>JBBBDQ010000357.1:7287500-7642500 GCA_037127315.1 Ascarosepion bandense | reverse complement strand
GAAAGAAGAAATGTCAATTTGAAGGAAAGTGTGAGAGAATGATATTTGTTTTGACTGTATTTTTCTGCCTAGACTGACAATTGTAATTTCGTATTTCTTTATCGTTCCTTGCATGAGAAGAAAAGAGAAAATAAAAATAGAAATACACTGCAGGTCGGCCGGTCGTCATCCAAGTGATGGTCTGTAGCTGTGGTCCCCTGAAAATAAAAGACAAAATTTATCATTTTGACGACCAAGTATTTGATCAAATTTGAATATAGTTTCTGTCTTCTGCTTTGTCAATATATATATATATATATAATATATATATATATATAATATATATATATATATATATACAGTATTGTGTAAAAGTATTAGGACAAGAACTATTTTATCTTTTATGAGGCATATTGACAGAAAATAAACAATTTAATTAAAGTAATTTTATTTGATTTACTCATCAAATGCTTTAACAAAAAATACTTGTTACAAAATAAATTTAATATTTATTATAATAGCCTTTTGCTTTGATAACAGCCTTCGTTCTCTTAAGCATTGACATCACAAGATTCTTCAATGTATCTAATAGTATCTCTTGCCAAGCAGCTTGTATTTGTTCCCAAAGTTTGTCTTGCAAAGTAACATAAGATTTATCATTTTTTTATCCAAAATATCCCATAGATGTTCAATAGGATTGAGATCAGGGCTTTGTAGGGGGGCCAATTCAAATTCAGAAGACTTCCTTCCTCTTCCTTTTTAGTCAAATAGTTCTTACAAAGGTTTGGATTTTCATCCTGAATTTGAATTTCAGTGAGATTTTAGGAAAATCAGCCCTGTCCTAATACTTTTGCACACTACCAAGAGTGTGCAAAAGTGTTAGAACAGGGATGATTTTAAATTTTATTTTGATGCCTCATAAAAGATAAAATCGTTCTTGTCCTAATACTTTTGCACAGTACTATATATATATATATATATGATTGTGTTTCATCAACTTCAACGGAAATTATGCGCTGAGCCTATTGCGCAAAGCCTTAAATATGTTATTTTATTTTAAGCTATGAAGGAAGTAACTTCTTGCTTCTGCTCTTAGTGTCACTACACCTTTTAATGTCTACTTGCACTCTATACTTTTTAGCATATACGTCTAAACACCGAAATTGCTTTTACTATTTTTATTTATTTATTTATTTATTTGTTTATTTTATTTCAATATGAGTGGACAGATTTGCCTATCATTCGGCTCAAACTCAATCTTTCGAACAAATGTAGGTATTTATTCTTTTTTCCTGTTTAAGATTGGGTTTCTGATTGTTTCAAAAGTCTTCTCATTCTCTTTCACTCTCACTAACTTCTATAATCTTAGTGGCATTATAGCCTTTTCTCGGGGTGAAATTGGTTTTTAAAATGTATGTGTTTATGTTGCTACGTTTAGTAAAAAATTAATATTTGAGAAACTTGAGGACTGGCTTTGAAAAACTGTTCGGTATCACCCCTTTATTGAACAATAAATGGACTCGTCTAAGGTGTACATATAATCTTGCCTACAGAGAACGGGAGTGATTGCCACAGTGAGTGTTAGAGTGTTTGTAACAGGAATTGAGTAGTTTGACCCCGCCTAGTTGGTCAGTAAGAATATAGACTTACTAGCAGTATAGTCCGGCGTTGCTTGGGTGTAATGAGAGCTTTAAAACTAATCCATGGTCCTGGAGCTCAGACTCTTTGGACGTTGGCACGAAAGACCAAAAAGCAATGGTTGTTTCCAGTTAAAGCAAAACCGGAGACTGAATGAAAAATGAATGGATGTAAGTCAAATTTTGATTTCCTGGTATCGATATCAAATAAATGTTTTTCGTGGTAAACTAAATTTTGAAGGCTAAATAGGTCCTCTGAGTAAATGGTATCATGGCTGAAACTAAGAACTACAATTATACCTACTTAGAGCCAAACCCAAAGAAAAAATTAAAATAAAAAGGCTGAAAAAAATACAGACATACAGGCAGATAGACAGACACACACACAAACATTTTGCCTTTTATATATATATATATATATATATATATATATATATTATCGATTTTCTGCACTATTGTAACAAATGCAACCTTGAAACTGTTGAATATCGTTTATTATGTCTTTGTCTATGAGTGTATCAAATGTGATTAAAATCGGACCACTCCTATAACCCGATTTTTTCGATTATCGATTTTCGATATTTATCGGGGGTACCTCGACACAAAAGCTAGCTAAGAACACTCGCAGGCCCTTACAGTACAACTGTGTAAATTTTCAAGAAAGTCGGTTCAGCCGTTTCGGAGTCTATAGGTAACGGACACACACACACAGACACACGCACACAGACAATGTTCTATTTGTTATATAAGTTTAGATTACCAGGACTTAAATCTTTACAAGATTGTATACATTGATTCCTACTAACAGTATTCTTAGTTCTATGTATTTACTAACCCGTGTTCCATATTGTATATATTTTGTTTAATATTGTTGTATATATTTTGTTTAATATAACTTACATTATCTCTCCATATTTGTTTTTGTCATTATTATTTTCTGTGGTTCCTAAACAAGAATCCACAACAGAAACAGTCATCTGTTTTATTGCTCATGTAATCAAATAACTGTTATATTTTTTGTAGTTTTATTTGTCTACTCACCTTTTCCTTACCGCCTTGTTAGGCCTTTAAAATTCTAAGAAAATGAGTTCCACACAAACTTACAGCAACAAACATCATCTAATGATGAAAGAATTGTCATTCTACTTTCGTTCAATAGAAAAAAAGTGTGTTTTTTTTTTCTATTTTTTTTTATTTTGACAATTTACTCACTGACGATAAGGATTGATTTCTAACGAGAATTTAAAACAAAGAAAGTCGTGGCTATAGAGAGAGAAAAAACATCGCAAACAAAACTGAAAAAGTTCTAGAAAATAGTTTTCCGTGTTTGGATGGATTTATTGCGTAGACTTTGTTGGCAATTACTATGCAACGCTACAGGGAACATTTACTTCCTTTTAATGACGAAACACCTGTTCCCGTCTGATCACCGATGTTAAATAACGTCGAGCTGAGTCTGTACCTAGATAGGCACTCGCTTAGGAATACCAGATCCAGTAAGCTTGGATGTGCGAGTGGTGTAATGAATAAAGGCTGGCAATTGGAAATCAGAAAACCGAGTTCCATTTCCACTAGGGTTCTTTATATTAACTTACATTCTAATAAACTTTGGAGCGGTATGAATCCGTCTCTTCCCTCAGAGCCATGGGTTAAATATTCGTAATTGTATCAGTAAATCATTGTTGTCCCAAACAAATTATTACAATTAAAATTTAATTTCTGACTTTGAATAACCAACAAACGGTTGATAAGCCGTAAAAATCAAATCAATGATAAGTTTAAATATTGCGTTTTAAAAGATTTTTGGCAGACCTGAAGCACACTACCACCACGTTTAATTTCGTTGTTTTTCATTTGTCAGAATCCTGATGAATAGAGCGAGAAGCAGAATGAGGACAGAGATAGGACAGGAACAGTGCAGATTTGTCAAAGACACTGGAACAAGGAACGCCATATTTATGATTAGGATGCTCTCCGAAAGGGCAATACAAATGAAGAAAGACTTGTACGTATGTTTTATTGACTATGCGAAGGCATTCGACAAGATACGACACAAAGAATTGATGGAGATGCTCGGCAGCCTAGATATTTTTGGGAAAGACATCAGAGTAATCAAGAATCTCTACTGACAGCAAACGGCCTGCATACGGACAGGTAACAATTTCAGTAGATTTACAAAGATAGAAAGAGGCGTAAGACAAGGATGTGTCTTTTCACCGGATCTGTTCAACTTGTACTGCGGGAAAATTTTGGGGACCCTAGATGACACGCCAGGATTTGTTGTTGGAGGTCACAACTTGAACAACATAAGGTATGCAGATGATACAGTGCTGATTGCAGACACGGAAAGGAAACTACAAGACCTCCTACAGATGGTAGCAGCGGAGAGTGACAAAAAGGACTACAAATAAACTTTAAGAAAACTGAATGCATGATCATCCCAAAAGGTGCAACCCAAATGCCAAATACAGGTGGGGGAAACCAGTATCAAGCAAGTACAAAAATTTAAATTACTAGGAAGTGTTCTAACAGGAGATGGAAAATGCGACACAGAGATCCGAAGGCGAATTGGCATGGCAAAGGATGCGTTCCAGAAGCTGAGTAAAGTACTAATACACATGAAAATTTCACTAGAAACAAAGAAAAGCGTGCAGGATTGCTATGTGGTGTCAATTTTTCAATACGGCAGTAAATGCTGGACAATATCATCGAAAATGAGGCCAAAACTGGAAGCAGCGGAAATGTGGTTCTACAGAAGGATATCGTGGACTGAGCATGCAAGCAACGATGAGGTGTTGGAAAGAATGGCAACCAAAAGGAAATTAATTCTGAGCATCAGGAAGAGACAACTGAAGTTCCTGGGACACGCAATGAGGAAGGAGAGCTTGGAGAACCTGATACTGACTGGCCAGATAGAAGGAAAGAGAGAAAGAGGAAGGCAGCGAATAACATAATTGCAGGGCCTGATCAGGTGTATGACGGAACGGGGGTTGCCAGGAGTAACAGGAGCAAACATACTAAGAGCCTCAAGGGATAAGGAGACGTGGAGAACCATGATAGCATACGTCCTGAAGGGACATAGAAGAAGTGTAAATGTTCAATTTTTTTTTTTTTTGATAATCGGAAAGTTTAAGTAATAGTTGATAGAACGACGCTGAAAAAAGTAAAAAAAAGAAAAACAAAGAAATTAACATAAACAAAGCGACCCCAACGCGAGTGGATTGAAAATGGAGGATCGATTTACTTTAACGTTGTATGAAAAACTGCCCCTCACCACCAAAACAAAATTGTTTAAATATTGTAATTTTTCAATTTTTTTTTTGATAATCGGAAAATTTAAGTAACAATCGATTGGACTGCACCGAAAAAAGTTTTAAAAAAATGAAAAACAACGAAATTAAACGTGGTGGTAGTCTGCTTCAGGTCCGACAGATATTCTTTTTCTGGAAAAGAAAATTTCGTCTTTTTTAAAGTAATGTTCATCCTTTATAAAGCCTGGAGTACACTCAAAGTAGAGGGTCGTGTTCAGGGGCAGTTTTTATGGATAGAAGATGATAGCGAATAATGCTAGACTTGAAAAGGTTAAGTTTGTAGCGACCTGCGAAACATCCTCTTGGGAATCTGTTTCCCAGAGCAGTGGTGTGCAAAAGGAAGTTATTCGAGTGGAACTTCTCTTAGTTAGAATACAGATAGAATGCGCTTGGTTTTTGTACAATGCAGGTGGAATGACGGGTCTTAGCCGCCATGAAGGTTAGACATGGCGGAATCAAGCAACGAAGTTCGTCCGAATACTTTCCATGGAAGTAGCTATAGAGCAGTGAGGTGCTCATTACGTCTCGCGTTTGAGAGAAAGGATCACCACCCACAAGCTTTTGAACTCTATCTTGAGGGATAATTGCACAGGATTGCAGTATCTGTTTTCAGTTTGCAAATGCAACCCAGAAAGTTACCACAGAACTGGAATGGCAAGTTTTTTTTCTTATACGGAATATTCTTGCAATTCTTGCATTATAATTTTGAAGATATCACACCTATTCCCCGAAGAATTATGAATGAGAAGGTGATATATAAGCCTTGATTCAACTTCGATTAGACTGTGGGATAATTCGTGGTTAAGCGGTCTAAGACGCACTAGATCAATTGATGGCTTCCTCTATGTTGTTAGAGGTCGCGGGTTCGAATCCTACCGAATGGTACACATTTTCGTAACAAAATTTATCGTAAATAATCAGTCCGGTAGAAATAAATATATAAATTGGCTGTTTAATAAAAAAAAAATGAATATCTACTCAAATTTCAAATAAGTAGATTATGTATATATATATATATATTATAATATCGTACGTCTGTAGCACTAGCATTAATATATACTTAATAGCTCTATTAAATTAAACACTATTTTATTATCACCAGAAAAATCTTTATATATGTACGTGTACTTGCGTGCATATTCTATTAATTGATTGCCAAATATATATATATATATATATATATATATATATAGTCATCCGCAGACAGATCTGCTTAGCAGCTCATCAGTCCAGTTAGACATCCGATTTGTAGCCAGGATCGAAACCCGACCGAATTGACATCACCAGCAATTATACTACTGAGCTATGGGCGCTCGACAGAGGAAGGTGTTTTATATACAATGTATATACACGCCAGTAGCCGAGAGTGTCCAAATTCATTATTGAATGAACGATGCGTACATACGTGAGTAGCTACTGTTTTTAAAGTCTACCATTCCTCCATGTATATATATATATATATATATATGTATGTATATATATATAGAGAGAGAGAGAGAAAAAGAAAAGGGTAATAAAATGATGATATATATTTTATTATACACATATATCATCATAAAAATATTTAAAAAATAATATTAAAACGATTTTAATGAAATAAATGAAATCTAGAACTACTATATTAAAACTGGTAATACTGACATAATATATATATATATATATATATATACACACACAAAAATATTGTTTGAATATGAGTATGTTCACATAAATGTGTATCTATATATGTGAGTGTTCGAGTGTGCGCCTATTAATCCACCCAAATATAGAAGTATTCAATGTATTAGACGTATTTCAACATATCGTACGCATATATATATATTCATATTCTATCAATAGATTAATTTATAAATCTATAAGACATACGTATATTTAAATGTACTTGCCTGCATTTAAATTCATCATTTCTCACACACGCGTCCCCATATATATATATATATATATATATATATATATATATATATATATATATATATAATTTTTACAATCGTGACAAAGGCGGTTTTATAGGTTCAGAAACGTAATGTATATATCGACAAGCTTGTGTGATATTAGCATAGGTATTGTAATTTCAGGATTCCTGATGGATATCTTATTTTTTTCCGAAAGAGCAAATATTACCAGCGGGCTTGGAACCAAATTACAAGAGAACACAAGAAAATGTGATATAGAAAACTGAAGACTCGGAAAAAATCTCTGCTAGACAAAATGGACAAGATCCGTGCCTCGAAGACAAGAAGCGTATTGAGCAAATCGAAGAATTAGTAAACTGAAAGCAAGAAATAAAAGAATGGATGGGAATAAAAGGGAATTTTGTCTTGGAGCGAAAAACTTTTCTAGGGGAACATATTGGAATCCGGTTCTAACGTATTGCCGTAATTTTTGTCTTTTGTTTTAGTAAAATACATATATGATACTTATAACTATGTATTTGAGATATTATCACTGTCTTTGTTTCTGTTGTTAAGTGTGTAGTTGTGATTATGTGAGTGAGTATTTGTGTGTGTGCAAATGTCTGTGTGTGTCTCTGTGTGGGTGTCTCTGTGTGTGTGTATCACAGAGCCAAAGTATAAGCTTTATTTACTTTAACTGAAGATGTTTCTCAGTAATTTTGTTCTTTCTTTCTTTTCGTTCTCCTATTCATCTTGTTTCTGTTTCTTTATCTTTCTTTTATCCGTCATCTGAAATGCCAATCTTCTTTCTTTCTATCTTTTTTATTTCTTTCTTTTTGAATTTTTTTCAGTCCTTTTCACTTCGTCTTTTCATTTTGTTCCTTCTCTCTTTTTTCGGTTTTTAATTTTCATCTTTCTTTCTTTCTCTCTCTCTTTCTTTCTTTCTTTTCTTTTCTTTCTTTCTTTCTTTCTTTCTTTTCTGGTGAGGCATTTCTTTCTTTCTTTCTTTATTTATTTCCTTCTTTCTTTTCTGCCGAGGCATTTCTTTTTTTCTTTCTTTTCTTTGCCGAGGCATTTCTTTTTTCTTTCTTTCTTTCTTTCTTTCTTTCCCCTTTCTTTCGTCGGTATTTATTTATTTCTATTTTGTTTGCTTCTTTTCTGTATTTATTTCTTTATTTCTTTATTTTCATCTTTCTTTCTTTCTTTCTTTCTTTCTTTTTTTATTTTTGAGCGAAACTTTTGTCTTTCTTTACTAGCAATGTCATTTTTCTGTCTCTACTATCGATGACTTTCTTTCATTCTTTCCATCTATTGCTTATTTTTTCTTTCTTTCTTTTGTATTCATTTCTATCATGTATTTTTATTTGTTCGAGCGAAACGTTTCTTCTACTCTTTCTTTCATTCTTTCTTTCTTTCTTTCTTTCTTTCTTTCTTTCTTTCCCTCCGCGTGTTTGTTTTCTAATATATTCATTTCTTTTTTCATTTCATTCATGTTTTCTTTCTTTCTTTTCCCATGCCATTTTCTTACCTAATTATCTATTTCTTATTCCTACTTATTCTACCATATCTATTTTTTCCTGTGATATTACATTATACTTTTTCTGAGAATGTGTTTCAGACAGACTTCTGTAATGGTGCATTGGCCACATGCAATATTAATGTCCGATGGCTAAAGAATCAAGTGAGAAAGAGAAACAAAATGAAAAGAAAGGGGGTTGTAGTCCGGGGAGTTAGGTTATCGGGGGAGTGATGTAGTCACAGAAATTCTCTGACACCCATAGTGCAGGATCCTAGGCTATATTTGTCACTCGTGCACATTTGTAACTAGTCTGTCCTCAACGTTTATCAAGGCTCGTAGCGAATTAACTGAGAAGTGTTCCGTTTAACAATGACAAAATATTCATATCGCGAGCAGGTCAAGATGATTGTTACCTAGGGCTGCGCAAATAGTAATGGGCGCGAGGTTGCACGGCTGAATCAGATTGCGTTTAAAGGAACAAAGGCAGCCGAATCAAACAACTTTTGCTGTTGCTTATAGCTGCGTTCCTGAGACAGGATTCGTGGCACAACAAACTATTGATGGTGAAAGACCAAGATTCGTTCTTACGCCTGAGGACAAAGGACATACTGGACAGACTGTCGGTAATGATACAGGTATCAGCACACGTCAAGTGACCCTAGCATGTCATACATTTCATAAAGTACTTCAAGAGCAGCTTCTGTATTCGCATCATTTGCAACTTGTGCAGGGCCTTCCTCTTTTCATCAATCACAAGGTGAGATCTTTTGCCGATAGTTTATTGTCATGCTGTTGTTTCTCTTATCTTGTTTACGAATGAGGCAATATTTATTGTGTCAATATATTGACACAACCAAGATTTGTGAGCTAATTGGAATCCCCCATGGTACAATACTGGTTAGACACCAGCATCAGTTTACAATTAATGTGTAGGTTGAAATTGTAGATAACTGGTAGGTCCAAATGTTCTCACAGGAGCTGTCTACACGAACATTATTTTGAATACACTTCCCGACCTTCTAGAGGATGTACCCTTGCTAATACGAAGACGTGTGTAGTACATGCACATTTTAGTCCCATTACTCGTGATTCACTGGCTAATATCAACCATGAAATATTGATAGGTAGGAGTGGACCAATTCCATGATCTGCCCGACCTCAGTCCTTTGGATTTTTATCTACAGAGCCGCCCAAAATAATTTGTTTATGCAATAGACATTTACAATGCAGTGACGCTTTCTCAATGTGTAATGGGAGCCTCCGAAACCATTCTACAACATGCAGGAATATTTTAAAGGGTTCGCCAGTTATTAAAAACAAAAGAAAACTGGTTCTTTTGTTACATAGTGTATTTTCGGGTGCCTTATTCAAAGAAAAAATAATCACTGACTAATGTTTCAGTTCTTAATGAAAAACCTTTATTTGGTTATAAAAAAAAATTCTGTTTTTCTGGTGTTGCATTGTCTGGGTTCTGAGTTGTCCCAACGTTTAGTCGGTGGTGTTCAGTTATCCTGCACCCTTTGCCCATAGCTAGCAATTTTTTGTGTCTTATTTGCAATCTAACTGCTTATTTCAGTGACAAATCCAGTTAAATTACAGTTAAGCGTAGCGTTAAATGCTTAAAAGTATCTGATACCTTTAAACAAATCATGGTTTGTAAATTTTTAATGTCACCAAAACGAAACTGCTCTCCTTTAACCACTATAGACAAACATTCCTTCCCACCATTAGCATGGCTATGGCTAGTCTTCTGGAGAGTACCACACTGCACCTTCTTGGCTTCACTTTTTTAACCGACTGAAATGGAATGAATTCATCGAATCTATAGTTGCATCTAATGCTAGGAAGGGTGGGTTTTGGGCTAGAAAGTTTTTAGTCTCATTTTGTACATTTATAAATCCACCATTCGTCCGGATATTGAATACTATGCCATATGTAGTCGTGTGTTCCTGCTATGCATTTCAAAGTTCATGATAAAATCCAAAATATCTGCAATGTAAACAATCTTGACCAGGCATCTCAGTTTAACTCATTTTCTTACTGATATGACATGACTTCTCTCTGTTTTTTTACAAATATTTTCATGGTAACTGCACTGACGAGCTATTCTTTTCCTGGTGCCCAACCATATGAATTTAAGCGTGCTACGAGATTGGCATCCAATTCCCACCCTTTTACAGTTGAAATAATTAAATATAACCGCCACTCATGTACAGTTTCATTGTTTTTTAATTTAATATTCATCCATTGATTTATCATACATATCATGTATCTGACCAATGAAACTAAAACTCAATCAACATACTGCCTCTTAGATTTTAAATCATTCGTCTTTAATAAATTTCTATATATATATTATTAGATTACTTTAATCCAAAACGGAAAACTAGGAAGGTAAATTCCAAGAACCTGATCCTAATTAATATTAAAAATTTTAATATTAAAAAATGATACAGGAGGAGAGCTCAATGTAATTAAAATTACAGAGCCAATATAAATTAAAATAAATTTTCAAAATTCAAAAATGTTGAATGAACATTTCAACATGAAATCCCTAAGAGAGATCTCACGCCGTTGTAAAATTTAAATACAGATTGAGGCAGAAATATCTCCCGCATAAATCTCTCAGAAATACCTCCCACTTATACCTCCCAGAAATACCTTCCATGGATACCTTCCAAAATAACTCCAAAATAATGGTAAGACATTAGTGGCATAGGTGTCACCTACCTAGTGTGTTATCATTATCTGACATATATTTCTGGAAGGTATGTGTGTGAGATATTTCTTGCCTATCCTGCATTATATATATATATATATATATATATATATATGTGTGTGTGTGTGTGTGTGTGTGTGTGTGTGTGTGCATTTGGTTTGAAGATTGCATTTTGAACCTAGCATTTAGCATATATTTTTATTCTTATGTCTATACAGTATCTTCTCTCGCTCTCTCTCTCTCTCTCTTTCTTTCTATCTCTCTGTTTTTATATCCCAAAGTCCACACAGTATCCTCTCTCTCTCTCTCTCTCTCTCTTTCTCTCTCTCTCTCTCTCTCTCTCTCTCTCTCTCTCATCGATATACTTTGTCTTGGTTGGGATTAGAATTTTCATCAGAATTTATATATGTTGTCTAAGGCACACCTGGTTATGCAAAAAGGTATCCATATTAATACGCTCATAAATATATATCCATATTAATACATAAACATAAATATGGCTGAGTATATATATATATATATATATATATATATATATATATATATATATATATGCTACCTGTTCTTAGCTAATATCAGCATGTACGTTCGTAATTCACGAATCTAATTCAATCTTCTTCCAAAATTGTTATTTTCCACACTCTAGAATTCCTTCTCGCCTCGAACAACACATCTGCGTCGACGATTATGCTCATCATCGCCAGTATAGGAAGAACAAAAGTAATCATAATAGCAGGGGAAAAACAAAGATTTCCGGATAATCAGAACGGGAAGTATAAAGAAACGACAAGAAACCAGAACAGCAACCACAATAATGAATAAGTTAAGAAAGTAATAATTACAATCATACAAACAGCAAGGATTTTACGTCTTTACTAAGATACGTAGATAAGGAAACGGATCAATTTTTTAAATTTATTTGTTTAAACGTTATTTTTAATGGATACTCATATTTGAGTAGATGCTATTATTAAACAGCATATTTATTTATTTACATCTGCCTGCTTGAATATTCGATAAATTTTGTTAGAAAAATATGCATCATCTTCCAGGATCAGCGTCACCCGAAAGGAAACCGTCCTTAGATTTGATGTCATAAACCGCGCGGCCATGTAAGCCCTCTAGGCTGAGGGGTGTATATATTTCTAAGAAGGTATCTCGTATATCCAGGCAAGTAGATGTAAATAAATAAATATACTGTTAAAAACCTCTCACATTTCGGAATTGTTAATCAGAGAGACAAGTTCCAACTCCAGTCGGGTTCGCTATATTCACTGACGCGCAGATACACTTGTGAAAGGCATGAATCCACCTTTTCTTCCCCAAGTAAGACCGGCATCACAAACCCATTATTACTTGCATGGAAAAAATTGTTAGAATCTAAAACTACATTTTCTGGTTTCATATGGCCTGTAAAAAGTTGATAAACCGTAAAAAAACGAATCAATAAAAATAAAAATCTTTTTCTTCGTCTTTCTGTTTGTTATTGTGCCTCCCTCTTCCAGTCCCTCCTTATTCTTGATCTTCTTGTAATTGTCTCTTCCTCTAATTCACCTGCTTTGATTACCATTGTCTTGGTTCGTCCATACTAATTCTTCTCTTTCTTCTTTTCCTTTTACTTCTTCTTCTCATTAATTTATTTACTTTTTAATAACATCTTTGTCCTTACCATTTCTTCTTCTTCTTCTTCTTCTTCTTCTTCTTCTTCTTTTATTTACCATCGTCTTAATCCATGCCATTTTTCTTCTTTGTCTTCTTCTTCTTTTTCTCCTTTTCTCTTCTTCTTCTTTTTTTTTCTTCTCCTCTTCCTAATTTTCTTCTTCTCCTTTTCTTCTTCTTCTTCTTTTCCGCTTTCTTTTCTTCTTCTTCTTCTTCTCTTTTTATTTTTATCCTCCCCCTCCTTCCTTTCTCCTTCTTCTTTTCGTATTCTGTCTTCTTCTTCTTCTTCTTCTTCTTCTTCTTGAACTTTTCATTTTCTTTTTCGTGTTTTTTCTTCTTTTTCACCTTTTTCTTCTTCTTCTTCAACCTTTCTTCTTTTTCTTGTACTTTTCCTTTTCTTCTTCTCTTTTTCTTCTTCTTCTTCTTCTTTTCCTGTAATCTTCCTTTACCTCTTCTTTTCAATTTACCTGATTTTGTATCATCTTTTTCTTTCCCATTTCTTTTTGTTTCTTCTGTTTTTCTCTCTCATTTTCTTGGTTCTGTCTCCGCCATTTCTTGTTATAATAATATATTGGCTTGTCCATCCAATTCCGTTATTATTAAAATTCTATTAACACCAAGGTGTTGCTGTTGTTGTTATGCAACCACCACAAAAACATAAAAAACGGCAACTACTCATACGAATAACAAAACTAAAAAAAAAAAGAAAATAAGTTAAGCTAAAAAAGGCGACGAAATAGAGAAGGAATTCAGGTATTGTTAATGAAGAAATAGGAAACAGGAAAAACCTGAAAGTAACAAAAAAGTTATACTAAAACAAGCGCGAATGCTGTAGGATCGTGTTCAAATATTGCTGCCGCTTAAGATACTGCGAAAGTCACCCGATGGATTTTAAGTTGCAGGATACCAGGCTATAGAAAATATGGCACGAAAATCTGAAAACACTTTGGAATAATCAAAGACATATTATAAAAACTAAACAAAATATTCAGAAAAAAAGAGTAAATGTTCATTAAAACAAAAATAAGGCTGTACATCTGTTATGGAATATCAACCCTCCTATATGGCAGCGAAAGATGAATAATTTCTCCGAAGATAAACATGAGACTGATCCAACAGAAGGGAGGTTCCGCAGAACGAAAACGGATTCCGTATTCAGATGGACGAGTTCCAATTCCAATTTAATTCATGATATTCACTTATGCACAGATATTTTGGGAAAGATATGGCTCCAGATATTCTCCCCATGTATTGGCTAAGTAGTAATATTTCTCTAGATCTCCATAAAAGATATTCTTACTGTGTAAATATATTTTCTGGCTTTAAATAACCCTTCAAGGAGGCGATAAGCCGTAGAAAACGAATCAATAAATCTTTTATTATTAATCGTCGCACTACACATGAGGTAGGTCTATGCATAAGTATATACAGTGGTTTTTCACCACCAAAAAATTTAAACCTGTGTATTGTGGATGCGCCTTGTGGTGCAGTGGATATCGGCTCTGAACGAGGAACCGAGGAAATGAGTTGGAATTCCAGTTGAATTCCTTGCATTCACTTACGTGCAAATACGCTTGGGAAAGGTATCCATCCGTCTCTTCTACCTCGAGTTATGGCTTAAATGGCAGGACAGATTTTGTTCTATAGTCTTATTTAACAACCAGTCTACCACAGAAAGGCACCTACTGCGGGAAAATATTCTGCCCAGTCAGTCATGTTATTTTCGAGACATGATGGCCCAAGCTTGTATCACTTATGGCACTTAACTGACTGATTGATAAATCCAGCAGAAATCATTCATACAGGTGGAAGAAGATGAATACAGTCAGTGAATTAAAGAGATTAAGCAACTGGAAAAATTGAACAATCAATGATGTCTATGGAAAATGTGACACTGGAATTCGAAAGCACATTTGAACAGAGAAAGATGCATTCCAAAAGCTAAATTATTAAAAAAGAAGAAAATAGTACAAAATTATGTAATATCAATTTTTGTATATGTCAGTGAATGCTGGACAATATGCTCACAGACAGACACTTGAGGTAATAGTAAGATGCCAAAAAAGCCATTGACGGAACTTCTGAGCAACGGTTTACATTTTAGGGTACATAATGAGAAAAATCGGGAGCCCAGTTCGAATTCCAGCTGAATTCATTGCATTCACTTACGCGCAAATACTCTTGGGAAAGGTATTAATCCGTCTATTCCCTCCAGTTATAGGTTAAATAACAAGACAGATTGGGTTCTATAGCCTTGGTCGGCTGTCAGTCTACCACAGGAAGCAATGGCAACCTACTGCGGGATAATCTTCTGCCCAGTCAATCATGTCTCTTTCCAAGCATGTATCACGTATGGCACTTAACTAACTGACTGAATGAGGAAAACGGGGTTAGAGAATTTGACACTGACAGGACATATCGAAAGAAATTATGGCAGATTTAAACAGTAAACTATCTAACAAGCTTGCATGGCAGAACTGAGTGGGATATTAAGACAAATATTGCAAACATCTAAAAACATTTGACAAATTTCAAACCTACAAGACTTATTAAAGGCAAGTTCCGTGTAGGACAACATCAAATAACCTAGCTAATAAGCTTGTGTGAATATTTGGGAGAAAAGAGAATGGGAGAAATATTCAGGGGACAAAAGTGGATGAGAGTTATGAAGGATAGGAAGTTGTGGAAAGTTATGACCGCACACGTTCTGAAGAAGTGTTTTTTTTTTAATCATATCACCCCAAGCAAGGCGATAACGCCACTGATGCGCAGGGGGCTACGTAAGAGTAAAAATATTGGAAAAGAGAAAGCCGAAAACCGCATCCTAAACAGGAAACAAGGGATGAGCCTCTTCACCTGTTCAATAGACGTGGGTGGAGTATGAACCGGGCGAGAGTTTAGTCTATCTACTCCAATTGAAAAAAATAAAATAGGATAAAAAAAAGAGTGAAAGGATTGGAAAAGAGAAAAACCGGAAACCACATCCTAAACAGGAAACAAGGGATGAGCCTCTCCACCTGTTCAATAGACGTGGGTGGAGTGTGAACCGGGTGATAGAAGAAATTAATTTTGACAAAATTAGAACATATTAGAAACCATATATATATCATATCATATCGTATTAAATCGTATCATATCATATCGTATCGTATCCTATATCATATCATATATCATATCTTTTCATATTGTTCTATATAATATCATATCATATCATAACATCATATAGCTATCATGCATTTTTCATTTCATAGAATATCTTATATATCATGTCCTACCGTATCATATGGGATCATATCTTATCTAATTATGTATTATTATATCGCTTCGTATCATATATCATATATCATGAATCGTATCATCTCGTATCATATCCTATCGTATCGTGTCATATATATTATATCGTATCTTATATGACATATCAGATCTAACTTTATCATGCATAATCGTAACATATATTGTAATGTATCGTATCATATATAATAGACTATCGCGTCATATAATATTGTATCGTATCATATTGTATCATAGTATATTCTATCGTATTATATCATATCATACGGTATCCTAGTTTCATATCATATCTAATTACATCATATCCTATCGTATTGTATCATATATCGTATTGTATGATATTGTCACTTAAGTGCCATACGTGAGAAACGAGTGGACGATCATGTCTCAAAAGAGACATAACTAACTGGGCAGAAGATTATCCCGTAGTATGTTGCCATCGTTTTCTGTGGTATACTGGTTGCCAACCATGGTTAAAGAATCCAATTTGTCCTATTATTTAACCCATAACTGGAGGGAAGAGACGGATTAATACCTTTCCCAGGGGTATTTGTGCGTAAGTGAATGCAAGGAATTCAACTGGGAATTCGAACTCAGCTTCCCGATTTTTCGTTCCGAGTCGATATCCACTACACCACAACGCACATCGTACATGATATCGTACTATGTCATATTAACAGAATATTCGATTATACGAGAAATGTGAAATTTATGAATTATTTATTTCTTGATTTAATGTAACTAACTTTAACCGTAGAAACTGAAATCACGGATAAATGATGACCACGGAACTGCTGTTAAAAAATAAGAAATAAAAAGGAAAAAAAAAGAAAGAAAGTTTTTCTTTCGGGTTCAGTGAAAGTTGTTCAGAAAAAAAAGTGGGCAGTTCAGAGATCTAAGTTGATGTGAGTCATTTCTTCGATCTGACAGCGTGTTCACAGGCAAGACAAATTTGACGCTAGCTTAGTGAAGAATGAAATTCGCCTTTGAAAATAAGTAAAAAAGCATAAAAGGTGACAATTTGGAGTCAGCCATTAAGAGGTAGACAAACTCGTTTTAGGATACAATCGGTGATGTGGAAAAGAGGCTGGCAACGGAAATAAATGGATGGGTGCGCGCGCAGAACGATTGCGCGTGCGCACAAGCAGATACTGACGCAGATACGGAGACATGCAAACGATGAAGACGATTTATCTCGCTTATATGGAGGTACAAATACAGTCGGTTCTCATGCAGATATGCACACAGATTGCGCAAGAATTTATATGTATAAATGCAATGTAATGTCCGTAAGTATACCTATTTTATAATGGATCTCATGGAGCGAGAGAGAAATTGGCTCAAAGCTCAAATTCAGGAGCTTGATAATAGAAACGAACTCACGATCTCTTGCTGGCAATATTACGAGTCTTACCAGAGAAACATTCGATACTTATAAAATAAAAAAGTATGACACAAGGACATTTCTGCGAAATTAACTATAAAAAAGCAAATGGCTGTCGATAATCTCTGGTGTGCACTTCTCGAAAGGAAAGTAAATACTTTGTTGATAAAATATATTTTGTGGATTTTTCTGTGACTAAGAATAGTTTGTAAAACTTTGTTCTGAGAGAGAGTCTTTAGGCCATTCTAGTCATGTTCTTAAAGAAATCTTTTTTGTTTAGAAACAAGAAAAAAATGGATTTTAAGTCGCAGGATATCAGGCGATGGAAAATGTGGCACAGAAATCTGAAAGCACTTTGGAATAATCAAACAAATATTATAAAAACTAAACAAAATATTCAGAAAATGTTCATTAAAACAAAGACAATGCTTTATAGGTTTTATGGAATATCAACCCTCCTATATGGCATCGAACGATGGATAATTTCTCCGACGATAAAGATGAGACAGATCCAACAGAGAGGAAGTTCCGTGGAACGAATATATATATATATATATATAAAACACATGAACATATAAATATATATATATAAACACATAATTAAACGGATATAAATTCAGAATTTATTTCAGCAATGTCAAGAGAAACTTTTGCATTTGCAACGTTCAGACCATTGATAAATAAATAAATGTTAATTTAATTCAGAATATTTTGAAAAAACTTTTATAGCAGAAGGATTTTTAAACCGAAACTAAATTGACAATAGATACATCAAAACACACATCTAACACAGTACACAGTAGGGAATTAAATCATACATAGATAAAACAATAAACGAGAAATTATACACACGCAAAAATGAGGAAGTAGATTCATACACAAACAAAATTAATTACACAAACATTACTTAGGAAAAAATATATACATACGCAATATACGGAGGTAGGAATTAACACGCACAGATTTAAACAAGTGAAAAAAGAAAGGGAGGAAAAAAATAAAGAGAAAGTGAACAGAAACCCATAAGTCATAAATATCAAGTAACACAATTTTTTTAGAAAATAATAAAACTGTTTTTTAAAATCTTTCAAAAATTTACTTTACAAAATACTGATTAAAAATTATTTTTCCCAATATGTATATATTGTATATATATATATATGTATATATGGTGTTGAGTTATGATGATGGTGCTTAGCACCAACATTGTTGTTTTTTCATTGGTTTACTGATAAAAAGATATTTTGGCAAAAAGATTTTTTGTTGTACAGTGCTTGATATCGAGATAGAGACAGAGAATTAAGGGGAATAATGGTATTTTTTTCATTCTGCTGTTGTATCCCGATCTTATTATTATTTATGTAAAATGGGGACATCATAGTTGTGCGTTCAAAAAACTTCAAAGTCGGCATGACTCAGTTGAGTGAAAAACTTTACGTGAATTATATATATATATATATATATATATATATATATAAACAAAATTTCGGTATTTAAATCCGTTGGATAGCCATTCTACGTAGAAATGGCTAGCCACCGGATCTAAATATCGACATTTTTGTCTTATTTTTTTATAAATGTAACATTTTCATCGAGCCCTCCAACTTGATCAATTTTAACAATAATGAAATTAATATTAATAGGATCGGATTTTTGGGACTTATCTATCTGATAATCCTTTTGAATTTAATATATATATATATATATATATATATAGCATCTACGCATCGCTCATTCAGTAATGAATTGGAGCACACTGGCTATTGACGTATGATATATCATACACTAAAAGTCTTTCTCACTCTACCGAGCGCACATAGCTCAGAGGTAGAATCGCTGACTGACGCCCATACAGTCGGGTTTCGATGCTGGGTTAAAAGCAATCGGATATCTAACTGTACTGATAAGTTGCGAAACAGATCTGTCTACGGATAACTATATATATTTATTTATTTATTAAAACATAATAAAGAAAATTTCTTCAGATTTTTTCGGTATTTTCGTTGGATTTACCAAAGTCAGTCAGTTAAGTACCATACGTGAAACACGATTAGTCGATCATGTCTCGAAAGAGACATGACTGACTGGGCAGAAGATTTACCCGCAGTAGGTTGCCATTGCTTTCTGCGGTAGACTAGTTGCCAGCCAAGGCTATAAAACTCAATCTGTTCTGTTATTTAACCCATAATTGGAGGGAAGAGACGGATTAATACCTTTCCCAAGCGTATTTGCGCTTAAGTGAATGCAACAAATTCAACTGGAATTCGAACTCCACTCCCCAAATTCTCGTTCGGAGACGATATCCACTGCATCAAAACGCACATAAAGTACACAACCAAATAAATACTGGTTAAAATAAACGGAACAACTAATCAAATACGGATTTCCAATACAAATAATGTTTGAAGTCAGAAAAGTAAGTCGGTTAATAAAATAAATTCTGGTAATTATTTATAATTTTGCTTTGTTTACGCTTTGGATACCAGTGAGCCCCGCTTATTCGCATTTCAGCATTCGTGACTTCACGAATTCGCATAATTTTTCTGTGGTCATAAAAGTGGCGCAACAATTGTTCGCCCGAACGCTATTGGATAGTGATCGAACGGCGCCCATTGGTTGATATGCAAAACGCTTGGTCCCTTTCGCGAAAACGTAGACCTGACTAGTTCATTAGCGTCGTGTTCTGTTAATCTTTGTGAATTTGCTTTCGTGTTTTTCTTTTTACATACGCCCTAAGATGCTGTAAACGCCCAGTTTCTTCTAAAGCTTCCGGCAAAGACCCTAAACGGCAGAATTATTATTAACTATTTTTTGTTTTTGTCTGTTACTACTGTTCATGTACGTATTTAAATATTTTCGATAGTTGTACACATGTATACGTAAAAGAAATCGATTGTTGTACTACTTATGAAAAAATAAAATTCTGCTAAATCTGGGGGCACCAACACAGTTCTGTTTTAGAGAATATTTCAAACTTTATACAGTATTTTATTCACTATTTTCAATGATTGTATCGATCTATGAGTATTTCAAAACGGTTATTGTACGTTATTAAAGAAAATTTCTGCTAAGTGCATGGTCACCAATACAGTACTATTTTCTAATAGTGTTTTTAAAAAGTATGAAATGTTTCTAAAGTGTTTAGGGTTAAAGTTTAAGGCATACGGAGGTGGTTAACAATCAATATTTGTACTTATACGCACTTTTGCGGGAGGGTCCAATTATTCTCGGATTCTGAATATTCACGGCCGTTTCTGGTCACTAACATCCATTAATATTGGGGTACACACACACACACACACACACATACACACACACACACACACAAACTAACACTAACTCACGCATGCACAAACCAACAAGAGCAGCAGCAGTAGCCAGAAGGACCATTTGTCGTAAGTATCGGACTCAAACACAATCTCCCTAACATTCTGAAGATGAGATTTTAATCTCGAAATATTGATGTATAATAAATAGGTGATATCCGACAAATTATTTACCTTTCTTTATTTTCCTAAACGCATTGTGACAGCCTTCAAAACCTAACCAAATATATATATATACCTTATTTTCTGTTTTACAAGACGCTGCGGCTTGTAAGATGCACCCTAATATTGCAAATAAATTTCTAAGAAAAAAGAAAATCATTTTCATATAACACATTCTCCATGCGACTATCAGATATTCGTGTCACGTTTAGTTTGCATTAATCACTCGTCCGATTTTGATTGTGTGGCAATGAAATACTAGTTGGCAGTAGTAAATATATTAAAGATTTCTCATTCTCCAAGGGGTTTTATTTTCATTTCTATCTCATTGTCCAAGATGATTTTATTTTCATTAAAATGAATTCAAAATTCTGAAAATATGCATGTAAAAATATAAAACAATCAAAGATAGTTCATTCAACCTCAAATCCCCAAAACTTGTTACTGCTAAATTCTTGTAAAAGCTCTAAACTATCATCTGCAGAGTCATCATTACTGTCAGTCTTATACAATAAATGATCCTCACTGCCAACCATAACATAGTGGTAACCATGGTGGTAAACTGATACATTCGTTTTGGAAGACACACATGTATGTTTCAGGGTATCTTTTAGGAACAAATTGCGTATAAAATACGGTATATAGACACACAAACATAAATATATATATGTAAATGTGTTGTGATACTCGTTTCGAAAAACTCTCCGAGTACAAACGCGGAAGGAAAAAATGGTAACAAAAAAAGAGCCAACTTTCCCTGAAGATCCAATTTGGTGAAACCTTTGTAGATTCGTTGGCTCTCTAGGTTAGTTATTTACTTTATATATATATATATATATATATATATATATATATATATATATATATGTGTGTGTGTGTGTGTGTGTGTGTGTGTGTGTGTGTGTGTGTGTTTTACCCCATTTATGTTTCGATCTCCTCAGTAAACTTCTTCGTTTAAGAAATTATCACGCATTCACTGTCGTATAGCTGTACTGAGATTATGTAAAATTTGACCAGTCTATGTTTGTGTTTTTATATAAAATTTCTTTGCATATTTTGTTAGATTTTTTGAGAGAAATCTTTGGCAATGCGCCTTCAGATTTTTGTACCACATTTTCCGAAATCTATGATCATGCAATATAAAAACTAGTTTAAATATCGGTAAGTGCCAACTACAGGTGAAAAAATAAAATTAAATGAGTAATGAAATTTAAATACCTGGGAAGTGTTCTGACGGAGGATGAAAAGTGCGACAATGAGATCCAAAATCCCATTGATATAACCAAGGATGCATTTCAGAATCGAACCAGAGTACTGATATAAATAAAATATCTCATTCGAAACAAATAAAAGATTGCTGGATTGTTATTTGATATTTGTCTTTCTCTATTGAAGTGAATGTTAGACGATCTCATCAAAGATGAAGGAGAGGCTTGAGACAGCAGAAATGTGGCTTTACAGAAGGATGCTAATGATACCATAGACGGATGGAAGTGAATGTTGGACGATTTCATCAAAGGTGAAGGAGAGGCTTGAGAGAGTAGAAATGTGGTTCTACAGAAGGATGCTGAGGATAGTATGGACTGAGCACATGAGTAACTGAGGTGTTGGAGAGGATGCAAACGAGAAGAAAGCTCATACTTAACATCAGGAAGAGACAGATGGGGTTCCTTGAACCCTTAATTAGAAAGGAGGGCCTGGAGAACTTGATACTCACAGAACGAATAGAAGGAAAGAGAGACAGGGAAAGCAGCGCGAGGCATATTTGATAGGTCTAAGCAAATGGATGGCGGAGCGGGGTTTGGGAGAGATACCAAAAGGAAAAATATTGAGAGCCAAGCAACAGAATCTAGTGAAAGTCCATGATCGCTTACGTCTTGAAGGGATACTGTACGTGAAGAAGAAGAAATTTATGAATGTATGTTTTTCTGGGGTTGTTTTTTCTTCTTTTTTTCTTTTCTTTTTTTTTGTTGTAGTTTTCAAACGAACGGATGTCTAAGCCAGTCAGTCAGCTAAGTGCCATACTTTGGGCGATCATGTCTCGAAAGAGACATGCCTGACTGGGCAGAAGATTATCCAGCAGTAGGTTGCCATTGCTTTCTGCGGTAGAGTAGTTCCCGACCAAGGCTATAGAACCCAATCTGTCCTGTTATTTAATACATAACTGGAAGGAATAGATGGATTAATACATTTCTTTGCGCGTAAGTGAATGCAATGAATTCAGCTGAAATTCGAACTCGGATCCCCGATTTCTCGTTCTGAGCCGATATCCAATGCACCACAACGCACGAACTTAACTAGTGGCGCAGCATAAAAGAAACTTAAAATCCAAACTTGGTAGAGTATAAATAAAAAGCAAAACAAAATCATGTCGCTTGAAAGTCTATCTAAGAATGTAGATGTCTTGGAGTGCGCATGAGCCAGTGCTTAAATTCTCGTATGTTCAATGGAGATTGGATAATGAAGACATTTTCACAAATGAACGCTGAAGTGGGAAAGAGAATGAAGTAGGAAAATGAAGAAAGGCATGATGACAAAAGAGTGGGTTGTAAACGTTAAAAAGAGAAAAGGTAGTGAAAGAAACGAGGAGAAAGAATAAAATGAAAAAGAAAGCAACTGAAGAAAAAGAGAAATGAGACAAACAATAAAATATGTAATAAAGTAAAAATAAAAGTTAAGGAGAAAGAAGAAAATAATGTGAAAAAGAAAAGAGAAAAAAGAAGGTGAAAACAAGGAAGTGATGTTGAATAGAAGAAGAATATTTAAAAGAAAATAAGAAAAATGAAAATAGGAAAACTTTCGTTCGAATATGAAAGAGAAAGCATAAAATGGTTAATAAAAACAAGGAGAAGAAGAAGAAGAATTGAAATTTAAGTGAAAAGAAATTGAAGAAAAAGAAAGAATAAGAAAAAGGAGAAGGAGGTGACGAATAGACGAAGAATCGATAATTTCGACAAACTGAAAATGCAATACAAAAAAAAAACATTTAGATATACCGAGAGAAAAACAGAATAAAATTAAGTCATAGAAGTATTAAGGAACACGTTAACGAATGAAACTGAAAAAGTAAAAAGTAAATTAATAAATAAGAGAGAAAAACGTGAAAAATACGAAGAAAAAAGTAAATAGAAAAGTAAAAAAAGAAACTTAAAAAAACAGAAAAAATAGAATCGAGGGAAAAAGAAAAGAAGAAAAAGAAGAAAGATATAGGAAGAAAGAAAGGAAGGAGTAAGAGAAGAAAAAAGAATAAGAAAAATAAATGAGATACGAGAAGAAAAAAGAACGTACTTTCAGATTATACTGAGAGAAAACAAAAAAAAAATGAAATCAGGGAACGAGAAACACAATAACACGTGAAAAAGCTGAAAAAGAAGAAAAAAGAAATATTAGAAAAAAGTAAAAAAAAAAAACGAAAAAGATTACATGAAAGGTCAGATTAAAAAGAACAGAGAAGAAAATGAAGTATCGATAGAGAAAGTAAAGAAGAAAAAGGTGATACGAAGAAAAGAAAGAAAGAAAGAAAGAAAGAAAATAGATGTACAAGTATATATCAAAAAGAAGAAAACGAAAAAAGAGGAAGGAAAAAGAACAATAAGTTAACAAATGAGGAGGAATTAGCAAATAAGAAAAATAAGAAAAGGGGGATGAGGTCAAAGAAGAAGGAGCAAAAGTAAAAGGAAAAAGAAATAGAGGAAGAGAAGAAGAAAAAAGAGATACAAGGAGAAAAAAAGAAAGAACTTTCAGATTATACCGAGAAAAAACTGAAAGAAAATGAAATCAGAAAACAAGAAACAAAATAACAAATAAAGGAGCTGAAAAACAATAAAGAAGAAATATTAGAAAGAAAAGTAAAATCAAAAAAAGAAAGACTAAAAGAAACGTCAAAAAAAAAAAAACAGAAAAGAAAATGAAGTATCGGGAGAAAAAGAAAAGAACGAAAAGGTGATACAAAGAAAGAAAGAAAGAAAGAAAGAAAGAAAATACATGAAGAAGTATATATCAAAAAAGAAGAAAAAAGAAAAGAAGAAAGAAGCGGAAGAAAAAAACAATAAGAAAACGAACGAGGAGGAACTTGTAAATAATAAAAATAAGAAGGAAGGGATGAGGTCGGAGGAGAAGAAGAAGCAGAAGGAGAAGGAAAAAGACATGGAGAAACGGTTAAGGACTGACAAACTGAGAGAAGAATGAAGAGAAACGAAAAAAATTAGAAAGCAAAAAAAGGAAGTGGAACGGAAACGAAAAGTCTTCAGGCAAAGAAAAGTCGAAGATGAAGAGTGAAAGGACGAAGAAAGCTAAACTAAAGAATGTAAAAAGATGCAGTAAAGCAGCGAATAAAATTATTGAAGCGAGACAATAGTATTAACGCGAAGCGTGTTCGGGCAGCTGAACAGCAGATTTAAAAAGTAGCGTCATTAAGGTACATACAAAGACCGTTTGCTTCGGTGAATGCCGACAAGTATTTGGGTGTCCACGTCAATTTCCCTCCACTGTCTCCTTGTCATGTTTATATATATATATATATATATATATATATATATATATATATATATATATATATATTTTTTATATATATATATATATATGTAATTTTTTTTATATATATATATATATGTAATTTTTATTTTTTGTTATTAAATTAATAAAACAGATGAAATCACTACAGATGCATGAGGAATAAAAAAACGCAAAAAGGAACACGTTTACGCATGCGCACCGCGCCAATGTATACGAGCGTACACACCCACACACCCCACACGCATTAAATCAGGGAATTTATCGACAGAAATATGTATTGCGCCTAACACATATTTTTCACCATTATATTTTTCGAGTAATCTTCGGAGGTATGGGGAGATGTTCTGTAACTTTTGTGCAATAACACACACACACACACACACACACACACACACACACACATATATATATATATATATATATATATATATATATATATATATATATATACAAGTGGACGCTGTGGTCAATGCCTAGAGGCGACAGTCTGTTTCATGCTTAAAGACAATCGTCAAACTACGTTGCGCTTTGGCTTGACTATATATCTTGGCCAGTGATTCAGTGATTAGCTCGGTCTAATGTCCTAACTGTTATTGAATGGGCGGTAACGGTGTTATGTTTCAAATTATGTCCTAACTAACAGTTAATGTCCTAACTGTTACGTCCTAACTAACAGTTAATGTCCTAACTGTTACGTCCTAACTAACAATTAATGTCCTAACTGTTACGTCCTAACTAACAGTTAATGTCCTAACTGTTACGTCCTAACAGTTAATGTCCTAACTGTTACGTCCTAACTAACAATTAATGTCCTAACTGTTACGTCCTAACTAACAATTAATGTCCTAACTGTTACGTCCTAACTAACAGTTAATGCCCTAACTGATATGTCCTAACAGTTAATGTCTTAACTGTTATTGAATGTGCCGTAACGGTTATGTTTCAAATAATTTTAGAGACAATTAACTGTGGATATGAATACAGTTTTGTGGATATTTTATAGTGTTGTGTGTTAACTTATTATTGATTGTTTGTTATTTGTAGTTGATTGTTATTTCCCTTACTATTTGCATTTGTAATTTGTGAATTTGTTTATTATTTACTTAATTTATTTACTTAATTATTAATTTGGATTAATTTAACATACGTATTTATTTATTACATTTTTTAACATTTTTTATTCATTTTCAGTTTTAGATTCTGAAGTTATGTCGAAAATATTTGTGTTTTGTCTCAATTTTGGGTTGGTTTCTGATCGTTTATTTGTTGATTTGGGTTAGTCTGGGAAGGTAGTTATAGCTTTTTACTTTTGACGGAATTTGCACTTTTGGGATTTATTGTTGTAAGCTGGTGCTGTTTTCTGTTTCCATATGTGATTTTGTTATTGATTTTCATTTCCAAAAAGTTTTTAAAAGTCATTGCGCTGCTTGTCATTTCTAAAAAAATGTTAGGTGAACTTATTTTTCAGGGTCCTTGGGTTATTTCTCTGTATATTTTTGTCTTGTCTGCTGATCTTAAGAGGCTTGAAATATATTACATTGTTCTCTGAGCAATTAGCGTTTAAGAGACATTTATTCTTTATTCTGCAGTTATACGCGGGAGTGGTTTTTGCGAGTGGTTTGTTATTTTCTTTGCGTCTGTTTTTATTTTTGTTACATGTTTTTGTGTAACTGTAACTTATTTTTGCTGCATTTTTTTTAATATCTTGTGGAGAGTCTTCATATGGTAGTTTTTGTGTATGAATTTTATGAATATTTCCTACGCTTGTTTTTACGCCTTCGTTGTACAGTAGGTTGAATCATATGATGTTTCTCTTCTGGTAGGTTTTTGTGTTGTGATGTGTAAGTGATTGTTGCCGAGGATAAGCAAAGACAAAGAGTTAGTTTCGTAGAAATAGTGTGTGTAGTATCGTAATGCGTTATGGTGCAGTAGATATCGACTCAGAACAAGAAGTCGGGATGCCGAGTTCGAATTCCAGTTGAATTCCTTGCATTCACTTACGCACAAATACCCTTGAAAAGGTATTAAACTGTCTCTTCCCTAAAGTTATGGGTTAAATAACAGAAAAGATTGTGTTCTATAGCCTTAACAGGCAACCAGTCTACCACAGAAAACAGTGGCAACTTACTGCGGTATAATCTTCTGCCCAGTCAGTCATGTTACCTTCGAGACATGATCGTCCAAACGTGTATCACGTATGGCACTTAACAGACTGAGTGTCTTAGGCAAATATTTTGTGACGTAGGCAAGGTGTGGCATCTGTGTATTTGTGCGTGGAAGTGTGTTTGTGTATGTTCATATACATTTGAGGAGGCGAGCTCTAAACAATTAATTGTTTTATAAATCTGGACTGAAACAACTAAGTATCAGTATAACATAACATTTTTATCACAGTCTGCATCTCTTTCACTAACATACGTGGTATCCGCACTAACTTCCACAGCGTAGATTCATTCCTTCACACTAACTCACCTGATATCTTAGCCTTATACAAAACTAACCTTAACCCTTCTATCCCCTCTTCTGAGTTCTACGCTCCTGGCTACCTTCCC
Source organism: Ascarosepion bandense (assembly GCA_037127315.1). Lineage (NCBI taxonomy): Eukaryota > Metazoa > Mollusca > Cephalopoda > Sepiida > Sepiidae > Ascarosepion > Ascarosepion bandense. The sequence continues at coordinate 7,614,554 of JBBBDQ010000357.1, read as the reverse complement.
CTCTTCAGGAAGGACTCCAATATTCATATGCATGGGCTTGTTGTGTATGTCAGCGAACACCTTCCCCTGGCTAGGGTGACATCTCTTGAATCCCTGGATCATTCTTTCATGTGCTTCCATCTCTCACTTCTAAGCTCGATTAGCTATCTCTTCTTTCTCTACTGCTCACCTTCCTCCTCTGACTGTTCGTTACTTGACAGCATCTCTGACAATATCGACAAAGCCATTTCTTCCCATCCCTCTGCCCATATATTTGTGTTTGCTAACTTTAACGCCCACCACACCAAGTGGCTGGAGAACTCTGTCACCGACCCTGCTGGTGTCCACACCATGAACTTTTCAATCACCCAATCCCACACGCAAGTGGTGGACTTCCCCACGCGTTTCTCCGACAACCCCAACGGAAGGGACTCACTACTAGACCTCTGCTTCACTTCCATCCCAGATTCCTGCACTACCAAACAACTCTGCTCACTCGGGAACTCTGACCACACCGTAGTTTCCGTCAACATTTCATTCCTCTCCCACCCGACCCAAGAAACCCAGACCAGTAGAATATCCTACTGCTACCAAAGGGCAGACTGGGATTCGTTCCGAGACTTCCTCTGTGACGTCGCATGGAACAACGTTTTTAGTCTTCCTATCGAAGAATGTGCATCCGAGGTCTTCATCCCCGCCAGGAAATTTCTGCTTAAGTCTTATTCGTCTCCATGGTTCCCGCCCGCTTGCTCGGCCGCCATTGCCCACCGGAATCATTTCTTCCGACTCTACCGTAGCTACTCGTCGGACCAAAACAGGCGCCTTTTCACTTCAGCTCGTAATAAGTATAAAAAGATACTAAACGAAGCTAAGACGTTGTTTGCTGCCAGAATGAAACAACGCATATCATCCGCTAAGTTCGGCGCCAAAGACTACTGGCGACTCTGTAAAAGAGTACTTAACAAGAACAAGTCCACAATACACCTACTAATCAATAATTTTGAGGTCCTCACCTCCTCAGCGGACAAGGCTGAATGCTTTTCACGGAGATTCTCGAACAATTCGAGTCTGGACTCGTCTGGGGTTTTTACACCAGACTTCTCACCTAAAACTGAAGCTCAACTGAATGACGTCCACATTACACTATGTACCTACAAAAAATCACTGCTCATTTTCGATACCTCAATTTAAATTTAATTTTTAAAAATAAAAATGTTTTCTTGAACCTTTAATTTTAGCTTTAATTCAAAGCCATGAGATTAAATTTACAAATTACAGTAAGCACAATACCCTGGTTTAGTTCAAACCGAAATTATATTGCTCGGAATCACAAATTTAACTGCTGAAATTTTTTTTTAAATTTACCGCCATTATTGAGTAATCAACACATTAAGTAAACAGTAGCTAAATTTCTGTTTTAAAAATCTTGCACCAAAAAAATATACCTCCTTGACACGTTATTTAAGTTGATTTTTATAATTGAAACTTACCTTTATCTGATTTCAAACAAGTATTAACTGCTTACCGTTGGGAAATTTACGAAATAAATCACTCTTTACTGACGGTAGACCTCTTGTCAGCGCTTATCTAAGCGATAAATTATGTGTTGACAATTCGCAGGTGTGAATGACGTTTGGATGGCGACCGAAAGTGACAAAAAATTCATGTAGCTTAAAACGTAACATTTGGAAATTTAAATGTTTTTTTGTTATTTTTTAACTAAATAGTAAAATTAAAAATTTAACATAATATTTTCAGCAAGTATAATATTTTATAGAATTCTAGTTTAGATTTATAGCCAGACTATGCTTTCTGAATAATTAAAAATAAAATATGCTTTCTGAATAAATAAAAATAAAATATGCTTTCTGAATAAATAAAAATAAAATATGCTTTCTGAATAAATAAAAATATGCTTTCTGAATAAATAAAAATTTAAATTTCTTTTAAAAGAAAGAATTAAATTAAAATAACCGAACTAAGTTATATTATGCTATTTATTAATATTTTTTCTGAAATATTAAATATTTTTATGTTTAGATATTACATATTTATCTTAAATTATTAATATGCTTTCTGAAAAATTAAATTTCTTTTAGAATAATTTTAATTTAATAAAAAAAGAATGAAATTAGAATCAAAGTGTGGTTTGTGTAGTTTTCGATGTAAGGGGAATTCATCCAAACACTTGTTAACTTTATAAAAAAAAATTCGACCTCTACGTTATGACCCCTATGGAACACCGTACTTAATAAAAATTTCCAAAATTTAATTTTTTTTTAATCATTTTAAAAGTAAAATTGGTGAATGATTTTTATTAAACTTTTCAATTTTCGATAGGCAAAATGATAATCAATTCTTAAGTAAAAAAGAAATTCGACAACGTTTTTATAACAGGTTTTTAAAATATTTTTAACACTTTTATGAATTATTATAATAAAAAAATAAAAAATATAAACAATTATTTCGAAATTTTATTAGTAAACGAAAGATTTTTTTTTCTTCAGACTATAGTGTCCTTAATAATTATTATTTATTCCAGCAATTAAAAGTTTATCAAATTAAATTATATCAGAGTTTTATTGCATTTTTATCTTACTCTTCGAAGCAGATTTTCGGCCAGGTTGTCCACTTTAAAATAAAAAACATAGATTATTTATATGCCCCAATGTGCCCTGAATTTAACTAATAAAAAATTTTTTACAGCTAATTAAAACTTATTAAAATTTCATGGATTTACGTAGAGGGGGATAACAGAGTTAAAAAAAACATTTTCACCAAGAAATTTTAAAAAATAATAATTTCAAAAATAATTTCATTCATTTGTGAATGAGTACTGAAAGTTTCCTTCAAATCTGACTATTATTTCATTTTTGCAAGAATTTTCAAATTAATGTTTGTTACCGGGAAAAAAGTAGGCTGTGTCATCATTTACGTAACCTGTTGTAATAAAAGCGTATTTTTTTTTTTTTTTAGCCGCTAACTCAAATAAAACAACATTTTCTATCAAAATTTCGAAAATGTTAGCAGGGATTCAAACATTTTAAAAAATAATTAAAAATTGCTTTGATCTTTCCTCTTAATAAAAATATAAATATTTTGATGGAAAAAGTTTGTTTTATTAAGTTTATGAACTTTTTTATTCATACTATGCTGTTTCATGCTGTTTTTAGCGATTTTTTGGAGGTACCTACATTACACCCTCGCTTGTCTCTAAGATAATCTCAAAATTTGACTCCCACAAAGCGAACGGAGGGGACAGAATCCCAATCATAGTCTTAAAGAAATGTGCTCCTGAACTCCCCTCTGTCCTTTCTAAGCTCTACAACTTCTGCCTCTCTGCTTCCTGCTTTCCTGCCTGTTGGAAATCTTCCTCTGTAGTTCCTATATTCAAAAACACTGGAGAACCCTCAGACCTCGCAAATTACCGCCCTATCAGCCTTCTTCCGATCTTTGGCAAAGTGTTCGAGTCCATTATCAACGCCGAGCTCGTTCAGCATCTCACAGAACACAGGCTCCTCTCGGACAAGCAGTATGGTTTCCGCTTCACCAGGTCTACTGCCGATATGCTCACGACCATCACCGAGTATATATACCAGGCACTCGACAGGAATGGCGAAGCTCGAACCGTTACCTTGGATATCTCTAAAGCGTTCGACAGAGTTTGGCATGCTGGCCTTCTATGCAAACTGCGGAGCTATGGTATAACTGGACATTTCTTTGAACTAATCCAGTCATTCCTCTCTAACCGCACAATGAAGGTGGTATTAAACAGACATGCCCCCCAGAACTACCATACGAACGCAGGTGTCCCTCAAAGCTCTATCCTAGGTCATACGCTCTTTCTGATCTACATTAATGATCTCCCTGATTCCATAAGAGCCCAAATAGGTTTATAAGCCGATGACACCACAGTTTACTCTCGCCTTCTACAAAAATCTGGTGTAGGCGTCAAAGCTAACCTCGTAGCCGAGATTGAAAAAGACCTCCAACCCATATTGGACTGGGGTAAGAAATGGCTAGTAAATTTTAATGCTTCTAAAACGAAGCTACTCTCAATTAACCATCATAGACAACCGCACCTACCTCCCATTAGCATGGACCAGGCTTGCCTCCCAGAGAGTAAAACACTGCGCCTCCTTGGTCTCACACTTTCATCGGACCACAAGTGGAATGACTATATCGAATCCATTGCTAAATCCGCTGCTATGAAAGTTGGTTCTCCGTGCAGGGCCCGGAGGTTTTTTCCGTCTGAATCTATCCTGCACATTTATAAATCTATCATCCTCCCGTGCATTGAATACTGCTGCCATATCTGGTCGGGTGCGCCTGCTATTCTCCTTGGGCTTCTCGACAAGGTACAGCGGAGGGTCTGTAATGTGATCGATACTGACTTAGCAGACCGCCTGCAGTCTGTCTCTCACCGGCGCGACGTGGCTTCCCTGTGTCTCTTCTATAAATACTTCCGTAGCTTCTGCTCCGATGAACTGAGATCACTGCTGCACACTAGGTTCGAATTTACACGAGATTAGCAACTAGATACCACCCTTTTACAGTGAAACCGATAAAATGCAACCGCAACTTCTACTCCAACAGTTTTTTTTCTCGTAATTCCCGACTGTGGAATTCCCTTCCACATGACGGCTTCCCCGACGGCTACAATCTCCAGGAGTTTAAATGTAAGGTTAATAGACACCTCCTAACACAATAACTCGCTTCTATTCTTTCAAACACTGTTACCATCCTCCCAACTACCTATCACCCCCACTTCTGACATTTCCTATATCTAACCACTCTTTCTATTTACCTTCCCCTATGTAGCCCCAAGCGCAATAGTGGCAGTGGAATGCCTTGCTTGGGGCGAAACGAAAAAAAAAAAACGAATAAAAGTAGGAATAAAAACTTTATTAGTAAATACTCTCTTAATTTTTTTAATCATGTAAACTGTAGATAAATGTATTTTTAATAAATTTAAAATATTTACTAATTACGGTAATAATGGCATACCCAGGAGGAATAGCGCAAAATCTGTTAAAGAAAGTAATAAAGAGAAGCAAAAATGAGGAACTATTAAATATTTTTATGTTTAGATATTACATATTTATTAATTTATCATCCTCCCGATAATATCCCGAGGATAACAGAATGTATAGATGTCAGCAAGAGAGACAACCCAAATTATGAGGCGGCAGTATCAAGTAAGTAGAAGATTTAAGTTATCTGGGTAATTGTTGTAGAAGGTAACGGAAAACCTGACACAGAGATCTGAAGACACAAGAGAATATCGAAACAAACATTGAAAAAAATAAACATTAAAAGAGAGGAAAAGGCAAATGGATGCCAGAGGAAATTTTGGGAGTGTTAACAAGCGAAGGTTTTTTTTTACAGGTACAAAGGATAGGAAGATGTGGTGGACCATGATCGCCTATGTCGTAAAAAGACACGGTACATAGAAAAAATATAATGTCATATCAATCGTTTTTTCTTTGTTTGTTTTCGTTTAGCGATATATCAACGTTTTAAAACCCAAATCTAATTATTTTTACGCCATTTTGTTTTTGAGATAACAATTGTTTTAGTGATACAAGTATTACTAATTAACCCATAGATGGGAGAGAAGAGTTGAATTCATCCCTTTTTTAAGGTTATTTGAGCGTAAGTGAATATAACGAACCAAACTGGAATATGAACTTGGCTCTCCGAATAAAATTTACGAATCATTATTCATTACACATCCAAGTTTGCAGAATTAAGTATTCCCAAGCGGTCACCAGCTCAGGCTCAGCATAGCTTAACTTCAATGATCGTACGTGAACCGGTGATTCAACGTGAAGTTGCCGTAAGCCCCTTATCAAACGCCCTACACAGAAGTGAATACTGGAAAATTTCCACACAGATGAACAAGGGGTTCGAAACAAAAGTTATGTGGTCTACAGATAGATACTGAGAACGCTATGAACTGGATATGTTAAAAATGTGGACGTCTTAAAAAATAGGAACTAAAAAGACAGTTATGAATCTACGCGGAAAGGAGGCTTGGAGAATTTAGATCTACAGTAGGATGCTGGGAATACCACGGGCCAAACATGTGAGCAAAATCAAAGCTTTAGAGAAAATGGAAACAAAAAAAACTTTTATTTAATACCAAGAAGAGACAATTGAGACACATAATAAGAAAGGAGGGCTTAGAAAAGCTGATACTCACAAAAAGACTAAAGACAAGAAAGACAACATATAGCAAAACTTATAGCATACATAATGGGTTTGAGTAAATAGATTGCGGAACAGGGTTATGAGAAATAACAAAAAAAGATAATTATTAAGAGCTACAAGAGAAAGGAAGTTGTGGAGAGTCATGATCGCCTATGTTCTGAGTGGAAACGACACACAATAAAAAAGATAATGAATGGAAGAAATAGTGGAATTTTTTAGGAACATAATGACGAAAGGGTGCTTGGAAAGTTTTGTTGTTTTATCAGCATCGTTAGCACTGTGAACTCCTGCAGGAATATATATACACAGAATGACTATATAACACATTTTGTTAATCGAAGCGTCAATTCACACACTGTTTAGTTTCATTTGATTTGTCTCCCTAGAGATTTCCCCGTCTGAATTTAAATATGTTCAGCTATATATGAGTTGCTAATGATTTAATAATACATTTTGTGAGACACCTGCTAGAAAATGAAATCATCATAAAAGAAAATAAAATAAAGGGTGTGAAAAAGTTTCCGACGTAAAGACGGTGCCTTTCGATCTTTCGAAATATATATATATATATATATATATATATATATATATATATATATCAGGCACTCATACCCTGCATGAGCACTCTGGAAGAATGATAGACTTTGAAAAACAGTAGCTACTCTGGCATCGCTCATTTAGTAAAATGAATTAGAGCACTCTGGCTACTGGGCGCGTATAATGATAATAAACACGCTAAAAAGTCTGCCTTCTTCTACCAAACGCACATAGCCCAGAAGTAGAATCGCCGACTGACGCCAATTCGGGCGGATTTCAATCCTCGGTTAAAAAGCGATCGGATTTAACCGTACTGATGAGCTGTAATAAAGCAAAACAGATCTGTCTGCGGATGACTATATATATATATATATATGATTTGTTTGAATATTATTTTTTATCGAAACTCGTATTTAAGTAGATATTCTGTTTTTAATTAAACAGTATTATATATTTATATCTATTGGCCTGATTATTTGCTATAAATTTTTATTACGAAAATATGTGTCATTCGGCAGGATTCGAACTTATCCACATAGGGGAAGCTACCATGTGATCTGGCACGTCTTAAGCCTCTCGACCACGAATGACAATTAGTCAAAACGACGTTTTAATCAAGCCTATGTAACACAGTTTTCGATTTATCGCAACTACCATATCTGTTCTGAAATGTATCGTAATGTCAACAATGTAAACATGTTACGGAAATTAACGACGATTAACGAAACTTGGTTATAAACAACCAAAAATTTGAAATTAAATAATCATTTCAAATTGTCGCTTGTTTATAACCAAGATTCGTTAATCTTCGTTAATTTCCGTAATATATATATATATATATATATATATAGTGTATCGAGGCAGCAGATAAATTTCTAAATATATACTGTTAAATATAAGGGACAATGAATGTCTATGTTTAATCATGAGCCGTTCTAAGCATAGTATTTTGGCTTTAATTTCAGGTGAAAGTAAAGAAAAAATTCTCAAACATTTGGATATTTTTTATTATGTTGGTTCTATGCTTTCGGCTCACCTGAGCCATCTTCAGAGAGCTTACAGGGACGTTAACAAAAAGACATCCACCATCAAAGATGCTTTTATTCTGTGTTGACATAAAACATTGCTATACAACAGTCACTGGATAGCAGACGCAGGTCGTAAATTTGTAATGCGGTTCTATGACGTCCCACCGCGTGAGAACTCGAAATGTTAACAGAACCATATATTTAAATGCAAATTAATGTGTTATGACCAGATTGATTTATTTATTGTGGGTTGTTTTGATTTAATGTAGATGGCCTCCATTATCTGAAAGTTCTTTTTCTATGCGTATGAGTGAGTATTATTGTGTTGTTGGCAAATGTTAGGCGAAAACTTAGAACCAACATAATATAAAGTATCCAAATGTTGGAGAATTTTTGTCTTTATTTTCACCTAAAATTAAATCTAAAATACGATGTTTAGAACGGTTCATGATTAAATGTAATAGACATTCATTGTCTCTTGTATTTAACAGTATATGTTTAGAATATGTATATGAAAAGACCGAGGGTAGATAGATAGGTTTTTATAGGAACAGACCGAAGATAGATAGATAAATAGATAGATAGACAGATAGACAGAGGACAGATAAATAGATTTTTAGATACGAATAAACCGAGGAAGGATAGATAGATTTTTTTATATAAATAGACCTAGGATAGATAGATTTTTTTTATACGAATAGACCGAGTATAGACAGATTTTTTATATGAATAAACCGAGGATGGATAGACAGATTTTTTGGTATGTATATCTATATGAAGATTCTTTTAATAAGAATAGATTGAGGATAAATATATGCAAATTTTTAGACACGAATAGACCGAGGATATATATATTTCTTGATACGAATAAACCGAGGAAGTATAGATAGATTTTTAGATACGAATAGACCGAGGATATATATATATATATATATATATATATATAGTGTATTCGGGCAGAAATCTCTTTTTCTGCAGGTTTCATTAAAAATGACACAAAAGGTATAATGCTTTATTTTTTGTATATAATTTTTCATGTGACCTTATCTTTTTCTTTTCAGAACATAAATTATATAAAATATTTTCAAATGTTTTCTTTTTCCGTTCGCTTTCGGCTGTACTTTTAGCCATTATCAAGGATGAATTTTGTTTTACTTGTAACTAAATGTGCATAGTGTTTATGTATGTGTGTAGAGTCATTTGTGTGTTTACATTCCAATCACTGTATGAACATTGCTGCCGTTTTCGTAGTTAATATTATTAAGTCTTTGATTTTTCTTTTTTTTTAATAATGCTTCCATTATGTTTAGTCTTTTTTTGGGGGTGACATGTGATGCTATTATATTTGCACTATCAACGACTTTCTTAAATCTCCATGAGATAGAAATGAGATAGAAATGAAGTATAGTCAGATTGATCAAGGTCACATTTCTTTAAAGATGTAAATCCGTAAATAATGTTTTTTCTCTGTAGTTTAGATTGTTGGGGTCTCTTATGAATGGTTAATTTAGGTTTGAATTTTACATGGCACAAGGCCACTTCCCAAGAACTTCTTAACTAAATTCCTGCATACCAACAATTATTTTTTATCCGGTTAAAATCATTCATTAAATTAGCAAATGGAAAATTGATAGAAATGGTCATGCATTAATTGTAATTATATAAAATATATTAACAACAATAAGAAATACATACTTTGTACAGACGTTGAAAGTGCTTGATTAAAATGTCTTCCATTTTCTGCATAAGATTGTGTTAAAGCTTTTGAGGTAAGTTGTAATGTTCTTTGTCGCTGGAAGATTTATCAGTGTCAGAGGTAATTTGCGTGAGGAATAATATCGATAGAAGATTAGTGAAAATGTCTGAGTTCGTGAGTACGTTCATCTTTGTAAAGTTCAGAAGAATGATTTAGTAAGAGGAGATGAGTTGGTCTTAATGTTTTACATGTTATGCGTGTGAAGATTCTTGTGCCAACTGGCATAAAATACGCAGCAAATCGTTTAAATAGGCATTCAAATCATCCTTATGATTTGACGGTAAAATTGTGGGTAACTTAGCTTGGTTCTGATTGGCTAACTTAAACCAACCAGCGAACAGCTTAGATTTATTCGAATCTATACGGTAAGAACCAAATCTATTAATTACGTATGCGTGAATGCGAATATGAGTGTGTGTATGTCTCCATATATGTGTGGATGTGTCATAAGATCTTGAAGGTGAATTACTTTGACGATGAGATTAGCAGTTTTCAATTTTGTGTAATAGATCATTAATATTTTTATTTAAATCAATAGGAGTTGCGTTTTTCGAATTATCTTTCAAAGTGAAGTTTCGCCTTTTTATAATTACTGTGTAGAACATGTTATATATATATATATATATATATATATATATATATATATATATATATATATATATATATGTACAAGCACTACAGGCCATAAATGAAAATAGAATGGTTCTTTAGTTATTATTACTTTGCAAAATTTTACAAGGCAGCCAGGAAGCTTTTGCTTTGGCTAGCCAATAAGAAGAAGAGACTAGCATGGGGAAGAGAGCACAAAAACTAGACACCAGAACAGTTCATATGATGCAGATGTTATTGAGCAGTAATAATAAAAGAATCATTATATTTTTAATTTAGAATTGTCCACTTGGTAATAAATACTAAAAATAGTATGACATATATCATTTTTTTTAAATGTGGTTGCCTAGTAATTATGGCTGGTAGTGTATATGTGGATTTCTCTCAAGCAAAAATCATTGTTATCTGCCAGAAATATTAATGGAATATTCACACACAAAAGAAAAAACTCATAAGGGACGGATCAGCCATAAAAAGTAAAAACAAAACGTATCAATTCTGATTGGTCGAAACTTGCTTTCTACCTTGCATCATCAATAAAAAAAAGTTCACACTCATTCTTAATTAGAAGTTAATTGATCCTATCATAGCCTTTTTGATGTTAAGTGTTATTGCAGTGATGGTAGATCAGATGTGTAGTTATGATAAAGGAATTATTATCCTCGTAATAGAATGGACAATCGCCATATATACAAGGTTGTTCATAGTAGATGGAAAGTAGGTGGAATAGGTTTGTGTGTCCGTTATATTAATACAAGAGGGACATCCGGAGTCATGAACCGGGTGTGGCCCAACCCCCCTAGAGTGTCAGGAGATAAGGGCCGAAACACTTGCTTGACGGGGGCTTCTCTTCTGAGGACTCTCTGCTGCCACGCTCTCCATGAGTTTCTTTCTACATACAATAGTATTCATTATAACACCTTCATATTATTCAAGAGCATTCCGTAAGTATCTTCATGAAACACTGCCCGAGAAAAGTCGAAAACCAAGAAGTACTGATGGTTTTAAAAATGACATAAGAGATGCATTTCAAATTAATACACAAACGGGCTTGTGTAAAAATATTTGTCAAAGCTGTGTAAATTGTCATGGACAGGAATTTGAGCATCAGCCATGATAAAATTTAAGCGGTTTTGTGTTAATTTATACAAAACATTTAATTGTCAAAGCAATAACTATATATATATATATATATTCCTACTTTAGAACAATTCTGTACATATATATCTATTTTCTAAACATATACTGTTAAATATAAGAGACAATGAATGTCTATTATGTTTAATCATGAGCCGTTCTAAACGTCGTATTTTGGCTTTAATTTCAGTTGAAAATAAAGACAAACATTCTTCAACATTTGTATAATTTTTTATTAATTTGTTTCTAAGCTTTCGGCTCACATGAGCCATCTTCAGAGAGGTCACCAAGACGGTAACACAATAACATCCACCATCACCGACGATTTTATTTGTGTTGACATAAAACTTCGCTAGACAACGGCAATAGTTACCAAAAATAACAAACGCAGTTTGCAAATTTGCAATGCGGTTCTATGACGTCACACCGCGGGATAGCGCAAAATGACAACAGAACCATGTATTCAAATGCAATGTAATATGTTATGGCCAGATTTAAAAGTGATTTTATTAAGTGTGGGTTGTTTGGATTTAATATCTGAAGGCTCGTTTTACTGTGTGTATGAGTAAGGATTATTGTATTATTGACTAAAATCTGTCTGATATTACCTAATTTAGAACGGCTCATGATTAAGCATAATAGGCATTCATTTTCTCTTATATTTAACAGTATATGTTTAGAAAATTATTTGCTGCCTCGATATATATATATATATATATAGAGAGAGAGAGAGAGAGAGAGAGAAAGAGAGAGAGAGATTTTTATTTACTAATGAAATTATTGCATTGACAATTAAATTTTATTGCATACACTAATGCAAAAGCGCTTAAATTTATCGATGGCATATATACAGGGGTTGGACAAAATAATGTGAACACCTTCAAAATAAAGAAAAATGAATTTTAATACGGGGTAGGACCCCCTTTTGCAGTAAATACTTGCCTTAATCCTGCGAGGTATGGACTTGTGCAAATTATGAATGGTTTCTAAAGGGACTTTTGTCCATTCTTCTGTCAAAACTGCTTCCAGCTCCTTTAGCGATGTTGGTGGTGGATATCGACTTCTCACTTTGTTTTCTAATGTGCACCACAAATGCTCAATAATATTCAGGTCTGGGGACTGTGGTGGCCAGACTAAGTGCTCTACTATATCAGAATGTTCTTCGTACCATTCACAGACCACTTTAGCTGTGTGGATTGGGGCATTATCATCCTGGAATACTGCATTTCCCTCCGGAAAGAGTTCCGAGACCATGGAATCCACCCGGTCAGATAAAATGCCTAAATAGTCCTGGCTATTGATTGTGCCTTAGAAGGAAACCGTTGGGCCGGCGGATTTCTGTGATATTGCCTCCCCGCCCCCAGATCATCGCAGATCCTCCTCCATGTTTCACAGTAGAAAGAAGGCAGTCTGGTTCATGTGGTTCTTGAGGCTGCCTCCAGACGTAAACTCGGCTGGTGGTCGGAAATAAAGTGAATGATGATTCATCAGATAATATCACATTTTTCCACAGCTCCATAGACCAGTTCTGATGGTTTTACACCACTCTAAACACATTGTAATGTTTGTTGTTAAAAGTAAAGATTTCCTGATGGCAACCCTCCCATGAAAACCTGATCTGTGAAGCTCCCGTGGGTCAGTTTTTGTAGAAACAGGATGCCCGAGATGGTCATTAAGTTCGGCAGTTACATTAAGAGCTGTTCGCATCAAAGCCCAACAGGCCCTATCAGAAATCTTTGATTTTCTTCCGGAATTTTTGCTTTGACGACGATTTTTTGCCGTGTTTTACATATACAGTCATTACGTTAGAGACATTAGCTCTTGAAACGTCCAGCATTTGGGTTATTTCATTCACGCTTGCGCCTGCCATACTGGCGCCAACAATTTGACCTCTTCGGAAATCTGACACGTCGACGGATTTCAGTAGTTTCTGATGATTATACTGAAAAAAATTATTAGTAATATAGACAAGCAGCAACAGAATTACATTAAAAAATAGAAATCTAAAAGTCTTTGAGGGTGGCACAAACAATTGAAAATTAGGATGCTATTTCGAAGGTGTCCCTATTATTTTGTCCAACCCCACTGTGTGTGTGTATATATATATATACTACAGTCATCAGCAGACAGATCTGTATCGCAGCTCATCAGTACGTCTTAGACTCCGTCCGCTTTCCTAACCCAGTATTGAAACCCGACCGAACCGGCGTCGGTCGGCGATTCTACCACTAGGCCACGAGCATCCGGCAGAAGAAGGCAGGCTTTTTAGCGCGTATAAAGACGCCCAATATCTACAGTGCTCCAATTCATTATCGAATGAGCAATATATATATATATGTGTGTTTGTGTATGTGTATGTGTGTGCGTGTGTGTGTGTGCGTGTGTGTGTGTGTGTGTGCAAGTGTATGTAGTTATCTGCATGCAACATATGTATATGTTTCTGCAAACATATATATATATATATAAGAAATGCTTGCTATTTTAGAAGATGAAGATAGAAAGTGACTTAACGTAATGCTACGCAGCATGCGCCAAATAGTAACCATTTACTTTCTATTTCTGCTGAACCGAAACTATTAACATGGCAAGTTCCCACATGACACAGGAAATGTAAAGTCGTACCGTTCCCTTGTCAGGAGCCGCCGATCAAAGAGACCCTAAGCTACCTTCATAATATTGACCAGGTGAAAATGAGAAACGGACTTTCGGACAAATCACACCAAAACAGCCCTTACTTAGTCAGTTAGTTAACTACCATATGTGATACATGCTTGGGCGATCATGTCTCGAAAGAGACATGACTGACTGGGCAGAAGATTATCTCGCAGTAGATTGCCATTGCTTTCTGCGGTAGACTATCAACCGACCAAGGCTCTAGAACCCAATCTGTCCCGCTATTTAACCCATAACTGGAAGGAAGAGACGGATGAATACCTTTCCCAAGGGTATTTGCGCGTAAGTGAATACAATGGATTCAACTGGAATTCGAACTCGGCTCCCCGTTCCGAGCCGATATCCACTGTACCACAACGCACATCCGTTATTATTAAATCATTATCCCCAAAAATTCTTACAATCTAAAAATATTGTCTAACTTTAAGTAACCTGAAAAAGTTGATAAGCTGTAAAGAAAACAAATTCATCTAAAGGAAGAACTAATGTTGATGCACAAAAAGTTAAAATAGTTTGTAATTTTCCTAGCTAACCTGAGTAACTAAATTCAATTTATACTGCCGTATTATTGCTACCTTTTGTATTGAAACGATGGCCAAACCGTGACTCGTAGGTGTGGCCGTACGTATTTGGGCAGTATTTTGCTCTCCACATAGGCTGGAAGGATTTTATCAATAATTCTTACGATCATATCACTTTTTGATCTCCTTTTCCTCCTCATCTTCTGTAGCATTCTAACTTAAGTAGCTCTTGTTCCTTTTAATTGGTGAACTGCAGCGTAAAAAAAAGTTCACCTTATTTGAATCGCTTGGAGTATAATATCTGAAAAACATGTTGAGGAGACAAACCAGCGAACGCACAATATCAACGACTCGCTGAAGACTGCAATCATGAACAAAACCCAAATGATATGGTATTGTAGACTCTTTTGCAGCTATTCTCGAGGGTAAGGAAGATTTCATTGAATAACCTTTTTATACACAAAATTCATACACTGATATCCTCAAGGACACATGGCCCAGTGGATAACCGTTGATTAAATCCAGTGACTTGAACCAAAGGGTTGTGAGTTTAATACCTAGTGACAATAGTTGCGAACAAAAACATAAATAGTTTAGTTAAATGAAGCTAACTAAGACATGAAGTGGTATGTCTCATTGAACGAGAACAATCTACCCTAGTGATCGAAATAAAGGGTTCGCTTCAAGTCACATTAAGAAGTCGAGGCGTACAACGACCGAAACGTTTTAAATACAACACGAAAGAGGAGGATAACAGTGTAAATAATAACATTTTTATCTGTTTTCATAACTTGAACAAGTATGCAGATTATTTGCAAAATATCCTGTCTTTTTCTTTTCTGTTTAATATCTTTGTTTTTTTTTTCATAATAAAATTTGTACTCAATTACTTGACGTACTCTGGATATTGTCACGAAATTATGAGAAATGCCATCATATAAAAAATATAGAAACAAAATAACTGTTCTTCCGATTACAAAAGGCTTAATTGTCTTACATGTAAAATAGAGTCAATATTGTCGATTTATATTTTCTTTCCTGACTTCCGAAATATAGTGCAGAAATTATTTTTTATTGCATGATTGAGTAGAAATTTATGACTCAGTGGGTAATGAATACCTACATTAGCATTTAATTTGACTTGCAAATTGCTTACACTCAAAGAAACTGAAGGAAGCGATACAGAGAAGGCATTGCAGAGACATTAGCGAGCTGGGTCTATGCTGGTAGCCCGCGGTAGTTAGAGGTCACAGCAGGCAGGCGGGTTGACGCCCACGACAAAGCAAATGATAAAAAAATAACAGAAATTCTTTAAAAAGTGTGTAATATTTATTATGAGATTGAAAAATAATCGTCTATGAGAGGAGGCAGGCCTTCGGCACACGGAAAATATTATTACCGCTATTGCAACATTTCCATTAATTTTTGATTCTGTTTTTTTTTACTATTGAAGAGACCTACATTTTCGCATGCACGATCAATACTGCAAGCGAGATTCACGCGAATATATGGCCTATAGCGAGTTTTCTAAGTTATAAACGGAACCAGTTAAGAGCCATACGTTATACACGCTACCATACGTGATACTCGCTTAGGCGATCATGTTTCAAATGACAGACAGGGCAGAACATTTTCCCCTTTTGCCATTAATTTTTGCGGTAGATTGGTTATAGAACCCGATCTGTTGTGTTATTTGACCCATAGCTGGATGGAAGAGACTTCACTTCAAGCAGAGCAATAAAGCCGTTACGATGCAAGAGGTTACTGATTGTAAGAGATTAGGAGAGAGAACAATAAACGAACAGGAATTAAGAAAAGAAAACATAACGATTGACATTATATCTAAAGTTTTAAAGATCAACGTTAACTGGAAAGCAGAAAGCCGGAAGAGAGTTCCACAAGAGAGAATCTTTAAAAAATCATTTCACCCCAAGCAAGGCAATAACGCCAATAAGACGCAAGGGGATTACTGAGTGATTTCTTTTTACGCATATGCGAATATGCGTAAAAAGAAGCCATTATCAACATGGAGAAAGAACAAGAGACGAACAGGAAGTAAGAAAACAGAAGATAACGACTAACACTGCATTTAAATATTTGAATACCAACATTGACTGAGAAGCAAGAGCCTGGAAGAGAGTTCTACAAACGAGAAGTAGTAAAGAAGAAACTGTTAGCCTAGAACTTACGGTTAGTCTATCCATTTCAACGGAGAGATAGTGAGACCTTGCCATCAATGTATTTGTGTTCATAATTCATGAAACTGGCTACAAAAGAGGAGGAGCTCACCAGAACAGAACAATTACCATGAAAATAATCATAGAAAAGGCACAGGGAAACTACATTACGTCTACGGAAAAGTGACTGAAGCCGAGATGTCAGGTCAGGATCAATCAAATTGCAGTGATGCTTGGTAAATTCGCTTTGTGCCAAACACGACCGAAGTTCTCACAATTTATACATCAGAAGATTGAAGGTTGGATGTTCAAATGTGGAAGGATAAAATATTTCGTTTGTACACTAAAACAAAGATTTATTAACAGAATGACATAATTGTAAGAAGAAAAATATAAGTGAAATTTTGTTAACTGACCACTATAATATATTTGTTTGAAGAAAAATTATCATTGAGAAAATGCATGCAGTTTTATAGTTAGAATTGTCCAAAGAGAAATATAAGTATTTAAAATGTCTACAGAAGTTTAGAGTTCATGGTTGTGTAGTAGCAGAATGTAAAGTGTTATGTCCCTTCCTCCTTTTGGTAGGTTGGCGATAGCGTGATAAAGAATAAATAAAGAAATTGTACTTAGCGCGACCTGTTGTTGTTGTTTTCTTTGGCGGCGTGGAGTGAAAACGAAGAAAAGAAAGTTGGAAGAAGTTGTGAATGAAACTGTGACGCGCTCCTACGTCCGGGTGGCGTGGAGTGAAACTTCTTTTGTTACAATGCCACAAGGTCCGTCAGCTAACCACCCCCATGTCGGACTGTCTTTGGCCGGTCACAGAATGTCCTTAAGTAGTGAATTTAATCATGTGACCGACTCCCACGAGTATTTTTACTTTAGGTGTGACAAAAGTTTGACTGACGTCATATATGAATTTTCGATTTGCTATTCAATCGGGATCCAGAATTTTGCGTTTCGCACTGACTTATGAATTTTTCTTGTCTGGGTTTTTCCTAGATGCTTTTAGTCGTTTGAATCCACTTTTGCGAGTGTGCAATTTTACTTTGTTATAGTTGGGTTTTTCCAAAATGCTTTTAGTCGTTCGGATCCTTTTTTGCAGGTGTGTGATTTTACTTTGTGTGTCTGAACTGATATGACAAGATTATTCAAATGGTAGATTACAAATTGGTAAAATATCTTCTGACGAAAAAATTTGTCTAGCACTACACAGTGAACTTTTGTAACAGTAGATGCAGCATTTGAGTAAATATCATCTTTCTTCAAACAGGTGTAGATCCAAAAAATAAATTTTATAGTAGTAAGAAATAACGTCGGATTTTATAAAAATATCTATTAATGGC
This sequence comes from Ascarosepion bandense, assembly GCA_037127315.1. Lineage (NCBI taxonomy): Eukaryota > Metazoa > Mollusca > Cephalopoda > Sepiida > Sepiidae > Ascarosepion > Ascarosepion bandense. The sequence goes on along the minus strand of JBBBDQ010000357.1, from coordinate 7,596,578 downwards.
TTAAAAATTCTTTTGTTTACATTCCGGATATGAAAATAAATTGTGCAAATATAGTTAGAAAGTTCCCAGCAAAAGATACGTATTTCTTTCAATAGGAGAATTGAGTTTGTTTGATTTTGTTTAGCGGCATATCAACAGGTCTATGTGTTATTTAATTCCGAAATATAAATATTTTGAAGGCAATTTTATAGCTTCAACTACAGATATTTTCCACATAATCTTATACTTTCAGGACAAACGTAAGTTTTTTTTAGGTATATAGTTTGTAGATGACAGATGAATTTTAGCAAAAACAACATTTATAAATTAGAATTAGTAATATATATATATATATATATATATATATATATATATATATATGATATATATATATATGAAAGGGGACTCAAAATCGTTAAAACGTGGATCTTCTTCACCTGGATTTATACACACACACACACACACATCTATATCTATATATATATATATATATATATATATAGATATAGATGTGTGTGTGTGTGTGTGTGTGTGTGTGTGTGTGTGTATAAATCCAGGTGAAGAAGATCCAAGTTTTTACGATTTTGAGTCCCCTTTCATTTATTATTTTATAAACAGTGCTCAATACAATAAATAATGTAGAGCTGAATATAATCTTATAATTATGAATTAAATGTGTATTGCAACACGGAAATTTTTATGTTTCGAGATAGAATCTCGTCATCAGCAATGATCCAACATTGCCTGATGACGAGAAACATAAAAAATTTCCGTGTCGCAATGTACATCTAATTCATAATTATATGATTATATATATATATACGAAAAAGGGTGAGAAGTCATGAACGTTTTGTTTAAAGTGTAGATTTTTTATTATTATTTTTAATATATGTACAATACATTAATTGTTCTTAACCCGAAAACACTAACCATGGGTATATAGTCAGTCAGTTTAGGTGCCATACGTGATACACGCTTGGGCGATCATGTCTCGAAAGAGACATGACTGACTGGGCAGAAGATTATCCCGCAGTAGGTTGCCATTGCTTTCTGCGGTAGACTGGTTGCCGACCAAGGCTCTAGAACCCAATCTGTCCTGCTATTTAACCCATAACTGGAAGGAAGAGACGGATTAATACCTTTCCCAAGGGTATTTGCGCGTAAGTGAATACAATGGATTCAGCTGGAATTCGAACTCGGCTCCCCTGTTTCTCGTTCCGAGCCGATATCTACTGTACCACATAGTACCCAGCGCAAATGGCACCATTTTATTAAAAGTTAATTAAATCTTTAGTACCTGATTTTCTTACCTAAATAATATGTTTATCAGTTCCTATTAATGTTAACTCAAAGTACAAATTTTGAAGTGCCTGCATGTAAAATATTTCAAATAAAGACTTATATTCAATATTTTTTTGATATTTTTAAAATCGGATATGATATACCCATGGTTACTAGTGGTGGAACTCTCATTGATGGTTACTGTTTCAGGGTTAATTGATTTTAATTTTGAAATCAAAACACGTGTAACGACACAAATATAATTATGGATACTTATGGCAGACCGCAGTGCACCAGTACCTTTATTCAGTTCTTCCGAAAAGTGTGAACAAGCCTTTTATTACTATGATCAAATCACATTTTTTTTAATCGTATCACACTGAGCAAGGCGGTAACGCCACTGATGTGCAGGGGGCTACGTAATAGTGAAAAGATCGGAAAAGAGAAAGGCGGAAACCATATCCTAAACAAGGAACAAAGGATGAGCCTCTTAACCTGTTCAATAGACATGGGTGATGTGTAAACTGTGCAATAGATAGATCTATCTACTCCAATTGAAAGAAAAAGTGAGAAAATTGGAAAAGAGAAAGCCGGAGACCACATCCTAAACAGGGAACAAGGGATGAGCCTCTTAACCTGTTCAATAGACTTGGGTGGAGTGTGAACTGGACGATAGATAGATCTATCTACTCCAATTGAAAAAGAAAACAAAAAACAAAGTGAGAAGATTGGAAAAGAGAAAGCCGGAAACCACATCCTAAAAACCAGTTAAATCCAAACCACCTAAACCCATTAACCTCTCCTTCACTAATATCCGAGGCATTCGTACTAACTTTCCTAGTGTAGAAGCGTTCCTGCATGAAAAGTCCCCTGACATCCTTGCGCTCTGCGAAACTAACCTCAACTCAGCTATTCCCTCCTCTGACCTCTTGGTTATCTTCCCCTTTTAAGGAAGGATTCCACTGTCCACATGCATGGGCTGGGTGTTTATGTCAGCGAACACCTCCCCATAGCTAGGGTGACTTCACTCGAATCTACTGACCACCAATACACATGTCTCCGCCTGTCTCTCCTCAGTTCGGTTAGCTACCTATTCTTTCTTTATCGTTCTCCCTCTTCTCCTGACTGCTCCCTACTAGATAGCATTGCTGACAGCATAGATACGGCTATTTCCTATCACCCATTCGCCCACATATTTGTATTTGGAGACCTCAATGCCCATCACTCTGAGTGGCTTGAAAACGCTGTTACTGATTCGGCGGGCATTCACGCCATGAACTTTGCTATTTCCCAATCCCTTACGCAAGTGGTGGACTTCCCCACTCGCTTCCCAAGCACACCCTCGGGTCATTCCTCGCTGCTAGACATATGTTTCACCTCTGCACCCGACGCCTGTCAAGTCTCGCAGCTTTGCCCCCTCGGCAACTCCGACCACGCTGTAGTCTCCCTCAGTATTTCTTTCCAATCTCACTCCCCCGAGGAGCCCCCTACTTATAGAACCTCCTACCTCTACCAAAAAGCTGACTGGGATGCCTTTCGCGATTTCCTCTGCGACGTCCCTTGGGGAAAAGTGTTTGACCTATCAGTTGATGACTGTGCCTCTGAGGTCTCGTCATGGGTGAAAGTTGGCATTGATGCCTTCATACCTACCAGGAAGTATTGCTTAAAACCTCATTCCTCAGCCGCCATTGCCCACAGGAACCATTACTTCCGTCTATTCCGGAGACAGCCAACTCATCACAATAGGCGCCTGTTCACATCTGCTCGCAATGAGTGCAAGAGAACCCTAAATGACGCCAAACAGTTGCTTGCTGAGAGAATGCGACAGCACATAGCTGACCGCAAGTTCGGCTCCAAGGACTATTGGAGGATTTGTAAACGAGTGCTCAACAATAGGAAATCCTCAATACCTCCTTTAATCCACGAATTTGAGGTTCTCACGTCATCTGCGGACAAAGCTTAGTGCTTTGCCCACAGATTCTCATCCAACTCCACATTCGACTCGTCCGGAGTGCACCCACTCGACTTCCCTATTAAAACTGAGGCCAAACTGCACGACGTATATATTACCCCGACAGTAGTATCCAGAGTAATTTCAAAACTCGACCCCCATAAGGCGTGTGGAAACGATGGAATCCCAGTGATAGTCCTTAAGAGGTGTGCTCCTGAACTTTCCCCTGTCCTCTCTAAACTATTTAACTATTGGCTTTCTGCTTCCTGCTTTCCTGCATGCTGGAAATTCTCTTCAGTCGTTCCTGTCTTTAAGAATTGTGGTGAACCCTCGGACCCATCCAACTATCGCCCTATCAGTCTTCTACCAATATTCGGGAAAGTATTCGAGGCTATAATCAATGCTGAAATAGTTCATCATCTCACTGCCCACAAACTGTTCTCCGACAGGCAATATGGATTCCGCTTTGACAGGTCCACGGCCGACTTGCTAACAACCGTAACGGAGTACATGCTACAGGCCCTTGATGAGTTTGACGAGGGTCGCGCGGTTGCTCTGGACATCTCCAAGGCTTTCGACAGGGTTTGGCACTCTGGCCTCCTATGCAAACTACGCGGTTATGGTATTACCGGTCGCCTGCTTGACCTAATCCAATCTTTCTTAAATAACCGCGAAATGAAGGTCGTTCTGAATAGGCGTGCCTCTTCGTCCTACAGCACGAATGCTGGTGTCCCACAGGGCTCTATCCTGGGCCCGACGCTCTTCCTTATTTTCATCAACGACCTCCCAGATGAGATCAAGTCCCAAGTAGGCATCTACGCAAATGACACTACAATATACTCTCGCACCAGTAAGAAACCTGTCTTGGCGGATATACATAATCTCGCTGCTGACCTTGAACGGGATCTACACTCTGTAGTGAAATGGGGCAAGAAGTGGCTTGTCAACTTCAATTCATCTAAGACCAAGCTGTTGTCTGTCAACCATTACAGACAACCTCTCCTGCCTCCCATAAGCATGGACCAAGTAATTCTCCCTGAGAGTAATACACTACGCCTCCTCGGATTTACCCTGTCCTCAGACCTCAAATGGAACCACTATATTGAATCCATAGCAAAATCTACTGCTAAGAAGATTGGGTCACTATGTCGAGGATCTTTTTTCCACCTGAATCCATCCTGCATATATACAAGTCAACCATCCGTCCGTGCATGAAGTACTGCTGTCATTTATGGTCAGGTGCCCCTGCCGTACCCCTCAGTGTTCTTGACAAGCTCCAAAGGAGAATCTCTAATGTGATAGGTACCGATCTGGCGACTCGACTGCAGCCACTTTCCCATCGTCGAAATTTGGCCTCCCATTGTCTCTTCTATGAATACTTTCATGGCTTCTGCTCGGATGAGCTTAAGTCACTGATGCCTCCTCAACAGGTGTTACTCGTGCAACCAGACTGGCAAATAGGTCCCACCCATTCACAGTCAGATTAGCCAAACGCAGACGACAATTCTACTCCTGCAGCTTCCTCTCTCGCACTTCCCGCCTGTGGAACTCACTCCCGTATTCTTGCTTTCCTGACGGCTACAACCTCCAGAAATTTAAATGCAAAGTAACTATTCATCTACTAACCACTGGACTCTAGCTCTCTCCCCTCCCCTGTATAACCTTCCCTTTCTCTCCACCTATGTATCTGTCATCGCACCTGCTTTCTCAGCTTTCTATTGTTCCTTTCTAACCTGTTTGTATCCTCACTCTTTTCTAATTAATCTTTTTACATTTATGTAACCCCCTGCACATCAGTGGCGTTTCCGTCTTGCTCGGGGTGAAATGATAAAAAAAAAAAGGAAACAAGGGATGAGCCTCTTAATCTGTTCAATAGACACGGGTCTTGGTAAACTAGTTTTTTAGTTCTAAAAATTGAACTCTCTCTCTCTGTATATATATATATATATATATATATATATATATATATATTCATTAGTCATCCACATACAAGCCTGTTTTGCTGTATCACAGCTCATCAGTGTGGCTAGACACATCCACTTGCTTCTGGCCGGGATCAAAACTCAACCGATTTGGTATTAGTCGGAGTCGCTACTCCCTAAACCATCAGCGCATGGTATCAGTGAAGGGAAATTTTAACGTCTTGCATATAAGCAGTGTATACCAAGAGAACTCAATTAATTTCTGAAGAGTCATATATATATATATAGTCATCCGCAGACAGATCAGTTCCGCTGTATCACAGCTCATCGGTACGGTTAGATATCCGATTGCTTCTAGCCAGGATTGAAACCCGACCGAATTGATATCAATCGGCGATTCTACCTCTGAGCTATGGGCGTTCGGTAAAGAAAGAAAGAAAGAAAGAAAGAATTGTGGAGATTGTGCTGAAAATTGATGGATACTTAAGGCAAACTGAAGTGCACCAGAAGTGGAAGAAAATTATTTGGTCAGAAACAATGAAAATTCATCTTTTCGAGAAAAAAACATGCACTGTCAAGTATGCCGGGAAAAAGGAACCGAATGCAACCCAGTAAGCAACAACCCAACAGTCAAATATGAGGCTGAAAATGTCATGATTTGGTGTTGCTTTTCGTATAACGGAGTAGAAGAAATTAAAGTCATCAAAGAAAAAATGATTGCAGCAAAATGCAAACAAATCATGTTAACCCATCTATTAAAACCTGCAAAAACTTTGTGGCTCTACAAGGACTTTGTATTCCAACATGACAATGATCCAAAGCACAGGGCGAAAACAACTCAACACTTATTCAATGAAACACTTCAGATGGTGATGAAAACTATTAAAACAGGATGCAAGAGAAGGTAAATAATTAATCTTCTTGTCAACAATTTTACTCCCTGAAGATGAGAAAAGAAAGAACGGGAACTTGGATAAATGATATTATCTGAAACATTGATAATCGAGAACTATCAATGAGTATACTTTTAAGAAAACAATATTGGCTTTTATTAGAGAAAGATCAAAAAGTGTATATACAGCGTTTATAGATGGTGACTGAGGTTTGTTTGGGGTGTAAAAATGATATCCATCATTCAGTGCTGTTTTCCATGTTCACAATCTCCGTATATACAAACATACGTATTAACTCAAAAGTTATTATATTGGATGCTAGTATTTGAAATATACGCCATATTTGTATTTCTATACTAAACAGCGTATATTACGGATGTGCGTTGTGGAGCAGTGGAAATCGGCTCGAAATGAAAAATATGGAAGCCGAGTTCGAATCCCAATTGAATCCTTGCATTCATTTACGAGCAGAAACTCTTGGAAAGGTATTAATCCGTCTTTTCCTCCAGTTATGGGTTAAATTACAGAACAGATTGGGTTCTATAGATATGGCTGGTAACCAGTCTACTGCCAAAAGTAATGGAAACCTACCGCGGGATAATTTTCTGCCAAGTTAGTCAAGTCTCTTTGGAGACATGATCACCCAAGCGTGTATCACTTATGGCACTTACCTGATTGACATTACGTTATGTCAGCCTGCGTGCACACACTCTAAATATGAATATAATAATTTTGAAGTAACGAAAATGTCGGGCACATACATATATATCAATCTTCCACATACAAGCCTGTTTCGCTGTATCACAGCCCATCAGTGTGATTAGATATCTACTTGCTTCCAGCCGAGATAGGAACTCGTTCGATTTGGTGTCAGTCGGAGACCCTACTCCCTACACCATCGGCGCATGGTATGAGAGAAAGAGAAATTTTATCCACACACGCCAGACACCGGGAGAACTCAATTCTAAAGAGTATATATATACCCAAACAAATTGGTACGTGCCTAAGGACGATTGATTGATTCACTGATTTGTCTGTTTAACTGCTTATAAACACTTTATGGAATATGCGTTGTGGTGCAGTGGCTATCGGCTTGAAATGAGGAATCGGATAGCTGAGTTCGAATCCCACTTGTATTCGGTGCATTCACTTACGCTCAATTACCCTTGGGAAAGGTATTAATCGACCTCTTCTACCGGAGAAAAAATGGCGACTTACTGCTTCTGTCTTGTCAGTCACAGGTCGAAAATATGGCACTTAGGTGAACGATTCGTTATTTAATGCCGAAATTTAATTTTCTCGCAAGCTTTAAAATAATATAAATATGACATACAGGGTGAAGCACAAAAAGAGGGACAAAATAAAAAAAATGTCTTTCCAAACTTGTAGCGTTCGGTCTTCTTGGCTTGAATAATCTGCACTTTGTAGGGAAACAGTTTCAAATCATTGTGAATAATTCGGCGCACATATCTCCTGGAAATACCCACTTGCTTTGACAGCCGTCTGGTAGATTTACGGAGTGACCCTTCCGACTGGTCTATGACGTAATGAACATGAGCCGGCGTCCTCACTGTGAACTTTGGGTTACAATGGCTTTTGTTATTGTTTGACACAACCCCAGTGTTTGTAAACATTTCTACCAAACGTGTGATTGTGTGGCAATGGTTAATTTTCCTCTTAGAATATTCACGTCGAAATTGTCTCTAAGCAAGTGTAGATGACTTTGTTGTAAAATACAGTTTCACAATCTTTGTCTTCTTTTCAACCGAAAATTGCTTGTAGTGGTCCATCTTCGGATCAAATAAAACTACAGGTATCTTATGCAACTCACCTGAAAAATCAAAAGAATCAATTACTTCTTTTAAAAATATAAGACTTTACTTTTGTACCTCTTTTTTGACTCACTCTGTATGTTATTCTGCTTTCACAATCAAGTACATGGTAGATGAGAACTTTTGTACATTTACATGTTTGTGTGGATATGGTTTCTAGAGGCCATGGTGTCTTTTATGTTCCAGTTGTATTTTCGAATATAGTTTGCCTTAAATTGTAGGATATTATAAGGCTTAATGTCATGAAAGTTAAATTATGTTGGTAGTTTAATAGTATTTTAAATAGATTTGAGTATATGTGCATATAGTTGATAATCTATATAAATATGTAGTTCTGGTATTTTTACTATAAGATGTTTTTGTACATTTTTTTTTTTTTGCTTTTATTTTGAAGATAGTCATTTTTTTCCTCTACCTGCTATCCTAACACACGCTCCCACTCCGGGTGAGGCTGAATCTCGGAACAACAGCAATTAAGTCATAGTTCCCTGCTCCTGAAGGCCTGTAAAATACCGATCAGACCTTGCTGTTGGATGGGGTTTATCGTCATACCCAGGACTAGCCCGTTCTTTTTTCTTATTTTTATTTTAACCAAGGCGGTAATGGCATCTATCGGTTGACGGCTTCATCGACTGAAGTCAATCACCAAAGCGGTGTGTTCTTTCGATGAAATCAAACAGCCGCTGGCCCGTGACAAAATCGATCCTTCCAATCGGAGGACATCTACTGTGATCTGACCTGGCAAGGGATAGGCTCCAGCAAGTCTGTTTTGCCCGAAAACACGCTGCATCACGTTGAATCAATAGCTACGCAGACATGTGGTGGGGAGCGCTCGTTCGGTGCTTAACTGCGCAGCTAAATTACTACCACATCCGGTCATGTGTGTTTGATGATCATGATAATGATCATCATCATCACCATAATGCGGAGCGGACCGAGCGTAATGACATCGGAACACCGAAAGCAAGCGATAAGTATTAGTTTAGTCGCAATTCGCCAAACCTGTTGAAATTATAATGATACTAGAAAACAGCGTGTTTAGTTATACACTAGTTTTAAAGAATGAACACAGATATTATAAAACTCGAACTATCTTTTCATTACTGGCTAAAATCAGACGACAACGTCTATTGATTCTCACTGAAACAATTCTGTTTTATTTCTCTTCGATGAAAATATACTGACATTTTAAAATATCCATAAGTTGCACTTATGGACCTGTCTATTTTCGTTGTTTTCTATTTGTTGATTAATTCCCAGGCGGAGTGAGTCTGTCTGTCCCCTGCCATTCTCCTTCTACAACGTTTCAGGGTTTTAGAACCGTGCGTAGGTTAAGCAAAAGAACAAAATATTGATTAATTAATGAGGCTTCTAATTAAACAACTAATTAAACCGAGCGAACCTGGTAAAAACGACACCGTGACTGGCGTAGAAGCATTGCAACAATCGGTGGATTATGCTAAAGTCGACTTCATTTTATGCTGTCCTATAAATTAAAACTTACTTTTCGAACGAAAGATGCTACTGCTAAAGAAAAATATTGAACATCTGTTTATATTAATGCAAATAGAAAAAGAAAGAGTAGATGCGGGTATCATAAGGGTTATTAGTGGTTGGAAACAGGAAGAGGAAAGAGAAAGAAAAATAACAGAAACAGAAATAGAAAGATGAAGAGAAAGGGAATATTCAGGTATCATAACGGTTACCAGTTAATGGAAAGTGAAAGAGAAAAGAGAAAGAAAAGAAAAAGAAAGAAAACGAAAAGATGCGGGTATCATAATGGTTGCTGGTGTTTGGAAAGAGAAAGAGAAAAAGGGAAAGAACAGAAAGATAAAGAGAAGAAAAGAAAGAGAAAGAGAAGATACGGGTACCGGTGGTTGAAAAGAGAAAGAGAAAAGAGAAAGAAAAAGAATAGAACGAGAAAGAGAAATAGAAAAAGAAAGAAAAAGAGAAATAAAAAGAGAAAGTGAAGATGCAGGAATTGTAACGGTTACCAGTGTTTAAAATCGTCGATTCGATTTCGAATTCTGACTGATTGTGTAACGCTTTCTTTGCAATAACGCCCTCGGGGGAAGCACAAGTTTATTTCTAACACTGTTTTCCATCATTCATGCTCTCTGTTCCTTTAGAATCTCACCACGCAGGTTTCTCCATAAATTCTTCTCTATTTTTGCTTTACGTAACCTTTGACTCTTTACCATCCTTTTTACTTTGCTTATGCCACTTGTATACAAAACATCATTAATTAGTTAATCCTAGACTTCCTACTGATTATATTACCTTTGATTTCTTTTGAGTGTTAAATTCTTCAAGCACTCTTTCCTCATCATAGGTTCCCAAAACTTTCAGCAGACTTTGTAAGGCAATGTTTCCTCGTAACTTCCTTGGTATTCACGTGCTCTGTTGTTGGTATTTTAAAAAGTCGTCGGTAAAACCATATCTATGTATTTGTTATTCTTAACTTTAAAGAATTTCAAATTTCCTGATGACAAATATTCTTGTAACAGCAATAGCAGAAACAGTATCCTTATCTGATAATTCTTTGTCTCTTATTTATCTTAATTATAAAAATCATTATAAATTTTCTGTTTTACTATTCTGAATATAAAGCTTTTATTAGACCGTCGATCTATGGCTGGGAAAAGACAGTGCTGATTGGAAATAAGTTAACCCTCTAGGGCCATTCGTATCATATTTGATACAGTATTTCCTTATAAGGAAACATTTGGTATTTCCCTATAAGGAAACATTTGGTATTCATTGACTGAGCAGTCAGTACTGCTTTCATTTGAAATTTATAAAATATTTCTCTTAAAAAATTTTTCAGGAAAATATTTCTTTCAAGGCTTGTTTTCATACTGTATCAAATATGATACGAATGGCCCTAGAGGGTTAAAAAAACATTTCTGAGATAATAATGAATTAACCCTCTAGGGCCATTCGTATCATATTTGATACAGTATTTCCTTATAAGGAAACATTTGGTATTTCCCTATAAGGAAACATTTGGTATTCATTGACTGAGCAGTCAGTACTGCTTTCATTTGAAATTTATAAAATATTTCTCTTAAAAAATTTTTCAGGAAAATATTTCATTCAAGTTTGTTTTCATACTGTATCAAATATGATACGAATGGCCCTAGAGGGTTAAAATCATTCGGTAGGGTTCGAACTCACGTTTGAAAACCTGATTGAACGTTTCAGTTGTTTATAGAAATTAATAATTGTATTTATCGCATTAAAAAATTAGGAGCTCCACGGCTTTGCTAAAGTCCAAATTTACTCTTTAAATCTGTCACTTCATTCGACGATCTTTTTTCAGCGTCTTACATTTGAGGATGTGTGTTGTGATGTAGTGTATATCGGCTTGGAATGAGAAATCGAAGAGCCGTATTCGAATTTCAATTGAATATGTTGCATTCACTTACTCGCAAATACGTATCTTCTCCCTCTAGCTGTGGGTTAAATAGCAGGTTTCTATAGCCTGGCTTGGCAGCCAGTCTACTGCAGAAAGTAATGGTCACCTACTGCGGGACAATCTTCTGCCCAGTCAGTTATGGGTTAAATAGCAGGACGGACCAAGTTCTACAGCCTTGGTCGCTAACCAGTCGACCGCAATAGGTAATGGCAACATACTGCGGGAAATTTTTCTGCCTTGTCAGTTTTGTCTCTTTTGAGACATGATCGCCCAAGCGTGTATCACGTATGGCATTTAAATGAATGGTAAAATGTCTTATTTTCTTCGTGGCAGTAGACAATTTGCTCACAGATTAAAAGGCTTGAAGTGACAGAGATTTAGTTCTAACGAAGAATGCTAAGAATATATTGAAAAAATTATGTGGGAAAATAATAGATTTTAAGAACAACCAGAAAGAGAGGGCTGCATATTTTGGAGAACCCAATGAAGAAAGAAAGCTTGGTGTAGTCGTGGTAGTCCTTTATTTTCCAGTTAGCTCATAAAGGGGGAACCCTTTCATATTCTACCAGAAACAAAGCAAGAAATTCTATGAATGAGTGTTAACACTGGTTTATCATTTTATAATAAACACTGTTGCATTTTAATTTCTGTTGATATGCCAAAGCCATTTTTCATCACCTATTACAAAACCATGACAGAATGAGATTGTACCATATGTGAATTCCACCAGTCGAAATTTTTTCAACCCAAATGCTGTTGCGCAATAGGCACATATTTCTGGGGGTTTTTTAACGCTGAATGTGAAAATGAATCAATTTTTCCCATCAGATCACGTTTACTCAGTACATATAATTTCTATGTTGCTTAAAATAGATCAAAATAACCATTTAATAGTGATATTCCAGAGCCACATAGATCTAACCTTAAACGTTTTCAGGTTAGAATAACTTATCATAAAAGCAAAAAGTATCCCAATAATGTGAAACGTGCATTTTCAGCAATTTTAGGTCAGAAAAAGTTTTCAGAAAAAAACTCTCACAAAATTAAATTAACGAAATCATGTGTCAATAATTTTTTAATCAATGCAAAGAAGATACAAAGGAATGAAACATACGTCCATTTTTATCGATCCAAAGGTATAAATCTTCTCTTACGTGCTTTTGAAAAGAAGGAGCCCAAAATGCCAATTATAGGTTGGGGCTATTAAAATCAAGCACGGACAAAAATTTAAGTACTTGGGAAGTGTTTTGACGGGAGACAGAATGTGATCCGAGGCGAATTAAAATGGCCAAGAACGCATTCCAGAAGTTAAGTAGAGTATTAAGAGACAGGAAACCTTCACTAGAAATAAAGATAAGAGTGCTGGATTGTCATATACTGTCTGTTCTTCAATATGGCAATGAATGCTGGACAAAATCATCAAAGATTAAGGAAAAACATGAAGCAACTGAAATGTGGTTCTACAGAAGAATGCTGCTGATATCATGGATCGAGCATGTGAGCAATGATGAGGTTTTAGAAAAGATGGAAACAAAAAGGAGATTAATACTGAAATTCAGGAAGAAACTGCTGAAGTTCTTAGGACATGTAATGTAGACAGAAGGCTTGGAAAATCTGATACTCACAGAGCGGATAGAGGGCAAGAAAGACAGGGAAAAACAGTGGATAACATATTTAAAGCAGGTGGATGGCTGATCGGAGTTTGGGAGAGGTAACAGCAGAAAGCGTGCTAAGAGCTACCAGGAATATGGAGACGTGGAAGGCCATGATCGCCTACGTCCTGAAAGGACATGGCAGAAGAAGAAGAAGAAGAATACGAATAAGAAGATCTATTTGATGCTCCAGCAGAAATCAGATCAGCCATCACATTAACATACCATCTGCATTTGTATCTTTCTTCTATTACCTTGAGGTCCTGATGAATTTTGTATTTGTTATTGTTTAAACTCTAAATCAACCTCTGTGGCTTATCTAATGCCAAAAAGGTGGGGTTTTAAGGTATGTTTTAAATGTTCGCTTATAGTGAGAAGGTTGATTTAGTCAGATTTTAATAAAAATTTATTTCTATTTATTTTTATTTTAGAAAACTGAAAATTTCTTCTAGTTTTGTATTCAAAAATATTTTGCTGAGAATTTTTTCTTCAAAAATCTGTTATGGTAATAATTTTTTCTTCTATTTTTTTATAAAGTGTATTTTTATGTATATATTTCTATAAAAGTGTATTTTTATGCTCTCAGAGTGTTCTGACCCCATTTTGAGAGTTAACTACTTACCTATAGGTGGGACTCTAACAGGTGCTACCACTCTTGGTCAGGGTGGAGCTGAGAACAACAGCATTTAAGAGGTGGTTTCATGCTCCTCACAACCTCCCCATCAGAGGCCTTGCTGCTGGATGCAGTTTACCGTCATGCCCAGGACTGGTCTTGATGAAACCACTCTCCCTGTTCAGAAATATAAAAATCGACTACTGCAATGGTGGAACATTCTGTTTGGTTCTTAAGCCACAGAATATGAAGGACCCACATATCTGTTTACGACTTTTCACAATTAAATTAGGAAATACACTAAAAACGGCAAACCGTTAGATGGAAGACATGAGAAACTTGATTTCTTATTCAAATTTGTTTTTGTTTTTTGTTTTTGGTTTTTTTGGTTTTGTTTTGTTTTGTTTTTTTTGTTTTTTTACTATTCACGTTTGGTCCTGATTTGGTTATTTGACTAATAATTTGTTTTGAAAAAATATGAAATTACACACTTATTTGGTTATTTGATTCATAATTCGTATTGGTGAAATATGGAATTACTTTCAGCGAAAACATTTTTAACTTGATAACATGTGTAAATGAATGTTGTTGATGTAGTTGATGAGGTTTCTGGATAAATATTTAATCCATTTTTTTAATACCGTAAATGTCCAGACAGCTATAGCCCAGTGGCTATTATATCCACTTTCAGCACTGACACACGGATGTTATAGAATATAATTATCCTTACAGAATTTTTATTTATTTATTTCTCAAGAAAACTCCATTAGCATCTATCCTTAGTTTGAATAATTGAGTTATTTCTTTCTCGATTCTTAAAATGAAAAGTTATACAGTTGCAAGAGAAGAAGAAAAGTTCGTTTGACAATTAGATTTTGCACATGCACCCTTTATTTTAAAGTTGTGCAGAGATAAACTTTTATATATTTCAAACCTCTTCTTTTGTCTGTGATAATCAATCATTTTTGCGATATTCATTTCAGAGTATTAAAATATAATACAAATGACCACAGGGAAAATCTTTCCATTTATCCATGTTTATAGAATTTTTTCCTCTTTCTTCACATTACGTTTTTGTTTTTGTTTTTTTGTTCTTTACCTATTTTTTTATTTAAAAAATGACACTCTTGTTGGGCTGAAGTTGATTGATGATAAAATAATATATTTCTTTTTTTTAAATTTAAAATGATTTTAATAGATTTAAAGTCAGAAATAATTAGTTTAAAATATACTGTCAAAAACGGCAACCATCTCGCTTAAATAAAATATCAACACATTCAAGGAGATATAGAGATGTCTTGTCATCTAATATATAAAACTTTTTTGGTGTGTCTGTTCAAAATCTTAAAAATTATATACATATATTAGCGGCACTGACCGAGGGGTCAAAATAGTCGATTTGTCAGGAAGGTGACTCTTTGATGCTATTAGCATGGAGATGCGATTCAAGCATGTGTAATCTTTGAAAATAGCCTAAAAAAAATCATACCGCGAGTTGACGCAAACCTTGTAAATGAAATTAGGTAGATACAATTTTTTCCGAGCAATTGGATGGTTTAGCTCGCACGAAGACGCAAGTCATTGTGAAACCCAGCCGAACTGACATCAGTCGGCGATTCTACCTCTGGGAGCTCGGTAGAGCAAGGCGGACTTTTTAGGGTGTTATATAACAATGTATACACGCCAGTAGCCGAGAGTGTACAAATTCATTACTGAATGAACGATGCGTAGATGGGTGAGTAGCTACTGTTTTTTCAAAGTCTACCATTCCTCCATAGTGCTCAATCGGGGTGTGAGAGCCTAACTGCTGGCTATATATATATATATATATACTTCTGATCAAAAATTTAAGACCACTTAAAAATCTTTAAAAATAATTTTTTTTTTACAGATAAATTTTAAACTTCTACCACTTAAGGTTACCAATAATACAATCTAAAAGGTTATGGAAACAAAAAGCTACATTCCAAACATTATATTTAGAAATTTACATTTTTATAAAATGAGGCGATTTACGCATGATCAAAATTATAAGACCAGGGGTATAAATTGTTAGATCTATGGTAATTCCAATGTTTTTAGTTCAGTTAGAGATTAGCAATCACTGCGTAAAGGTGTTACCATGCCTAAAGCAAGCAAACTTACCAAAGTTGAGCGTTCTCGAATTCTATAATTCCATAAGCAATGTTTGTCACAGCGGGCGATCGCAGCTAAGGTAAATCGCAGTAAAACTGTGATTTGCAACTTTCTAAAGAACAGTGAGAATTATGGAAAAGCAAAATACTCTGGTAGGCCCCAAAAAATTTCTCCTGCATTGAGTAAGAGAATAAGACGGGTTGTTATGAAAGAGGCTGGACTTTCTTCTAGTCAATTAAGGCAGTCACAGATGCTGATTCCAGTCCTGTAACCATCAGACGACACTTACGACAAAAAGATATGGTAAATAAGAAACGTAAACAAATTCCTCGGCTGCTTCCACATCACAAGGTGGACTACTTAAAGTTTGGTTGTGAATACCAAACATGGGACGTTCAGAAGTGGAAAAAAGTCCTGTTTTCTAATGAGAAAAAATTAAATCTAAATGGTCCTGATGGCTTCCAACAATATTGGCATAGCAAAAACATGCCTCCTGAAATTTTCTCCACACATCATAGTGGTAGCGAGTCCCTAATAGTATGGGGTGCCTTTTCTTACAGAGGGACGATGGAGCTCCAGGTGGTGCAGGGTTGTCAAACAGCGGTTGGTTATGTTAGCATGCTACAAAAAGCATCATTGATGATGGAGGGCCATCGTTTGTTTGTGGATGGATGGTTATTCCAACAGAATAATGCTGCAATCCACGTTGCAAGACGGACCTTGACCGTTCTACAAGAAAATGGGGTCCATTTCTTGTGATATCCTGCATGCTCACCAGCCTTGAACCCAATTGAAAATGTTTGAGGATGGATGACAAGAGATGTTTATCGAAATGGCAAACAATACTCAACAAAAAATGAACTTTGTGAAGCCATCTTCAGAAGCTGGAGCAACATCTCCTGCACCTTAATGGAAGCGCTTATTTCTAGCATGCCCAACAGAATTTTTGAAGTCATTAAAAGCAGTGGAGGTAGAACTCATTATTAACTTTGGTTGTTGAATGTTTTCATATACTTTTTGTACAATTTCGTAGAATTTTTTTGTCTCTGGTCTTATAATTTTGATCATGTGTAAATCGCCTCATTTTATAAAAATATAAATTTCTAAATAAAATGTTTGGAATATAGCTTTTTGTTTCCATAACCTTTTAGATTGTAGTATTGGTAACCTTAAGTGGGAGGAGTTTAAAATCTATCCATAAAAAAAATATTTCTTAAAATTTTGATCAGGAGCGTATATATATATATATATATATATATATATATATATATATATATATATATATTTTTGTGTATTTAGGCAGCAATTTTTATTAATCATATCAGATAACTTAAATTGCAAACACTATGCTTATTTTGAATAAAATCCGTTCATACTCACTGATAATCTTTCGTGTATTAAAATCAAAAGAAGAAGGAAATTACTGCAAAAGTAATTCAAACTTACCAAAAAGGTAGCTTTTAAAATTCCACTTATCCTATCGGCACAATGCTTCTATGACGGTCTTTGGGAATCCAATTCGTAAAAGTTCAAATAATCTATTACTCTTGGGGTCATCAGGAGAGAATGTGCACCGTTTCGGGGCCTTCCTCTCTACGGTTTTCATTGCACACCGGCCCCCCTCACTGATGTGAGGCCCCATTGTATTTTACCAACCGTTTCAACGAAAAGCAAAACTGATTTTAAAATAAACGGTTAAAGAGAAAAATATTTTCACGTTTTTCTCCACGTTAGCGCGAAAAAGTTTGCATATTGTTCTATTACGACATATTCCACGTCGCGTCTCTCTTTTTCCAAATCCACATTGAACCATTTTCTGCTAACTCTATTAATTTCTTTATACTGCGGGCTCTGTTACGGCCTTTTATTCCTATTTCACCCAAAAATTTGTACAGGGTGCTTGACGCAAATCCTCTTGCTCCAATTTCCACGGCCTTAATGCTTACACTATAACCTTCTTTTTCCAGCTGTGATTTTAAATCGTCGTATTTACTTTCTTTAAAATCATGGCTCTGTTCCATTCGGCTTTCATAAGGAATTGTTAATTCCACTAAAATGATGTTCTTATTTGAGAACAGAACAATATCTGGTCAAAAACCCTTTTTTGAGATTATTTTTGGGTAATTGATACTCCAGCCTTTAAGGTCTGCAGAGACTTCCCAATCGTTACCAGATTTAAGAAGGTTTTGTCCAAGTGTAGCTAAGTTTTTGGGCTGTTTAGAAAAGGCATAAATTCTTCCTCCTTTTGTAACAAAAGATATAAGAAATGAGCTGTAATGTCGACAGGTTTTACTTTCATTCATTTCTTAAGGTACCTTTCAACCACTATCCGAGGTCATCTTCAGGGGTGTGTGTATAGTAAGAAATGTAACCGGAAAACTGTGTTGCTAACAATTGTTGTTTTTGTTTCTGCTTCAAATATAACGGTTGACAAATTGCAAACGTTCATAAGAACGTAAAAATTATCCAAAATGGAAATTTTTTATACGTTGTAATGTCACGTGTTAATACATGAAAAGATTTTAGAACATTTTAGAACATTACTACAGTATTCATTGCTGATTCTATTAATTGTCGGCTTAAGTGTTTTAATGAATATTAATATATATATATATATATATATATATATATATGTGTGTGTGTGTGTGTGTGTGTGTGTGTGTGTGTGAATTGTGATCAAATACAGATTTAATATAGACCGAAGTCCGACAGAATGATAGGTTAGAGAACAAACAGGAAAAGTCTATCAATCTAATATTTTCACATTTATCAAAGCTTCATCAGAGAAAGAATACAATGATTAATTCGATCCTCACTGGGTGCTCGATAATTTCGACTGTGCTACATCTAAGCTACGTTTAAACAAAAACTTTTGGGTACTTTGACGAGGTGTAATAATAAGCAAACTTATTTCGTTAGATCAATTACGACTGAATAGTGAGTACGAGGATTATTTTGGGTCCCACCTCTTTGACTATGTTCCACGTCTAATCCACGTTTAGAAAATCATTTGGACGCTTCGACGCAGTGTAATGATAAACAAGCTTATCTCGTTAGATCAATTACGACTGAGTAGTGTGTTCGAGACTAACCAAGTTTCCCATACTTCCGGCCTTGTACCACATCAAAGCTAAGCTTAGAAAAATCATCATATATATTTATTCAGGTCAGATCTCAAAGGTTTTTTCTCTTATACAGCCTTTTACTCAAAGCAAAAGAGCTCAATCCGCCTTGAATCTGAAGTTAGCAAAATGGATTCATGCCTTAAGGGCCTTAGTGTGAAATAATCAAAACATACAGTCAGAATTTGAAATAGACACACCGTTTTCATCCTGAAAACCTTTATTCTCCTTTAACATCGATAATGTGCTAATAGAGATACACGTATATATATATATCTACGTATATCTCGTGCGTGTACCAGATTACTTGTTAACCTAGGATTTCTGAATTAGATCGGTTGATTATAGAAAAGGAACATGTTTAACCGCACCGTGTCAAAGGGTATATTGAAGAGGCTCTGATGAATTGAAATGGAAGATCTAAAGAGCTGTCATTCTTTGAACGATGTCGGGTAGCATTAATTTGTCCGCCCCTCTTTAACAAGCAGAGCAAAGACAGATACAAGGGGACATTAATGATCCTCCCAATGAGAATTGGATCCACTACACTGGAGAGACAAACGTTTCATTACACCACAGTAGGTAGTCTACATCTTGCTATATGAAACATTAGGACATGAAAATCCACATAATACTAAATGGACTACAAATAAATTACAAGAAAACCGAATGTATGGTCATCAGAGAAAAGAGGAGCCCACGATGCTAATTACACGTTGGGAATATTAAAGTCAAAAATTTAAGTACTTGGGAAGTGTTCTAACGGAAGACGGAAAGTGCGACACTGAGATCCGAAGGCGAATTGGAATGGCCAAGGACGCATTCCAGAAGCTGAGCAGAGCATTAAGAAATAAGAAAATTGCGCTAGAAACAAAGAAGAGATTACTAGATTGATATATGATGTCTGTTCTTCTATATAGCAGTGAATTCTGGACAATATCATCAAAGATGAAAGAAAAATTTGAAACAACAGAAATGTGGGTCTAAAGAAGGGTGGGACAGGTAATGGGGAAGGAAGGCTTGGAGAATCTGATACTCACAGGTCATATAAAGGGAAAAGGAGACAGGGGAATACAATGGATAACATATTTGAAGAGCCTGAGCAGATGGCTCGCATGGCGGGGTTTATATGGGGTAACAGGAGAAAACCTGCTAAGAGTTACGAGGGATAAGGAGACGTGGAAGGCCATGATTGCCTACGACCTGAAGGGACATGACACATAGAAGAATAGGCTTTCATGAAAATGACGGTATGAATGCTGTCAATCCTATAAACATAAAGAGAAAAGCATCACAAAGCATGCTATGGTTGAAATTCTGTTTACATCAAAACGTTACAGTGGCAAGAACGTGCAGCATTTCAGATTAAATCCTAAATCTAAAACTATTACTTTTGTTTTTTCAGCTATACAACATTGATTTTTATGAATTTTGCAATAAAATTAAGCATATTATATTACCCTTGACATAAATTTACTGGAGATTATTCTGAAATTATTCCACTTTCAATTAATTTTTGCTTAATATTCTTTTTTTTTAATCGTATCACCCCGAGCAAGGCGGTAATGCCACATATGTGCAGGGGGTTACATAAGAGTAAAAAGATTAATTAGAAGAGAGTGATTAGGAAGACGAACCAGTTAGAAAGGAGCCATAGAAGGATGAGAATACAGGTGTGATGACAGTTGCAAAGGTGGAGAGAAAGGAAAGGATGTACGGGGTGGTGAAAGAACTAGAGTCAAGTGGTTAATAGATGAGTATTGACATTGCATTTAAATTCCTGGAAGTTGTAGCCGTCAGGAAAGCAAGAATATGGAAGCGAGTTCCACAGGCGGGAAGTGCGAGAGAAGAAGCTGCAGGAGTAGAATTGTCGTCTGCATTTGGTTAATCTAACTGTGAATGGGTGGGACCCAGTTGCCAATCTGGTTGCACGAGTTAACACCTGTTGCAGAGGCACCTGTGACTTAAGTTCGTTGGAGCAGAAGCCATGAAAGCCTTTATAGAACAGACAAAGGGAGGCCACATCTCGTCGGTGGGGAAGTGGCTGTAGTCGAGCCGCCAAGTCTGTACCTATCACATTACTGATTTCTCCTCTGGAGCCTGTCGAGAACACTGAGATGAACAGCAGAGGCGCCTAACTATATATGGCAGCAGTATACCATGCACGGACGAATTGTTGATTTGTATATATGCAGGATAGATTGAGGCGGGAAAAAACACCCTGACCCGATACAGTGACCCAACCTTCCTCGCAGTGGATAACATTGAACGTTAAAAATTAAATATACATATATCGCGTCCCTGTATCATTAGCTATAGATGACTGAAGATTCTTACTTCTGTTTTGTCATTAATTTACGCATATTTTTAACAATGGCAAGAAATTCATATTGTGAGCAGTAAAATATGGTTTTTACATACGACCGCGAAAAATTTACACTAGGCTGCACGGCTGTATCAGATTGGCGCGTTGTTGAAACAGGATCCGTGGGACCACAAACTTTCGACCGAGGAAGACATTCTACAGGCTGTCGGGAACGATTCAGGCGTGAGTGTACTGACGCATTGATTTTCTTAGATATAAACAAATTTACTCGAATTACAAACTTCTCAAAAACAAATCCAAAAACAAAACTCGTGAAATTTCACACCTCGATGCAAAATGTTTTTCGGCCAATAGAAAACTAGGAAACATTTAAAAACAAAATTCAAATAATTTTCAGTTATCAGAAACAAAATTTGTTTTATGGACTTTTTTCGCGAATCGATGCGAAGTTTGTTTGTGGTTCAATGGAAAGGCCAGAATCACATCCGGAAGTGAATTCCCAAATGACCTTTCCGAGGCCTAGAAAGGAAATAAAAGTCGGAGCAAAGTTGATTGTCGCCAGAGAGAAAAGAAAACAAGAGTAATTAAAACGTCCCTAGAGAAACATCAAGCGATTGTTATTACTATCCTCTCTATCTTTCTCCCTCACCTCTTTATTCTCACGGTCCACCCGTCTGCCTTTTCTTATACTTGATAACCGAACGCAACCCTTTAAGACTGAGCAAATACATCAAAGACATTTCTACCCAACAAACGCTCATACATAAATACATACATACATATACACATATGTTCCTGTCTATGTACACATGAACCCATTCTTGTATGGAGTATTACGAACATTTTAACGACCTTGTATCAACCAAAATACGTTACTTTTATTCATAAAAACCTTAATTGATTTATATATATATATAAATTTGTTGTTTATATTTACAGTTTGATTTTCTTGTTTTATACCCCTCTTATAGTGAACTCTCTAACTAACAAGGCCAAATTAAACTAATCTGTTTCAACACACATACAATTCACTCTGATAACCCACACAAGTGACTCTAGCATGTCATACATCTCATTATACTGTATGTAGGGTACTTCAAAACCATCTCCTGTATCCGTATTATTTGAAACGTGTGCAGAGTCTTTTGCTCTCTAATCACTCACCACGGGGAAATTTTACTGATGGTTTATTGCATAAACTACCGGTCTTGTTTACGCTTGAGGCAACAATGAAGAGATCAAATAACAAAATTACACAACCTACTTTTGTGAGCAGTTCGGAATCCACATAGTACAATACTGGCTATACACAAGCATGTGTTTACAATTAATGTGTTCACTGTAATTGTAGCTGACTGTCTGGTAGGTCCATATGTTCTCCCAGCATATCTAACAGGAGCTGTCAACAGTGACTTTATTTCGAATACACTTCTAGACCTGCTAGATCTACATATGCTAATACGAAGACGTTGTGGTTCATGTATGATAGGGCTTTAGCACATTCAATTCACATTGCTCGCTATGTACTAGCTGATATCTGCCATGATAGATCGGTATGTGAAGATTAGTTCCATGGTCTGTAAATTCCCTCGACCTCATTACTTTGGATTTTTCTCCATGAAAACACCTAAAACAATTGGTTTATGCAGTACACATTACTAATGCAGAGACGGTTTGATAACATGTCATGGGGGCTTGCAAAATCACTAGACACCATATGGGAGTATTTGAAAAGATCTGCCAGTCAATGATCCGACGGGTACATGAGTGTAGAAGTAAGCGTGGGACATTTTAAAGCTTTGTTTTTGTCATGAGATGCAAATATGATCTTTTGGACAAATGCTTATAGGGATATTCTACCTTGTTTTGGTGTCGGGAACCCTCCCCGGAACCTTGTAAAACTTTTTTGCTACATCCTGTATATGATTTAGAATAAAATACAGATCAAATATTGGACAGAATTTGACCGAAATATAGGATAAAATACAAATAGGAAACGTTCATAAATCTAACATGTTACACTATTATTAAGGCTTCATCATGGAATGATTTATGGATTTCGTGTTTTTGTGTATGAGAAGTGAGTTTAAATGGTTGTTATGACGTATGTTTCTCTTATGTTCACAAATGCTTGCTTTTAAAGTTCGAGATTTATCTAATATAAGTGTATTTACATTGCAAGAACAAGATTGTCCATAACTTTAATTTTACAAATGACGCCCGAATTAAAACTAAACAATTTTTCCGTCGCAAATAAATCCATAAAATAAAAATTTTTCCAACTGTAAAGAAACGTTGTAAACAGATTATTACATCACCAACCTTTATTAAATTCATTCTTAACACCCGCATTTCTCTCACCCAGGTATTTTCTTCATCTGTGAGGAGAAATCACTGCAATATAGGAGGACTGATGTTACATCAAAGTTTAATACTCTGTTCTCCGTTTCTCAAAATATTTTCCTGTTTCTTAATATTTTGCTTAGTTTTTGGAAAACGTAATCACTATCACAATGCAAACGTCGGTGTACCGTATTGTGATAGTGATTTTTTAACACTTTTTTAACACTTTCTTTTTTTTTAAAACACTTTCCAGTTAGCTCTCTGATGCACCCTATGTATGAATTTAATCGAGACACCAGATTAGCAACTAGGTCCCACCCTCTTACTGTAAAACCAATAAAATGTAAACGCAAATTCTACTCCATCAGTTTCTTTTCTCGCACTTCCCGCTTGTGGAATTCCCTTCCGTTTACTTGCTTCCCCGACAGCTACAATCTCCAAGAATTTAAATTTAAATCAATAGTTATCTCCTATCACACTAACTTGTATCCTCTCTCTCTCTCTCTTTCTCTCTCTCTCTCTCTCTCTCTCTCTCATGCTTCTTTCTTCGTCCACTTTACTCTCATCAGTATTTTCATACTTCTCTTACCCACTTCCTGGCACCCCCCATAATCTGTCACTCTTTTTCATAACTTTCCTCCTATGTAACCGCCCCCTGCAAAACAGTAGCAGTAAACTGCTTTGCTTGGGAGGGTATGATAATAAAAAATTGCTTGCTTGATTTTAGAATCTTCAATTTTTAGTTTGAATACTTGGTTGTTTCTTTTGCTGACTACCTACTTTCCGTAGTCTTGCAATTGACATTTAGTCCTCTCTTCTTGATTCTATTTTCTTCTGTTGTGGCGGGGGGGGGGGGGCGCAGTAGTCACTGTAATTTAGGAAAATCGGTTTTATATAAAAATTTAGCACACTTTTTTTCTAATAAATATTTTCTATTCTAAATTTCTTTTTTTTTTCTTGGGTTTGTTTTTTCGTGTGTTATTGCGCTGTTTTCCCACATCATAATATGACGTTGAAACACCGGTTCCCGTACGATCACATATTTTAAGCAAGGTCAAGCCTGGTCAGTATTTAGATGAGTGACTGCTTGGGAATACCAGGTGCTGTAAGCTTAGATGTGCGGTTGGTGTGATGGAGAATATCTCTGGAGTTTTCATAAAAGAGCCGATTCCCAATTCAAGTTGGGTTCGTTATATTTACTTACGCGCAAATACCCTCGGAAAGATTTAAATTCATCCCTACGCTTCCTGCTATAGGTTAACTAGTAACTTATATCACAAAGTTATTTCATAAAAAAAAATGTTACAATTTAAAAATATTTTCTGGCTTTAAATTACTAAGAAATGGTTGGTAGACCGTAAAAACTATTCAGTCAATCAATATATAATAGCAGATTTTTTTATTTTGCCAAAACAGCATATTTTCTACATAATGTTTCGTTTACCCATGTTAGTGAAACAAAATGGCATATATATAGTTAACTAAATCTATGTGCAAATATGTAATATCGTCTTTGAAAGTCACTTAACAACGCCACGTCACATATAAGCATACCCTGGGTACCTCGACGTCGTGTAACTGTTTTTAACTGTTAGTAAGCTTGTCACGCTGTATCCAGTGAGACTGAATGGTGAGCTTGATCCTCACTGTGCGCTATATAATTTTGTCCTTGTATCACATCTAAACTACGCTTAGTAAATCACTGCAATCAAATCCTGAACATTTTACCAACATATTTTGGTTGAAGTCAATTTAATGGAGAAAACATTGGCTTGCACGATATAATCTGACAAAGTAGATACACCTTTTTACTCTTACATCGAGGACAAAACACATTCAAGAGAAGAGGACACCTGCAATTTCTTGTCACAAAGAACTCCACACGCTCTATAAATATACGAGAATATTACGATATCCTGTGGCCGTAAAAGCTGTCGGAGTACACAACACCGGGCCATGTCTGGTCGCCGTATCTTCTGTCCCCGCCACAACGGCAACAGCGCAGAATTCTCTTCTAATTAAACGGTATTCACCTGAACACAATGGTGCCAAAAGGAGTGAAGCAGGAGCGAAAGTCTTGGTAGAGACCTTTGTAATGAAAATAATGGATTTTTTTTGCTTGTCTCTTTGACTAAGGGAATGAAATATTAACTAAGCGTGGAAAATATGCGGGTGTATGCACGTGAGTTGGCAAGCATATGTAGAAAGCACGCATAACTGTTTCTCAACGTCCGCTTCGACGGTAGTATCTATGTACATGTTTTTTTTTAAGTGAAATATTTTCTAAAGCTTGTTATATGAAGAAGGATAAAATGACAAACTTATATGTTTATATATATATATATGTATACGAGGGAATCTTTGCAGTCAAAAATGACGACAACATATTTGAGAGGATTATTACTTGTTTCCTCACAGGTTATCCCTCCGCAGCGCAACAGGAGGGAATATATATATATATATATATATATATATATATATATATATATATATATATATATATAGTTATTGTTATTGATATAATAATAGCATACTGCAACTCAAGCTATCGGGTTTTGGTGCTCAATACGCCATTATCAGGCAGTAAAATGTCGTTCAGTTACGGGGTCATATATATATTGATAAGAAAATTTTAAATAAAATAATTAAAAAATTAAAATAATTAAAATAAAAAATGCTAGCATATTAGTAAAATAAAGTGGTGTGGTAGGCTAGTATATATTAGATTCGCGGGTATCGACCAATAAATATTCAGATATTAAACTGCAACATTGTGTCAATTTGTGTTAGTTTAAATAAGTATTAAACAAATATGTAGCCGATATATTGTTTGAAAGTGACGACATTGAAATTAAATCTGTAAAATAATTGTCTTAAAGGGTGCTGTTAATATTAAAACGCAATTTTAATTTAAAGAAATAAAGGTAAAATCATTAATTTTCTTATTAAAGAATTATCCGACTTTAGAGTCAACGGAAAAGTGAACGTAATCGTAAACAGCAGTTTAACAGATAATTAAGGTTAGGTTTAAGGTATACATAATTAACTAAAATTGGCAGAATTATAGGTTATAGCATATAGTAAACAGTTTTAGATAATTATAGATATATTTAACAATGTGAATTATCTTATGGTGGCAGTAAGTAGTTATTTCTTTACGTTGGTTTTCGGGAATTTAATTATTCGAATTTTTTCTTGTAAGCAAAGAAAACATTTTTCATACAACGATTTACATGTTCCAGCTTTTATAAATATACTCTATTTTACTGTAAATGTTTATTAGCATATTTCAATTGCCAATTGTATTTAGAAAGTGAAGTTGAGTTACTATAGATTTTATTATTGAAGAATAGCCTATGCTGATACAATCGCGACTTAAAAGTGTTTTTAGTACTTCCAATATAATGTTTGATAAAAATAAGATTTAGTGTAGTGGAAATGATCGCTTGCTAGACTATAGACTCTGTCAGACATCTATTTTGTAGCAGATATTCGATTGGGTTACGGCACTTGCAAATATTAGTATTATTGTCGTTATATATAATAGGGTGATTTTGATTGCTAATTTTGTTAAATAAGTTTCAATGTATTCTTATTAAAATGTTGCAAAGGGAATTATTAGTTAGGAAATGTTTTTGAACTAGATTAAGGAATTCATTGCCTAACTTAGTGTTATATATTCTGTTATTACTGTGTATAATTTTGCCCAGAAGTGTACTGCCATTTATGAAATAATTGTTAGATGAAACAATGAAGGATTGGCGGAATTTAATGGAAAATAAATATTGTTTTGAAAGGTCAGGAGTGCGAAGATTAAAGTGACTAGTGAAAATTTGATTTGATAAACGGAGTAGTCAAAATCAGATAATTTAAACTCGGAATTAAACATATATGTAACAAAAGCTGACGTGTCAAACGACTTTTGCTTATAAAAAGACAAATCAGAAAGTTAGAGAGATTGGAAGGAGAGATCGGTGGAAAGGTATAGAAGAGATTGGTTTGAGAAGAGAAGAAAACCCAGCAGTCAACTCTACTCGTATGTGTATATGCTTAATCCCCGACCTATCTCCCCTCCATTCAACCACGTCACCAAAGAAAAAAATAATAAAAATATAATTGTTTATTTTGATAAATCTCTGTTCCTTGTTTATCGTGTATCGCCTAAGACGATTGTCAACATTTTCGTTTACAGGTTATATATGGTATGTAACATTAGTACTAACCATATGTTTAAATAATGGTGTGTACCAAATTATTTTTCTATTTCTATTATATTTGGAATTATTATTTTTTTGCATATTATATTTAATGTAATGTTTTTAGGACAGTATTGTAATACTATGTTTATAAAACTGTCCTCATTTGAGGAATTGCAGTTTATTCTGTTCAACAGCATATGGTATGTTTTTGAAAATAGAGGATGGTTGATTTTAATTAGAATGTATGTAAATAGGGTTAGCATTATATCTTACGTAGGGTAAGTATGCATTATAGACTAAATCTAGTGAAGTCAGCGTTTTTAGGTTATTTTGTACTATTGTTTTAAGACTACAGTTTTTCATTTGTCTATGTATTAATTTAGGAATTCTATCTATTTTAGACTTTGTAAAATTATGAACAATCATGAGACCATCGTCTCTATATAAGCCAACGTCAGCTAAATCAACATCACTATGCGTAGTTAGATTGTACAAAATAAATAGACCTACGAGATCTGATGATTACGCAGAATCTAATGATCTCATAATAATGTCGAATAATGGGGAATTGTTTTTGTTCACTGTTCATTGTTGAGGATAAGGTCCGATTGTTTAAAAATTCCTTTCACTTATGGAAGATCAGACTATTCCATAGCAAAATTCAGAGTTCAAGTGAATAAGTCTTTCGAAATTGAAGGGTAATAATCCACTATATCAAACAGGATTAACAAACATTTGAATATGTGTTAAATGTGGTTAAACCAATTAATGACATCAGATGTGTTGGTCCACTTGGATAATGGTATGTGTTGTTTATTTGTAAGTTTACTCTATCAAGTGTTTGCGAATTTTTCCAATTTCTGGTTTTCTTGGATTAATAATTCTAGTGGAGCATTTGTAAAGTCTGGAATCTGGTCTTTAATTGTAATGTAGGATTCGATTCGGGTGAGTTTCCTAACTCTATTGCTGATTTTTAATTTGTCATTTTAAATTTTTACTAGTGAGGTCAATTTTATTAACTAAATTATTTATGTGTAGTTCGACTTTTTCATAATTTTTAGTCGTGTTCTATTTAATACAGGACTGTATATATGATTTACATCTAAGTTGAGCACTTTATATATATACATTAGTTTAATCTACTTATATATATATATATATATATATATATATATATATATAGTCATTCGCAGACATTCGTTTATCTGTATCACATCCGATTGATTCTAGGATTGAAATCCGGCCAGTCGGTGATTCTACCTCTAAGCTATGGGCGCTCGGTCGAGGAAGGTGAATTTTAGCTTCTAATATGCACAATGTGAATACACGTCAGTAACCGAGAGTGTTCAAATTCATTACTGAATGAACGATGTGTAGATGCGTGAGTAGCTACTGTTTTTAAAGTCTACTATTTCTCTATTGTGCTCAACCCGCTGGATTTTATATTTGGGCAGCAATCTCTCTTTTATGCGGGTTTCATTGAAAATGGCAGACAAGGTAGTATGGTTAAGTTTTTATGTAATTTTTCACGTGATCTAAAAAAACATTAGATCACATGAAAAATTAAATAAAACTTAACCATACCTCTTTGTCTTTTAATGAAAACTGCACACACACACACACACACACACACACACACACACATACACACACACATATATATATATATATATATATATATTCTTCACTACGCGGCGACATGATTATTGCAAAAAAAACAAAATAATAAGGCACTGTTGATAAGCAAACACGTGGCAATACCTTTCATAACTAGTAATAAAATTTAATAACTGGGAGTAAATTTTAATAACTGGTAGTAAAGAGAATGAACTGAGCCGACGTTCTCTCTCTCCCTCTTTCTCGCTCTCTCTCTCTCTCTCTCTCTCTCTCTCTTTCACTCTCTCTCCATGAGCGTGACACGAGTGATATATATATATATATATATAAACCGTTGTGTATGTATATATATATATATATATATATGTGTGTGTGTTAGTGTGTGTGTGTGTGCGTGTGTGTGTGTGTGTGTGTGTGTGTGCGCGCAACGGTCATTATTATAATAGAGAGGATGAGTGGCATTTCTAAATTGTGTTCAAATTATAGTCGATTTTGTTTTATTCACGTCATGCTATTGCTATTGGAAAAGGCATGAATCCCTCTTCTTACAGCTATCTCTTCACTAGTAGGGCATAGACTCTCTTGCCTTGTTTGGCAATTAGTCTAGGAGGAGAAAAAACTCTTATTTTAAACTGAAGGCAATTTTTAGACTCCGTGGAACATGTTTCACCATTTCTCAGTAAGAAATACTAAGAAATCTAAAAAAAAGTGAATAAAACATTTAAAATGTTTTTGCCGATCAAATTCAATGAAATATGTATGACTGATTGATTTTACACAAACACAAATATATGTATATATATTAGAAATAAATTGAATAAATAGAAAACGCTAACACATTTGACATGTTTCGTTTTTAAGCTTCATCCAAAAATGGAATATGAAAGACAAAGGAAAATGCTGGCACTGTTTATTTATTTATTTATTTTTTTTGTTACTTGCCTTTCAATAAATAAGCATGCCACAAATGTATCTATACTGTCAGTTAGCGTCCATGTATATAATTCGTGTATGTTTGTCTATCAAAATTCAAGTTAGCTTATGCGGAATTCCGTTGATGATGTTTATGCGTGCGTTTTAGGGCATTTTTATTTATGTCTCGTCAACCTAGTCCAAAATTCCAAATCCAAGTTGGGGGGGACTAGAATCAAGCAGGTAAGAACAGGAAATTGAATTACCTGGGAAGTGTTCCAACAGAGGATGAAAAGTGCGAATCTGAGATCTGAAGGCGGATTGGTATGGCCACGGATGCATTCCAGAAGCTGAATAGAGTATTGAGAAACTGGAAGATTTCGCTGGAAACAAAGAAAAGAACACGGAACTGTCATGTGATGCCCGTCCATCAATATATCAGTGAGTGCTGGACAATCTCAGCAAAAATGAGGGAAAGACCTGAAATGTGGTTCTACAGAAGGACACTGAGGATATCATAGATAGAACATGTGAGCAACGACGAGGTTTTGGAGGGGATGAACACAAAAATGAAACTGATACTTAAAATCAGGAAATGACAGTTTAGGTTTCTGGTACATGTAGTGTAGAAGGAAGGCTTGGAAAATCTGATGCTCACAGGGTGGAAAAAGGGAAGGAGAGATAAGGGAAAGAAACGTGTGACATACTTTATGAATTTAAGTAAATGGATGGCGTTCGGGGTTTAAACGGGATAACAACAGAAGGGTTGTAAAGAGAAAAAGGGATAGAAGATGTGGATCACCTACGTCTTATATCTCTGATTACCTTGAAGGTGGTGATAATGATCTTTGTGTTTAGGATAACTAGATAGTTCTTTTTTTTGATGCTGTTAAATGTTAGTATTATGAATTTTGTGGTTTTCTTGTCGGAAGTGTGTTTAGTATCAGGGTTCTACATTTTAGAGATTTCGGGACTATATATGATCTTTTTTTATCGTTAAGGATGAAGTGATGCACGTAATGAAGAAGACTAAACGTTTTTCGATGTACTGTTTTTAATATCTCTATGTTTAACCGGCATCAAAATGCCACTCTAAGTCGGCTTTTATCACTCGACTGATATGCGGATGTGCGTTGTGGCGCAGTGGATATCGGCTCAGAACGAGAAATCGGGGAGCCGAGTTCGAATTCCAGTTGAATTCCTTGCATTCACTTCCGCGCAAATACCCTTGGGAAAGATAATATTCCGTCTATTCCCTCCAGTTATGGGTTAAATAATAGGACAGATTGGGTTCTATAGCCTTGGTCGGCAACCAGTCTACCGCAGAAAGCAATGGCAACCTACTGCGGGATAACCTTCTGCCCAGTCTTTGGAGACATGATCGCCCAAGCGTGTATCGCGTATGGTACTTAACTGACTGATATGCGGAAGGGACGCCTACCTTTTGCTAAATTCTGTTGGAGAGAATCGTCACCTTTTCGTCCTGATCTTGACTTTAAGCTGATGCCCAAAGAACAAGATCGTCTCCATAGAATTCCTTTTTTAGCGTTGTCTACATCACAACTCGCATAACACCTAGCAAGCCCAAAAATACTTAGTGCTCAGAATAGAACTGACTTCAAGGATAAAAAAAAACTTCCCACGCAGCATGCAAACCCTGATGTCGTCAACAAACTTGCGCAACGAGCCTACGACCTTGCAGTTGAAGAAGGTGTGAGCCAGAGTCTCCACAAACTCACTGCAGTGGACACAGTTTAGAGAATTTTCTAAGCGCACTGAAGAAAGTTTTTGCCGGCCTAGAGGGACCTTCACATCAATAACCGGGTAAGTGATGCCCCGTCGTTAGTGAGGCATTCAACCAAGGCATTAAAGGTTCTATGGAGTGAGACTCATGCTTCCTTAAACTAAGCTCGCCAAACAGATCATGTTGAACGGACCCCCTTACCAATACATGCTGTATTGCCATTCGTCGTCCATAAGAGGAACTTACATGATAGAAAGCCCTCGCCTCAGGGTAAACGGTTGGCCTTCTCTTTACATACTTCTTAAATAAAGTTCTTACTGGCGTCTTCCTTCCAGAATTTACCATTCCCATCCCGTTTTAAACATTCTATCTAGGAACGCGATGCAAAGCGTATGTTGACGAATCTCAACGCTATGCATACTCAGTCCGCTTTCAGAAAGGTAGATGCATGTGATCTCCCGACATAACATGGAGCCTTATTAGCCTACAAGAAGAAGAACAAAAATTGCATTAGTAAGACATACGAGTGTGAAAACACAGAGAGTCGGTAAGGAAGGATTGGCTGGATGTGCGAAACACATACTTCTGCTTTCCTCTTTAAGGAAGTTTATCTCCGGAACCGCAGACAAATTGAGCAATCGATCTTTTCTTTCACCTCAAATCATTTCAAGCAAGAGATTGAACCAAACGCCGAGTATCTTGACCGGCTCAGTCATTCAGGAAATTCGCTTCCACTCACCTAACTGCAAGTCAAGAGACTTATCGCGGTTAATCTCAGCTCCTTTCACCGTCTCATACCCTCGAAACTAGAACTGAAATCTTATCGGCGTAAACGGATTACCTGGCCATGATGGTTGCACCAGGTAAGAAGATTCCGAGTAGGACCGAATTCGCTTTTAACTTGCGAAGGAACGGCTCTAACGTAAATCAAAGCGAACAATCTTGACAAATGGAGTGAGACAGTACTCAAGGCTCTGATCGAACCGCATTCGCTCCCACCAGCACATTGGGGGATGCGTACATGAAGTCGGATCCCGGTGTGAAAGTACGGTGGAAAGAACAGCCTCCAGAAATCAGTAGTCATTATTATCGAATGCGTTAGACTGATCTAAATTGTTCAGAGAGGCTTCACTATTGACTTGCTCGATGATCAAGCGTGCCATCCTCAAAGGCCGGTAGTTACCTATCCCACATCCATTGTTCTTGTTTTTTGTCGTAACAACTTGATCATACATCTGGTATAGACTTTACAATAACTTCATCCAGTTATTGTAAATCAGTACCAGCAAGGAAACAAAAATAGACGACTGCCTCAAGTGCAGTTCAGCGGGGGAGGGGGCAGACCATCTCATCCAGAGTTTTGTCTCGGCCACCCAGCTTCAGAGCATCTCAAACTCTGTAATTGGGACTTTCGCATCTAGATGCTTCAGCCGCCTCGAGGTACGGGAAGTCGTCCTTGAAACCATCGAACTGAGCAAGGCTTAGGACCGTGCTCCCTGGTGAACAGATCAAGAAAGTAGCCACAAAAGATCTCGCGCATGTCGCGTTTGTAATCACGTTCCGCTTATCCGGCTATGTGACGGAGGCGATATGACTATTGAATGCATTTCTTACTTCTTCTGCATAAAATTCAGCGGCCATGTTCGTTGAATCAAAATATATTCTTTTTAAAATAGCCATAACTACAAGAGCTCGATTCTTCCTCATTAGCAAGGAGGCCAGATCCGCCCTAACTAAGCCTACCTCCTCACTGTCACGGGATTTAATCGCCCGATCAATTTTTGCTTTACATGCCGTTTGTGTTGTTAACTTATTTAGATTGATTCGACAACTATAATCAGCAACAAATGATCTACTTTTCTTCTTCTTTTATGTGCCTTGTTCTTTCAGGGCGTAATCAGTCATGGCTTTCCACATCTTCCTATCCCTGGTGGCTCTTAGTACGCTTTCTGTTACACTGATCAGGGCCTTCAAATATGTTATCTGCTGCTTTCCTCTGTCTATTTTTCCCTCTATCTGGCCTATTAGTATTAGGTTCTCTAAACTCTCCTTCCTCATTGCATGTCCCATATTCCAGTAATACGTTTGAGAAAAATATATCACCAGCAATACATTTCTGAAGGAAAAAATTACCAGCAATATATTCATGAAGAAAAATATTACCAAAAATACATTAAATAAATATTAACAGCAGTATATTCTTAAAGAAAAAATATATATCCCAGTCATACATCTGACTCTCGATAAAACCCTCTTCAAAAAAATTGTCAATAAAACCTTATCTACGAACTGGTTTCTAACAAAAAATACATATTCTATTCATACCAATCTATTGTAAAACATTTGTCGGTATTAAATGACCAATTGAAGTTGATATGCCGTAAGACAAAATGAACTAAATGTATGCATGTTTAAGAAAAGTCATTACCATTAAGAAAATCTTGTATTACTTTCATTGTTATTTCACTATTCTTAAGATTTACTCTACTGTGTCATGATACTTTTTATAATCAGATTGGTTAGTGGCTAAATTTTTTGACATATTAACCGTTGTTGGTTATATTATGTTTAATATATACCGCATATGACAAGGAGCACAATTGTTACATTTTACACTTAATTAGAAAAGGTTACTAACATAAGTCTGGTTACTTCTGCTTGTATTTGTCATGTCTCCTCTGGACATTGGCAATTGTGGTTCTCCATGTTTTTTCTACCTTGTGTAGCTCTTAAGTACATTTTGTCTTTTTACATTCTGTATTAAACTCTATTATTATTGTCTTTTTGCTATCACTATTAAACTTCCATCCATTTACAAAAGTTGTTTAGTAAGGTTATGTGTTGATTTCCTCTCTCCTTTTTAACTTTTTTTCTTTTATTTAATCGTATCACCCCGAGCAAGGCAGAAATGCCACTTATGTGCAGGGGGCTACATGAGAGTAAAAAAAGATTAATTAGAAGAGAGTGAAGAGAAAGACAAACAAGTTAGAAAGGAGCAAGAGAAGGATGGGAATACAGGTGTGATGACAGTTGCAAAGGTGGAGAAAAAGGAAATGATATCCAGGGTGGTGTAGAAAGAACTAGAGTGAAGTTGTTAAGAGATAAGTATTGATATTGCATTTAAATTCCTGGAGGTTGTAGCCGTCAGGAAAGCAAGAATATGGAAGCGAATTCCACAGGCAGGAAGTGCGAGAAAAGAAGCTGCAGGAGTAGAATTGTCGTTTTCATTTGGTTAATCTAACTGTGAATGGGTGGGACCCAGTTGCCAATCTGGTTGTACGAGTAAACACCTGTTGTAGAGGCACCAGTGACTTAAGTTCGTTGGAGAAGAAGCCATGAAAGTATTTATAAAACAGACAAAAGGAGGCCACACCTTGTCGGTGGGCTTCAATATATTTTAATCAATACATCGCTGAAAGTGAAAGAGAATGAACAAAAAACAAATCAAAACAAAAAGAAAACCCAATCCGAAACAGAAAATAAAGAATAAACTCGTAACTCTGTTCAAAAACCTTATTTGACTCCGGGGTGAAGTGATGGATTCATGTTTTATTCATTATCACATCTTTACACAGAAATTTTATCTTGTTGGGTTGAAACAGTTGCAAACAACGTTCTGAATTGTCGACGCGTTGTTGCAAACGCGGCACCCGCTCTGAAAACAGGTTTTTCAATGACAAATATTCATTTAAAATGGCAAATACACTGCCTTATAATATGTTCAAATCCTCTGCTATATCAAACAACTTCAATTTACAATCGGCCAAAACGAGTTTGTGGATTGTGTGTGTGTGTGTGTGTGTGTGTGTGTGTGTGTGTGTGTGTGTGTGTGTGTGTGTGTGTGTGTGTTTTCGGGCGACCTGATCTTCCATCACCATTTGTTTAAAGTCAGCATACCACCTCTTAACCGTTGTTTCCGACGAATAACACTTTCCGTCTGAATAACACTTATCAAGCCATTGCTTTGCTTGAACAGTATTTTTTCTATCAGAAAGCAATGCTTTATCAACACACAAAATTCAGACTTATCCATTGTTTTGAAAATTTGCAACAGTAGCTTCTCTTAAACAACTGTAATTTGTAAACTAATAATCCAATTAGGCCCAAAATTTGTCACGAGCTATTTGAAGGTTAGTACTCCATAAAAATCATATGAATTTTTTATTAGTGGCGCCATGTATATTTCAGGCCCGAGACTTATTGCGTGACATGTTATTCAAAGCACCATTTGGTATAACCACATTTCTGTCGCTTCACGTATTTTTTTCATCTAGGCGGAGATTGTCCAGCATTCACTACCATATAGAAAAATTAATATTACTTAATTGTTCTTTTCTTTGTTTTTCACAATATTTGCATGTTTCTTAATATTTTGCTTAGCATTTAGAAGGCATGTTCCAAATTTTTGGTTTCTTAATTTAGGTATCTTCAATTTATAATTTCCTTGATGGGATCTTCCTTTTGCTATCATACATTCTGTCTTCTTACAATGGATGTTTAGTCCTTTCTTCTATATTTATATCACTGCCTCCTGTAAGAGTTCTTGGGTTTTCTTGTCTGTGAATGCAGTACCATATGCATAACAATGTATTCATAATATTTGGTTTACAAAAGAGTCAAAACGGTAGTCATGTGTTTGGTTTACACGAGATTCAAAAAGATAGACATTTGTCTGGTTTATACTTTTAGTTGAAAAGCGGAAAGAAGTCCGATCCAAACTTCAGTCAAAGATTAAGCAGAGCAAATTTAACGACATCAGAAGGCTTGTTTGTTATCTAATGTCGAATATTATTGATGGACAAAGATGGCAATTAATAGATAAGCAGGCGTAGTCAACTTTCCATTTTTGGCAGATATAGGCCTGATTTAGACTCGAGCAAAAAAAAAAGATATATGCCGATTTAAAACTGATTCATATATGCATAGATTGTTCAATTTAAATCCCAGTTTGCAATTGAAAAAACGCCTTTTCTTGGGTTTGAGGGAATTCTATATATAAAGATTCGCCATCGTTTTATAATGTACTCTCGTATCCAAATCTGGTCGTTATAAAGTTTGGCTGATTGTATGAGAATATACCTATCTATTACGGTGGATGTGCGTTGTGGTGCAGTGGATATCAGCTCGAAACGAGAAATTAGGGAGCCGAGTTCGAATTCCTGTTGAATTCCTTGCATTCACTTACGCGCAAATATTCTTGGGAAAGGCATTAATCCGTTTCTTCCTTCCAGTTATGCATTAAATAACAGGACAAATTGCATTCCATAACCTTGGCTGGCAACCAGTCTACCGCAGAAAGTTATGGCAACCTACTGCAGGATAATTATCTGCCCAGTCAGTCATGTTTCTTTTGAGACATGATTGTTCAAAGCCTGTATCACGTCTGCCACTTAACTGACTGACTGATTAGTGTGGATAGCCAATCCTGTTACAAACACCTGCTCAGAAACATTCCTGTTAGTTCATCATCCACTAAGCCTATCTGTGGTTTATACGGCAAATATTTTGAGCGGACCTTATCTACAGTTTCTAGGAGAGTGCGCATTATCTAATATGATCACCAATCTGAACAAGGGTGGTACGATCAAACCCTTGTTCACAAATACTTTGTGCTAAAACAAGCATAACATTACCCCAAATAGTACTGTCTACCAAATTTCACTTACAAGGCTTGGGTTAACCAAATGTATCGTGTTTCAGACACTTCCAAATGTTTCTAACGCTAGAATCATCTCCCTATGCATGATAGCATCAAGAAGTCATCTTCTTGACAAATAGACTATGGTGAAATTCGAAACCTCGTCTCATGATCGGAAAACGAACGTGCATTCGGCCGTGCTATGCAGATTCTTATTGTAATTAATTCAATCTGGTAGTACCTTTAAGTAAATCTAGTTTCAGTAACAATAATATTAATTAATGAATATGTGTTTTATTTTTCAGATTATTAAGGAATGTGGTGTACTGTCGTAATGGGCTCAAGTATTCATAAACTGCATGTAATGAGTGGGAGTGTCCATGATAAAATAAATGCAAAGAAATGAAATTTTAATGGGCTTGGCACGTTATCTGATGCCTATTCTCTGCCAACTACAAGTCGGAGAAACTAAAATAAAACAAGTAAAGAAATTTAGATACCTGGAAAGCGTCCTGACAAAGGATGGAAAGTGCACCGTTAAGATCCGAAGACGCATTGTTATGACCAAGAATGCATTTCAAAAGCTAACCAGAGTATTGAGAGGCAAGAAAATCTCATTGGAAACAAAGGAAAGAGTACTGGATTGCTATGAGATATATGTTCTTTTGTAGGGAAATTAATGTTTGAAGAAGAGGCTTGAGGCAGCAAAAATGTGGTTTTACAGAAGGATGGTGAGGATACTATGGACGGAGCACGTGAGCAACGGTGAGGTTTTGGAAAGGATGCAAACGAGAAGAAAACTCATAGTTAACATCAAGAACAGACAGATGAGGTTTCTGGAACACGTAATGAGGAAGGAGGGCCTGGAGAATTTAATACTCACAGGACGGATAGAAGGATAGCGAGACAGGGGAAAGCAGCACGAGACCTACTTGATAGGTCTGAGCAAATGGATAGCAGTGCAGTGTATAGGAGAGATACCAAGAGAAAAA
This sequence comes from Ascarosepion bandense, assembly GCA_037127315.1. Lineage (NCBI taxonomy): Eukaryota > Metazoa > Mollusca > Cephalopoda > Sepiida > Sepiidae > Ascarosepion > Ascarosepion bandense. Next base: position 7,558,008 of record JBBBDQ010000357.1, on the reverse strand, counting down.
TATTGAGAGTGACAACAGACCGAGCCAAGTAGAAGTCCATGATCGCCTACGTCATCATGAAGAAGATCCTCGAGGTGAGGATGAGGTGGAGAGATAGTCCGGAATAATGCGGTCCCTCTATGCATGAGAGGTAGATATGGAAATGGCCTTAAGCTCACTTGTGTACATTGCGAGAACTGGAAACAATCTACTATTTCGTGTCCAATTTCGCTTAAAGGGCAAATGTCCGCTACGCCTGTCCCTCTGCTGCAGTCCTACTATGCGTCCAAATTGCTGTTTTCGTACGGGCATTGAATACTGTTGCCACATCTGGTTGGTTGATCCTGTTATTTATCTTGAGGTTCTCGACAAAATCCAAAGGAGGATCTGCAATGCAATCCATCCTGACTTAGCAGTCCAACTTCAGTCACTTTCTCACCGACGTGACGTGGCTCCCTCTGTATTTTATACAAATATTATTATGGTAACGTCTCTGATGAGTTTTTCCCCTTGGTGTCCAATTCACGTGAATTTAAGCGTGTTACTAGATAGGCATTTAGGTCCCACAATTTTTCCTTTGAAATAGTTAAATGAAACCGCCACGTCTACTCGAAGAGTTTTTTCCCGCACTTCTCGTTTGTCGAACTCCTTTCCGTTCGCTTCTTTCCCCGAAAGCTACACTATGCAAAGGTTTAAATGCAACATCATTTACCATCTCCTATCTCCTTGATTCTCATCCATCTCTCATGATTTCTTTGACATTCCATGAACTATGTAACTGTAACCCCCTGCGAACCAGTGGCACTCCCGTCTTTCTTGGGGTGAAATGATTATCTTTTTAAATTAATAAATACTGTATAAGTCAGGAAGGGGATGTTCAATACCTTCTAATGTTCAGTTAGGGACAAAAAGATTAAGGCAACCAGTTTCGCTTTATCTGACAAGATATGGCATCGGAGCTATTTATAATAGCGGAAACAGACGCTTTGCCTCTCTCCATAATTTGGTTGTTGATCTTCTAGAACATCCGGGATGTTTGTCGCCTTAGCCGAGATCACTTTTACATAAATACATTTTGCATTTTCCGGAATTTTTTCTCGGAAATTGCGAGCAGTTCTAAATGCAATAAAAGACAAACTACACCGCTAAAGTATATCTATCGAAGCAGTATTTACAGTGACCTATATGTACAGCACATCCAGGGGTGATGGCCGTTCCGTTCTTGCTGGAATTTTTGGCGAGGTATAAAACTCTTCATTACAAAAAAGAATCCATTCTGAGACAAGGAATAGCAGTTTTAGAGGCAGTGTGCTTGAAGAAGTTTGAGAGTAAAGCTCCCGTCATGTAAGATTTAAATCTTACATGGCAGGAGCTCTACTCTCAAATCTGTCCCAATCTGTCTTCGTATAGTGAAAAACCGTCTGCGGAACGGTAAATCATGGAATTCTTTTATTTACACACACACACACACACACACACACACACACACACACACACATATATATATATGTGTATGTGTGTGTGTGTATGTGTGTGTGTGTGTGTGTGCATGTGTAAGAATGATCGCAAAATTATATAAATATATTGTTCTCGCATTTTACCTTTTATTATATATATATATATATATATATATATATTGTGATTTTGTTATTACAATGGTTTATAAAAGCATAATGTCACTACACAAATATGTTCATATTTCGGAACAGAACTGTCCTCTTCAGGTGATATGTTAAAATAAATGGTGAAAACGATCTATTTTTGCAAATATAAAATGAATTTATGGTTATTTTGAAAATTAGGGAGTAGTGGTTGGAGGAAATGCATTTAGGGGGGGGTCAAAACTAGTCAATCAGCATTTTGCATTATGTAACCATAGAGATAAATATTTGGGTTAAGTAAAGGGGTCAGGGTGACTTAGATCTAGACATATCACAATATATATATATATATATATATATATATATATATATATATATATATATATATTGTAATTTTGTTATTACAATGGTTTATTAAGGCATAATATCACAACACAAAAATGTTCATGTTTAAAAAAATACTGTTCTTCTTCAGGTGATATGTTAAAATAAATGGGAAAAATCATTTATTTTTAAAATATATAAGGAATTCATGATTATTTAGAAGGCTAGGCAGTGGTAGTTGGAGAAAACGCTTTAAGTTGTGTCAATATTGTTCAATATCATATCACCTGAAGAAGAACTGTATTGTTCTGAAACATGAAAACTTTTGTGTAGTGGTATTATGCTTTTATATACGATTGTAATAACAAAATTACTGTATTAAGCTCTACTCTGTATCGAGCACTCTTTATAAAAGTAAATGCTTGAACAGTGGGTTTTAATCTACGTGTTCTTTCACTGTTTTGTTTTGTCTATTCTCCAGATACACTCCATTTTATACATATATATAGAGAGAGATATATATGTATGTGTGTGTATGTATGTGTGTGTATGTATATTATGTTGTTTTGTGTATTTTTGGTTTGTATCTTTCAATGTGATTCTTTCGAGCAATTATTAATACGCGAATGGCAATATGTAGAAAAATGTTTTTGTTTTTGTTTATCGTTTCTTGTTCAGACTTCGTTGTGAGTAAGGCGATTTAATTGTCTGGCGAAATGATGTTTGCTGGGAATCGACCAAGTACTAATTAATTCGTGACGAGTACCTGAATTCAAGATACGTTTTTAAATGTGTTCACTAATAAAGAGATAAATTTCTAAGAGACTTGGCTTAAGCTCATTCAATCAAAATGTTTGCCACTCGTGACAGAATCGAAAATGTCCCCCCCCCATTCGTTTAGCAGAATAGCTTTGTTCAAGCCTATGAATCTATGATTGGTGCTAAATGACGTATAGAAATGCAAATGAATCAGATTTATATTTGATACTACGTTTTTGTTATTTATATCTTACTTGGCAGAAACAAAATTAGTTGTTGATACTTAAAATGACTAGAAGAAAAAACATACATTTATAATGGACAAAATATTCATAATACAATTTTAAATGAAAAATTAGAATCGCCATGATGCAAATTGATAGAAACGTTGTATGGGTATACTACACATTTTATTTATGGGCTGTGTCCCCTCAGGACTTAAGAGATCATGGTTCTCCACAATTTCTTGTCCTTTGTAGATCTTAATAAATTTGGTCTTTCTGTTATTTCGCGTAAACCTTGTTCCGCTATCAATTTTCAAGTTCACTAAGTAGGTTACGAGTTTTTTTTAGGTTCATCTTGCCATCAGTCCACCCTGTGAATATCTTATTCTCCAAGCCTTCTTTCCTCATTATATGCTCTAGAAATTTCAACTGCTTCTTCCAAAGTATAAGTTTTCTTTTTGTGTTCATTTTCTCTAAAACTTCGGCGTTGCTCACATATTTGCCTCATAGTATCCTCAGTATCCTTCATTAGAATAACAATTTGTGTTTGGTCCTGGGTATGATGGTAAACTACATCTGGCAAAAAGTCCACTGATTGGGAGGTTGTGAGAAGCATGTGACCACCTCTTAATTGGTGTTGTTTCCAGGTCCACTTTAACCCAGAGTGGTAGCACTTCTTAGGGTCCCAGTAAATAACTAACCCTCGCCAAAACTGGGGTCAAAACTCTATGAAAGTGTAAAAATAGACATTTATATATTACCAATAATACATTTTTTAAGGAAAAAAATATTTACATAACATATTTTTGAAGGAAAAAATTTATTACAAGTAATACATTTTCTTAAAATAAAATAAAACAAAAATCTTCAAAATGTTACTAAATCAACCTTCTCACTATAACCGAACATTTTTTAATCGTTTTACACCAAGCAAGGCAGTACCGTCACTGATGCGCAGGTAGATACATAAGAGAGTAAAAGTTTAGGCAGGAAGAAAGTGAAGAAAAAGACGAACCAGTTACAGTGGGTATCAAAGAAAGGGCAAGAGAAGGATAGGAATACAAGTGTGATGACAGTTGCGAAGGTAGAGTGAGAAAGCAAAAGAACAAGAGACACGGGATGATGTAGAAAGGGAAGGACTGGAGTCAAGAGGATAAAAGTTGGGAATTGACATTGCATTTAAATTCCTAGAGGTTGTAGCTGTCAGGAAAGCAAGTATTCGGAAGGGACTTCTACAGGCGGGAAGTGCGTGAAAAGAAGTTGCTGGAGTAGAATTGTTGGCTGCATTTTGATAGATTTAACTGTAAAAGGGTGGGACCTTATTGCTGGTCTCGTTGCTCTAGTAAATTCCTGTGAAGGGGGCACTAAGTTCGTATGAGCAGAAGCCGTAAAAAAATAATTTTTAAAAATAACCCAGTATCTCACCTTTAAATAACTCACAGATGTTGACATGCCGTTAAAAAAAATCAAACTCAAACATTATTCACCCTGTATAAGACATGAGAGGAATTCGCCGTAGAGGGTTAACACTCTCTTTCCTGTTGTCTGTTTTTTTTTAATCCTTTGTATCCCTTTCTTTCTTTCTTTCTTTCTTTCTTTCTTTCTTTCTTTCTTAAGGCTCACTTTCCTTTTGTTTCTATTCCTAATGCTTGTATTCCTTTCTTTCTTTCTTTTTTCTTTCTTTCTTTCTTTCTTTGTTGCTTTCTTTCTTTCTTTCTTTCTTAACACTCACTTTCCCTTTGTTTATCTGTTTCTGTTTTTAATCCTTTGTGTCCCTTTTTCTTTCTTTCTTTCTTTCTTTCTTTCTTTCTTTCTTTCTTTTTTCTTTCTTTCTTTCATAACGCTCTCTTTCCCTTTGTTTCTATTTCTAATGCTTGCATCCCTTTCTTTCTTTCTTTCTTTTTCTTTTTCTTTCTGTCTTTCATTATTTCTTTCTTTCTTTCTTTCTTAACACCCTCTTTCCCTATTTTTGTCTGTTTCTGTTTTTAATCATTTATGTCCCTTTCTTTCTTTCTTTCTTTCTTTCTTTCTTTCTTTCTTTTATATTCCAATTGTACATTATAAAATAAGTGTATTTGACAATAACGTGCCAGCGTTGAAGACGAAAAGATAAAACGTTTTAGAAAAATTCTTTCTATTAAGCAATGATGTTAAGACATTATTACATATTTGGGCCGAAACCAAAACAACAAGCCACTTAGGACTTTTAAGTAATAACTAAAAAGTAGAAAATCTCGTTTTCTAAAACTACCCTTGATAAAAGACGTTTATCATAATAATTTACCCAATTTAATCATCAGAAAATTTTGGTGACTTCAGTCAAGAAATTATTATTATAAAAAAGTTTTTAAAAAGGGAAAAATATTCGAAATCTTGGGTAGAAAATAGAATTTATTTAGTGTTGTCTAGCAGATTTATAATTAGCTGCTTTATAACGAAGACGTGTTATATCATTAAAGATATTTATAATTAGCTGCTTTATAACGAAGACGTGTTATATCATTAAAGATATTTATAATTAGCTGCTTTATAACGAAGACGTGTTATATCATTAAAGATATTTATAATTAACTGCTTTATAACGAAGACGTGTTATATCATTAAAGATATTTATAATTAGCTGCTTTATAACGAAGACGTGTTATATCATTAAAGATATTTATAATTAGCTGCTTTATAACGAAGACGTGTTATATCATTAAAGATATTTATATCGCCAGAAGGTTCTATCGGAAAGTCCTTGGTTAATTACGCTTGCTTCAAAATTTGCTGACGGTAATTATATGTAGGTATTAAGGTGTTCCGAATGTATGTATTTCACGGCTGTGAATGATGTGTCATTGACCAGGTTCTTCTTCTTCTTCTTTTATGTGCCATGTCCTTTCAAGATGTAGGTGATCATGGCTTTCCACATCCCCCTGTCCCTGGTGGCTCTTAGCACGCTTTCTCCTTTTGCACCATACAACCCTCGTTCCGTCATCCATCTAATCAGGTCCTTCAAATATGTTATCCGCTGCTTTCCTCTGCCTATTTTTCCCCTCTATCTGGCCTGTTAGTTACAGGTTCTCCAAGCCCTCCTTCCTCATTGCATGTGCCAGGAAGTTTAGGTGTCTCTTCCTGATGCTCAGTATTAATTTCCATTTTGCCTCCATTACGCATCATCCTTCTGTAGAACCACATTTCAGCTGCTTCAAGTGTTTCCTTCATCTTCAAAGATATTGTCCAACATTTACTGCCATATTGAAGAACCGACATCACATAGCAATCCAGTACTCTCTTCTTTGTTTCTAGTGAAATTGTCCTGTTTCTTAATACTTTACTCAAACCAGGTTAGGTATAACGATAAACTACATCCAGCAGTAAGGTCTCTGATCTGACTGTAGGTCTTGAGGAGCGTGGAACTACTTCTTAATTACTGTTAATTCAAGGTCCATCCTGACGCAGGGTCGTAGTACCGACTATTGGCAAATAGTGAACTCCAAAACAAAAAATAAACAGTATATTTTTATAATCATTTTTATAATAATATAAATTTTTAAAGAAATATGACAATTTTAAATAATATAAAAATACATTTTAATAGTAAAATTACCAAAAGTACATTTTATTATTTAAAAATATATATTTTAAAAAGTATATCTCCAGTCTGTAGAATTATATAAAAAAAGTGTAAAGTGTAGGATTATATAAAAAAATAAAAAAGTGTAAAGTGTAGAATCATATAAAAAATAAAAAAGTGTAAAGTGTAGAATTATATAAAAAAATAAAAAAGTGTAAAGTGTAGAATTATATAAAAAAAATAAAAAAGTGTAAAGTGTAGAATTATATAAAAAAAATAAAATTATGTAGTATTAGTTGAAAGTATAAAATTAGGTACAAAATATATAGATTTCACTATTAAAAAACCGATAGAAGTTGATATGCCGCCAAACAAAATCAAATTACTATACAGCCAACCAGAAAAAACCAGAAAAAATCTTTTGTGGCAGTAGTACATTTAATAGTCAACAGTATCTTAAATAAACTGAACTGTATTTCAAAACATAATTTCAATAAAACACACATATCACTGCCGCTATTAATTATGCCTACACAAACATCTATATGCGCAAAAACTGAGGATAATCTGCTATGTACTCAATATATCATATGTTTTTTCAAAGCCTTCCAAAAAACTACATCCAGCATTAAATGACCCATAAGGAACTGATATGCCTTCAAACAAACAAATCAAATCATGTATATGTCAAGGTAGAGGAGATTGAATCTAGAATTGTTTCCTCATTTTTCTGTCCGACAACTGATCATTTATTTTAAATTTCTGCGTTTAATTAGGAAAATTTACAAATATAGAATTTGCATTCTTCGTGAGATTTGGTTTGAGAACTGAATCCAACGTGACACGATCTGCAGCAGATCTTTAAGTAGAAAATGCTAACTCTTCACGCTGGCATTTTTGTTGCGATAAAAAACGGGTTTTGCATGTGAGCATAAAATAAAAATTACAGTGAGTAACCAATGACAATGCCAAAATCAGATCTCCATTCATATAAGACTTAATTTGTGTCTATGGAAATTTTAAAGATGTCGTCCATTATGAGATTATGGAACATGGAAAGACCATCAATGCAGAGGTTTATTATCTGATAGGGTACATGAAGCATTACATGGAAATATTACATTATTACATGATAGGGTACATGAAGCATTACATGGAAATATTACATTATTACATGATAGAGTAAATGAATTATTACATAGTAAACATCCTGCTTTGGTAAAAAAATGTTGATCTATATTTCTGAGATTAGGTATTTACATTATTTACATTTTTCAGAGTGTTGTCCTCACTTTTATTGTCATATTGATGACGTTTCGGTCGATGTACGCTTCGACCTTCTCCAGGTGATTAAAATTTTAAACCGAATCCTTTTTTTAGTCCCTGGGGTAGATTGTTCTCATTCCATGAACACTTTTGGATGTTTTAATTATCTCCATTTAACTCATCTCTCTAAGTTCGCCACTGCTGTCGCCGGGTATTGAACTCATACCTCTTTTGGGTCAAGTCACTAAACCCAAACACCATTTTTATTCACTAGACCATGTGTCTATATTTCTCTGATTTTTTAATGGATTTTCTTGTATTCTTGTTGAATTTCGAAGGTCGGGGCGTACAACGGCCATAATGTCGTGAACGTAACAATAAAAATAAGGAAAACTGTCGAAACAATGTAAATAAATAGATGTTATTTATCAGCATGACAATGTAACGGCACACTCTGCATGACAACTCCCTAAAAAAAAAACAACATAAGATCATTAGAATGTCGTTCTACATCATCCATACTCACCAAATATTCCCCTACAGATTTTCATTTGCCTCGATTAATAAAGCATTTCATAAAGGTAAGATATTCAGAAACAAACAAATTTAAAACAGTCTATTAGTTATTTTTCGAGAAAAACGCTGATATCTTCAAATTCTAAATAGAAAATTTGCCTTGCTATTCGTCTGCAGTTGGTGAAAATGAATCTGATTATATGGCGCTTCTGATATATATATTTAGAGGTTCTTGAGAAAATCAAAATTAGAATCTATTTGTCCTGACTTCGCATCTTGTCTTCTGTCAGCTCTCACTGTTGTAACGTAGCTTCCCTGTAACATTTGTCTAACTATTTTTAGAGAGACTCTAGCCCCGGTTTCAAAGGTCTGTAAAGTTGCGTGGTCGAGCGTAGCACGCCTCCGCTTGTGGCACCTCTGGAATGTACCTGAAAACAATACTTCGTGTTGATCCATTTGTTGTGAGCGAAACGGGGTAGACGGGACTGTTCAGAATCCGTCGATGTATGTTCTAGCACGAAGTCCCATATCATCGTGACCGAGTATTTGAGAGGTACTGGCGTTGTTCTGCTAATCATGACAGATCATATGCACTTTCTAAGAAAATGTAACAGGTGTGTTTTGTGGGTGTTAAACAAAGGAAAGTGCGTCTGAAAGTGCGTCTAACCGGCCTATCAAATGTGTGTGCTCAGAAAACGAGAATAATTAGCTATTATATATATATATATATATATATATATATATATATATATATATATATATATATGTGAGTGTGTGAATTAGAGCACTCTGGCTATTGGCGTAAGATACATCATACACTAAAAACGTCTGCCTTCTTCTGCCGAGCACCCATAGCTCAGAGGTAGAATCACCGACCGACGCTAATTCGGTTGGGTTTCAATCCTTGGTTAAAAAGTAATCGGATGTCTAGCCTTACTGATGACCTGTGATAAAGCGAAACAGATCTGTCTGCGGATATATATATATATATATATATATATGGAAAGAGAGAGAGAGTAAGTAAATAGAAAGGTGAAGGGGTAGTTCTCCAACTTGAATTTTCAAAAGATACGCAAATCAGTTCGCCAATTATAATAAATGTATTATTGAATTCATTAAAAGATATCATATTTATTATTTATTAACTTTTTAAATTCGTTAGATGACAAATGAATTATTGACGTTAAATAAATTTTAAATTTGTTCTCTCCTAACAAAAGTCATCAGTTAACAATATCTAATCTGAAATTGATTGATTAAGCATTTCATAATTTGGCGGTCATAAAAGGTATATTTCCTAAAAATCTTAAATAAATCAACAAACGTACTGGAATGCTTTCCATATTAATCCCTTCATAAAATTTGCTATTTTCTCAGTCAGTGTGTTTTTGTAATTCTGAAGATTTTAGGTGAACCCTCACCACAAGAATATATGTGTTAAATTGTGAGGATGCTTTCTGCCAAAATTAGGGTTTTTTCAGTAGTTTACTGGTAAAAAGACATTTGAGGTAAGCAAGTTTTTTGTCATAAAGTGCTTGATATCAAGACAGAGAAAGAGCGTTAATAGAATTAATGTGGAGAAGTTTGTCACTTAGTTGAGCAGTGTTATTTCAGTCATGACTTCGAAGTTTCGTGAAGACATTATTAGGTAAGTGATAAACTTATCCACATTAATTCTCTCTTAATCTCTACACATAAACACAGGCAGATAGATAGATAGATAGATAGATAGATAGATAGATAGATAGATAGATAGATAGATAGATAATGAATGAAGGTTAGATAGATAGATAGATAGATAGATAGATAGATAGATAGATAATGAATGAAAGTTATATAGATAGATAGATAGATAGATAGATAGATAGATAGATAGATAGATAGATAGATAGATAGATATTGATTGAAGGTTAGATAGATAGATAGATAGATAATGACTGGAAGGTTAGATAGATAGATAGATAGATAGATAGATAGATAGATAGATAATGAATGAAGGTTAGATAGATAGATAGATAGATAGATAGATAGATAGATAGATAGATAGATAGATAGATAATGAATGAATAGATAGATAGATAGATAGATAGATAGATAGATAGATAGATAGATAATGACTGAAGGTTAGATAGATAGATAGATAGATAGATAGATAGATAGATAGATAATGAATGAAAGATAGATAGATAGATAGATAGATAGATAGATAGATAGATAGATAGATAGATAGATAGATAGATAAATAAATAGATAGATAGATAGATAGATAGATAATGACTGAAGGTTAGATAGATAGATAGATAGATAGATAGATAGATAGATAGATGAATGAAGGGTTAGATAGATAGATAGATAGATAGATAGATAGATAGATAATGAATGAAAGTTATATAGATAGATAGATAGATAGATAGATAGATAGATAGATAGATAGATAGATAATGACTGAAGGTTAGATAGATAGATAGATAGATAGATAGATAATGACTGAAGGTTAGATAGATAGATAGATAGATAGATAGATAGATAGATAGATAGATAGATAAATGAATGAAGGTTAGATAGATAGATAGATAGATAGATAGATAGATAGATAGATAGATAGATAATGAATGAAGGTTAGATAGATAGATAGATAGATAGATAGATAGATAGATAGATAGATAGATAATGACTGAAGGTTAGATAGATAGATAGATAGATAGATAGATAGATAGATAGATAGATAGATAATGAATGAAAGTTATATAGATAGATAGATAGATAGATAGATAGATAGATAGATAGATAGATAGATAGATAGATAGATAATGGACGGAAGGTTAGATAGATAGATAGATAATGACTGAAGGTTAGATAGATAGATAGATAGATAGATAGATAGATAGATAATGACTGAAGGTTAGATAGATAGATAGATAGATAGATAGATAGATAGATAGATAGATAATGAATGAAGGTTAGATAGATAGATAGATAGATAGATAGATAGATAGATAGATAATGAATGAAGGTTAGATAGATAGATAGATAGATAGATAGATAGATAGATAGATAATGAATGAAGGTTAGATAGATAGATAGATAGATAGATAGATAATGAATGAAGGTTAGATAGATAGATAGATAGATAGATAGATAGATAGATAATGAATGAAGGTTAGATAGATAGATAGATAGATAGATAGATAGATAGATAGATAGATAATGAATGAAGGTTAGATAGATAGATAGATAGATAGATAGATAGATAGATAGATAGATAATGAATGAAAGTTATATAGATAGATAGATAGATAGATAGATAGATAGATAGATAGATAGATAGATAGATAGATAATGACTGAAGGTTAGATAGATAGATAGATAGATAATGACTGAAGGTTAGATAGATAGATAGATAGATAGATAGATAGATAGATAGATAGATAGATAGATAGATAATGAATGAAGGTTAGATAGATAGATAGATAGATAGATAGATAGATAGATAGATAGATAATGAATGAAGGTTAGATAGATAGATAGATAGATAGATAGATAGATAGATAGATAGATAGATAGATAGATAGATAATGACTGAAGGTTAGATAGATAGATAGATAGATAGATAGATAGATAGATAGATAATGAATGAAAGGGAGATAGATAGATAGATAGATAGATAGATAGATAGATAGATAATGACTGAATAAGTTAGATAGATAGATAGATAGATAGATAATGACTGAAGGTTAGATAGATAGATAGATAGATAGATAGATAGATAGATAGATAGATAGATAGATAATGACTGAAGGTTAGATAGATAGATAGATAGATAGATAGATAGATAGATAGATAGATAGATAATGAATGAAGGTTAGATAGATAGATAGATAGATAGATAATGAATGTTGATAGATAGATAGATAGATAGATAGATAGATAGATAGATAATGAATGAAGGTTAGATAGATAGATAGATAGATAGATAGATAATGAATGAAGATAGATAGATAGATAGATAGATAGATAGATAGATAGATAGATAATGAATGAAGGTTAGATAGATAGATAGATAGATAGATAGATAGATAGATAGATAGAAAATGAATGAACGTTAGATAGATAGATAGATAGAAAATGAATGAAGGTTAGATAGATAGATAGATAGATATTCCAACACTTAATAATATCAACTAACAACACGGATAGCCGTGTTTGTAAAATAAGTGCTGACTGTATTTGTAAAATAAAATATTTCCGTCTTTATACATACACATATAGAAAAAATGTACATATTCAATTAGAAAAAAACCATCTTTGATAACACTGGTCAACAAAAAAAAGTTAAAATGGTGTCAAGACACCAAACCTCTTTTTTAGCTAATTTGAATGCGCTCAATCTGAAAATGACTTTAATTTTTCTTGGTTCGCTACCGTTTTTCCTATACAGAAATGTCTTTTTTTCATTTATTTTTTGTATATGATATTTACCGATGGCAATATTTCCCAAAGTAAAATCGTAGAAATCTATCAATTCGTTCTTAAACCAACAAATATTGTTCCGCTTATTGAGAAATACTATTTTTTCATTAACAATCAGTCTTTAAAAACACGATTGAATATACCAAGACCAACAAGTATTTTTTTCAAATCATTTAATAAACTAACAGGATAAAACTTTCTGGAACATAAGATAAATGGTAATAATTTTCTCTTTCATGATTGTCTGTCATGTTCAATGTTATTTAAGTCGCTTTTGATACGCCAGCATTAGTCAGCCATCATCTGTTCGTACCAACGTCCCTGGTAGCGCTTTTCAATTGTTTTGATATTCTGATAGAATGGTTCTCCTTAATCATCACTCACATTATCACAATTATTTGCAAAATGAGCTAGATGGCTATGTAAAAAAGAACCTTAATAGTGAAAATAGCGTATTACTGATAAAGTGTATTACTGGTAAATTTCATCAGTTAATTTGAATTTTGGTGATAAAATGGAAAAAATCGGTAATTCTATTTTAAAATTTTTGATTTAAACTCACTTTTTTCTCATAAAAATAGCTATTTTAGTGGCTAACTTAAACTGCACGGACTACTAGAAAATTGATGGGTTTATTCGACCTTTATTAAATAAATATTACAATCAGCCAAGATCATAAATTGTTCTTTTTTCCAAAAAGTTCAATACAGCCAAAACGGTAGGTAAGCATGAAACTCAAAGGTCATTTTCGGAATCAGCACCATCAAATTACCTAGAAAAAAGTATTTTATTTCCTGGTAATGGTAAAAGAATAGTCGAAAGCCGAGTGCGCTCGGCTATTTCGAAATTCGTACAATTCGTACACACTTTATGTCCAGAAAAGTAATAACTTATACGAACAAAAAATTGACTACAGAGCTTAGTTGCAGTACCTTCTCAGTAGCTTTTAATGAAACTTGTATAAAAGAGGGATTATTGCCCAAATGCAGAATTATATATATATATAAAATACATTGAGTAATGGTGCTAATAAAATAGTGCTTGATGCATAATAAAAAAGCTATAATTTATACCAATAATAAATATACTTTTTCCCTCCACGGTAACACAGTAATTTCATGCAAAATCGTCAGGTGCTGATTGAATACTGACCGTTGCATAATTTAAATATTGGTATTCTAGATCAATATCTAAATTCTGCAACATATATATATATATATATATATATATATATATATATATATATATGACAAAATCGTTGGAGGAACCAAAGGACTACTTGTTAAAGAAAGGATCTAAATACTTTTAAACAAGATAAAAATTCGAGCAAGAACACCAATAGGAAAAAAATCTTAAAAGAAAACTCCTATTAACTCAGTAAAATAAAGTGCTTAAAGCTTAGATTCTCTAGACAGTGTGAAAACGATTGACAACGTTAATTTCTATGAAAATATGGCCATAATCGTAACGTGATTCTTACGCTCTGGTGATCTTCAGACAACTTGGACACGTTCACAATGCCTTTTGAAGATCGAATGAAACCCGGATTTCGACTGGGGCCATCCTTTCAGCTTATTTAACGTTTATATATATATATATATATATATATATATATATAGGGTGAGTCGCAGAAAACGGATGTTTTTGGAACGCTCCTTACTCTCCTTGAGTAGGGGATAGGGGCGTGAGGAAGTTAGTATTTAAAACCGCTTAAGATGCCATTTAGTTGGTCGTTATTTGTTTTTCTTTATCGTTAGTTATTTTTGTTTTTGTTTTTTTTAGCTTTTGTTATTTTATTTGCAATTTGTTTATCTTTTCAATTAGTAGCCATCATGCCACCGTGGAGTAGAGAACAACGTGTGTTTGCATACGACACATACGTGAAAAATGGTGAATCAGTGATACAAACCCAACGACTCTTCAGGCGAAGAAGCAACCTCGGTCGTCATGGTAATGTACCAAGCCGTAATACCATTCTTAGGTGGGTTAATGCACTAAGAACGACTGGTTCATTATAGAAAACCAAACCACCCGGCACTTCCAGAGCCGGCAGAACACCAGGAAATGTGGATCGAGTTAGAGAGGCAATCATCCGAAATCCCATGCGCTCTGCTAGGGGGCACTCTGCAGAACTGGGAATAAATCAAAGCACTGTGCAGCGAATCCGTTTCCCGTGACTCACCCTATACACACACACACACACACACACACACACACACCCACACCCACACAGACACATATATATATACATATATATATATATATATTGTTTGAGAAATTTCTCTGAAATATATATTCTCTTAAATTGACTACAGGGTACGACTTTAGGTTTTATTTTGGCTGCGTTTTTCTCGTTTATGAACACGAGATCTCTATTGAATAACTGTGCACACAATGTTTATTTTTCACCTACATGTGTGTATTTTACAATACAATTCACGCATCATCTACAATAGTACAACCTAACTCCTCGAAGATATCTATTAGATTAATCAAAAATATCACAGAAAGAACAATAAATTGAAATATTTCTAAACGCTTCTTCTATATGTCGTGTTCTTTTAGAACGTTGGCCATCATAGGTCTCTACAATTTTCTGTCCGTTGTAGATTTTAATAAATAAAGTCTTTGTGTTAATATTCCTAAACTCTATTGTGCCATAAATTTATACAAGCTTGCTGGGTAGTTTATACCTTGTTTCTTCTTGTCTTTGATTTGTCCTGTGACTATCATATTTTCTAAGCATTTTTTCACATACATTTCTGCTATTTGTTACTGATATGAAGTGTATGTCCTTTCTTTTACCATTTTCTCTACTTCTAGAACTTCGTCTTTAGTCATATGGTCGGTCTATGATATTCTTAAATTTATTCTGTAGAACCACATTGATGTTGAAAAATCAATCAATCTTGAACGTCATTACAATGCCTTTGGCTATTTCAGGTTTAGTTAATTCGCCTTCATAACTCTGCCAGATTTTATCTTTCAGCTGAGGCCAGGAGTTGAACTCGCAAGTTACATTATGGATCAATTAACCAAGGCTTTTGGAGAAAAGAGCAATGGTACGTAGAATTAGAACAATCTATCTACGTGGGCTAAATAAAAAGTCCGGTTTTAAATTCCTACAAATATCGTCTGAAAAAGACTGGAGCATCCAACGGCCGAAACGTCGTGAATTCGATGAATACAGCAGTTCAAACAATGGAAATAGTGTAAATAACTGCCTCTTTTGCTTTTCTTTTATCGTTCTAAAATAAAAAAAAATATATAAGAAAAGGAAAAAATAGTGAAATGAAATCAAGACAATTTTCACACTATGCGCCTGCTATTCATTATCGAGTTTAAACAAGTTTTTCAACATTTTCTTAAGCGTATTCAATTTTTCAAAAAAAAATCTATTTTAACACATTTTCCATTTTTTATAGTTTGTTTCTAATTTTTTCTTTTCTTTAACCTGTTTACTTACTTTAAACTTTTAGAAACAGCCCTTCTAGCAAACCTCTTAAATTATATATTTTTTATCGACACCTATTTTTCCTCAAAATTCACACCTTTTGTTATTTTCAATACTTTTATGCAAACCCCATTCTGATTCCGTTCTTGTCATTCCCAAAAATTTTCTTTGTTTGACATAAGGCCACGAGCTACTTCTAGAACCCGATATTTCTAAGCGGTCACCCATCTAAGATTTGAATTCGCCAAACGTAAACCATTGTCTCCCGCTGAAGATAACCTTTAAATTCATAGCATCGTTCATCTTTTTAAGGGGCGTCTTGCCTCGAACGCCTAGTAGAGCATGTAAAGAACTATCGTTAAAATCAGTACCTATTATCGCCTAAAGAAAACAAGCGTTCTGCGTCAAGGTATCGTAACACCACCGGTCATCACCATCAATAACTATCAGCTACATGTGATCCATCAGTTTATCGACCTTGGCTCTACCATCACTGTCAACCTCTCCCTCGATAAAGAGATCGACAAAAGAATTGGGAAGGCAGCTATAACCCTTGCACGCATCACAACACATGTTTTGATCAACTCCAAGCTGATAGTGAAGACAAATGTGGCAGTGTACAACGCCTGTGTCATCAGCACAATGCTATACGGCAGCAAGGCATGGACCATGTACACCAGGCACGAGAAGCGTCTGAACACCTTCCACATGTGAAGTATCTGACTCATATTGGAAAATTCATGGCAAGACAAGGTGCCAAACATTGAAGTTCTGTCTCGCGCGTGTCTGTCCACTATTTTCACACTCCTCAAACAGCGCAGACTCCGCTGGCTTGGTCATGTCAACCGCATGCCAGACGGTTGCATTGCAAAAGACTTCCTGTATGGAGAGCTGGCCTCAGGAAGAAGACCTATTGGGTGGCCACAACTACGGTATTGTGACAACATAAACGCGATATGAAGGCTGTGGGCATCAACAAGGAGTCATGGGAGAGCGTAGTAGTCAACCGGTTCAAATAGAGAGGAACCCTGGCCCAATAACTTAAATCAAGCAACTAACACAAGTCGCCATGGAGAGGTGGGTTTGCAGAAAGCAAAGTGACAGCGCTGACAGACCAGAAACAAAACATAAATGCAGTCTCTGCAACAAAGACTGTCACTCCTTCATCGGCTTCTACAATCACAGACACCGATGCTCCAGCCAAGCAGACAACTAGGATGCTATGTTCAACCCTGATTGAGGGAGGCCTTCTACTACCGTCTGCTATGCTCTAACTTTACAAGAGTCAAACCAGACCAAAAATCGAGTTCTACTGCCGCTCAAGCCTGCCTTGACATATTTCAAAACCGATTACACAGCTTTGTGGATAATGGATTATTTTGAACCCTGCAACCACTTTAATAGAAAAGAAACATTGTTAGCCTGTCGCTTCCGTTTTGCTATTACTATGGTAAATTTTCAGACGAGATGCATACCTTAGTTTCACCACTTCAGACCTTCACAGCTATGGCGTGCTCTGTTGAGTACACCGCGTTAAATCAACCTCATTTGCTTCGTATTTCTTTGGACATCTCAGACAGCCTTCTATCCAGAACTGACACTTTGTCGGACAAACTACGAAGAGGATTCTTCCTCGAATGTTACAATATTAATCACTTCAAATCTAGGGTCAACCAAATCTATCCTACATATCCTCATAATACATATATCTCCTCTCTTAACGCACGTAAAATCATGTCGTTGAGTATGATTCTATCTTGAGTGATATTTAGGGCATTTAATTGAGTGAAAAAATAGTAAACAAAAACAAACTCTATTTTTATTTAGTATTTTTTTGCCTCAATATTAAATTCACGTATTTCGTTTCTTTCTTTTGTATAAGTTATTACACAGTATTTACATTATTCGGGCTACTGTCCTCATCTTTGTTGCCATTTGTACGACGGTTTGGCCTTTGTACGCTCCGTCCTTCTTCAGATGCTAGAAATTTCGAACCGAAACCTTTATTACAATCACTTAGGTATATCATCCTCATTACTTGCGTAAAGCCTGGATTGGAAGTCATGAGTTATCTCCCTCTAACCCTACAAGTTATTTGTTTACCACTGCTCTAGCCTGGTATTAAACTAACAACTTTAAGAGTCAAGTCAGAAACTAACCAACGTCTATACAGGTTATAGGCGGTGTCAGAAAGTGGGTAAGAGAAGGATGAGAATACTGGTGTGATGAGAGTGGAGTGGACAGAGAAAAGAGCATGAAAAAAAGGATACAAGTCAGTGAGATAGGAGATGACTATTGATCTTACATTTATATTCTTGGAGATTGTAGATGTCGGGGAAGCAAGTAAACAGAAGGGAATTCCATAGTTAAATATTTTCTACAGTTAAATATTTTTCATTCTTTTCTGTTTGCTAGATGTTGATCATGACTAGTCTTAGTCGTAAAGGTTAGAAGTAGTCGAACTCACAAAATCAGTCAGTCAGTTAAGTTCCATACGTGATACACACTTGGGCGATCATGTTCGAAAGAGACATGACTGACTGAGCAGTAGGTTGCCATTACTTTCTGCAGTAGACTGGTTGCCAGCAAAAAAAAGCTCGTCTTTACTGATCCTTCTGTGGATTAAATATCCTCATCATACTGTGACTTCCTTATGAATGTCAAGATACGATGTTAACTTTTCCATACTAGTTCAAAACAGAAAATAATGAATGAAATCCCGACCCATACTAGAAAGAGCGATAAGAACTACTGGACTTAAGAAAATGATTTTGTTGAGAAAAATCTTTCAAGTGCAAGATTTTATGAATTTCAACTGACGGAAGCACTGGCTGCTCGGTCAATTAATTCCAAATATTTATTTACAAGGAAAAAACTAATATTAACCTTATCATTGACATAAGTATATATGTGTGGAACTTTTTTAATAACAGTTGAAAATTCAGTAGATTTAAATATCTCTAAAAATCTCAATTCTGTGGAATCGCTGGCTCACACAGAAATGGAATCATTTTTGTGCACAAAGACGACTCTAGAATTAATTCGCAAAAATTCATAAAGTAATTATTCAGTTTTCAGCTTTTCCGTACACCTTTCACCAATGTTCGTTGTTGTTTGGTGCACAACTAATTACCCACTCCTTTCTTATAAGTTATTACTCAATTTTGACATATTTATCAAGTAGATTCTTGCAATAGACACGTGATTTTAAAATAAACTGAGCAACACGAAAAACATACGAACGGAGACATGGTAACAAAAATATTAGTCGTAGCAATATGACGGCTCCCTTTATGTCACTTCTAGAAAATTACACACATTCATAAAACAATGTACATACATGTCTGTCTCGAGAAATAAACACATTCTATTTTTTTTATTATACTAACGGAAACACTTGTCTTGTACTGTAACAACAAAATAATTTGTAAAACTTTTTTAGCGAGAATCTTTAAAATTAGTTTCTTTCAAATTGAAGGAAAACAAATACTCAATAAAAAATTTATTTTTAAATTTGTAGAACTGTTTTTGAAGATTATTTTTCTCTCTCTATTCCTCTGCATAAAACGTGTAATGCAGAAATAGTCGTCTAAATTACGCAAAAATGAAAATAAGATTGCCATCTCATTTTAACAGATGTATTTACCAAAATTACACAAAAAATTCTTGAAATACTAGCGATTATATTTTTCTAATAAAATAAACATTGGCTTCAACAACAGCATCCAGACGACTTAGGAATCTCTTATAGCTCCTCTATACAGTTTCCTTATTTAAGTTGGTTAATAGTTCCATAATTCTTGTCTTCAATTCAGTTACAAGGAGTTTTGTTGGTCTTTCGCTCAACTTCGCCTCACACATAATAATCAACGGGTTTGCAGTCTAGGTAGTTAGGTGGCCATATTTTGGGGCTGTTGTGGTCACAGAAATTGACTAACAGCCATGAATGGTTTCTTCTGTTTGTGTGGCATGGGGCAGAGTTCTCCTGCTAGACATAGTGTCTTCCAAAAGACACCCTCTTGACCCAGCAGAGCACTACCTTCTCAAGGCACTTGATGTAAGACTGTGTGTTAAGTCTAAGGCCCTTAAGAAGATATTCGGGAGTTCTTTTCTAAAAAAAAAAAAACAACGATCAGCGCTAGTTTTCAAAGCTACCACACATTCGTAATCATAATTATACTCACCCACCTCTTTCAGAATCCTCTCCACTGTACTCAGATTCACATACAAACGCTCAGGCTGAATGTCAATCTGTACAGCATGTGGTCTCTAAATTTCTGGTGGACTGTTTTCTCACAGACAGTGCCCAACTGACTCCACTATACTGTGCAGTCGACAAAATCAAAAACAAACAACGTGCATGCGCAAAACTAAAAATATAATAGGGGGAATAATTAAAACATCGCACTCCGTATATACAGTTAATATTATATATGTAGCTAATATTACCATTACTATGTGTGTGTGTGTGTGTGTGTGTGTGTGTGTGTGTGTGTGTGTGTGTGTGTGTGTGTGTGTGTGTGTGTTTAAATAAAGAAAACAAGAGGAAAACTGTATTTTGTAGCCTAAGCGTTTCGTCCTGTGGTGGATTTTATCAAGGCAAAGAGACGAAATGATTTTTATGTTAAATAACGTATCTATAACAAAACATTATTGGCTACTAAAAAAACGCTCACAAATTATTCAGAAAATTAACAGAAATTTTTAAGATTTTTAAAAGCTGTCATACATCATCTTTGAAGAGCATTCTTTCATGTGCAGAGTATTGTCATGTCATGAGGTGTTAAAATAATGGAAATTAATAGTTTTCTTTGGATTTTTTATTGTGTATGTTGGTCTTACATTTATATTCTTATAAACTTTTTTATAAATAAAACTTTGTTTGTGTGGATGTGTATGTGTGTGTGTGTGTCTGTGTGTATGTGTACGTTACTTATAGACTCCGAAACGGCTGAATCGATTTTCTTGAAAATTTACACAGTTGTACTATAAGCGTATGCGAATGTTCTTAGCTAGGTTTTGTGTCGAGGTACCCCCGATAAATATCGAAAATCGATAATCGAAAAAATAGAAGGAGTGGTCCGATTTTAATCAAATTTGATGCACTCATAGACAAAGACATAAGAAACGATATTCGGAAGTTTCAAGGTTTTATTTCTTACAATAGTGCAGAAAACCGATAATATATATATATATATATATATATATATATATATATATTTATAAGGCAAGATGTTTGTGTGTGTCTGTTTATCTGTCTGTATGTCCTTTATACAAATCCACAATTTTTATCCGATTCTCACCAAACTTCACACAAATATTCTTTAGGCTGAGTCTGAGCTCCAGACCATGGATTAGTTTTAAAGCTATCATTACACCCGAGTAACGCCGGGATATACTGCTAGTTATTGCTATAAGAAAAGGCGAGATTGGAAAAAACCCAGGGCCTAAATTGATATTTTGATATTTTTGGAAGGCGGCAAATGTCGAATGTATTTCTGTGGATTATTAACGCTTCCTTTATTATTTGTTATGTCTCTTCTGTGTTCATGTATAAGTTTTTATAGTTTTATACTTGTTTCTCTTATGTACTTAGAGGGACAATTTTGGCAATTTATTTTGTATATAACTGCTTGTTTGTTATTATGGTTTCAAGGTTTGATTTTTTACATCTGCACATGTCCATTAATAGTTTTCGAGATAGTTGTTACTATTTGTGTGTTATTTAGACAGGATAAGCTGTTCTGGATAGTGGATGCCATGGAGTTGGTACGTAGGTAGTGTAATGTATCTGCTATTGTTTAATTTATTATTGCTGATAATGTTGCTTTTCTTTCGGTTGTGTATATTATGTGCCTTTCTTTTTGCGTTGTGAATAAAGTGATACGGGTATTGTAAGTTTTTTCTATGCATGTTTCTTCTTTTGATAAATATTGGAGGCTCCAGATTCTTAGTGCTCTTAAAAAGAAGCCTATAATAATACCAGATTTGATTTTAGAAGAGTGGTTTAAATAGAAATGATCTGGTCGTTTTTGTTGGTAGCTTTTCTATTCAAAATTGATTTCGTTGTTATTTTTGTGTAATATTAGGTCTAGGAAAGGAAGAATATAATTGAATTCAGTTACGAAGCTAAAGTCTATTGTAGGTTCAAAGTTGTTAATACTGTTAACCAGATCAGTTATGGTAGTATATATATATATATATATACGCACACATGACACAGTCACGGACACGCACACACCATAAAGCAGAGATAAAGCAGATAGATAAAACAACAGTAATAAAATAGATCCTTTTCAACCCGGTCAAAATTCAAACGAAGGTTCATGTCACACTTAGATAAACCATACATTAAAGCCGACTGATATCATCAAACGAGAAAAAGGTCCCAACTGTAAATCACACACACACACACACACACACACACACACACACACACACACACACACACACACGCTCTAACACACTTACACACACAAATACACAGTAAAATTAATGACAGCAGCACCAGCAGCACCAGCAGCACCAGCAGCAGTCAGGAATGGCCATTCTTTGAAAGGCACGGACTCACTCGGACAGACACACGCTCCTCTGCCATTCTGAAGATTAGATTTTGATCTCGAAATATTAATGTATAATAAATAAGTAATACCCCAAAACTTCTTTACCTTCCTTTATTTTACTAAACGCATTGTGACAGCCTTCAAGACCTAACCATATACCATATATATATATATAAATTAAATATATATATATATATATATATATATATATATGTGTGTGTGTGTGTGTGTGTGTGTGTGTGTGTGTGTGTGTGTGTGCAGTTTACCTGCATTGGTAGAAATATAAAATGGCATTGAATGTTGACAGCAACATAATACTATAGCACGAAAATAATAAAAAACAACTTCAAATTATCGAGTTTCTCTATATTAAAATCAACTAACCGGCACTCAACAAAATTTATTAAGAATGCAGCAACAACATATTAAAGGGCATATAAGAAAAATTTAATACCATTTTACTTTTCTACCAATTTTCAGTTAGCTCCCTTATATTGAGGGGTCCTGGGAATGACGGTAAACTGCATTCGGCAGCAAAGCTTCTGATTGGAAGGTTGTAAGTAGCATAGAACCACCTCTTAATTGCTGTTGTTTCCAGGTCCACCCTGACTCGGAGTGGTAGAACCTGCTAGGGTCCCAGATTTGGGCAAATACTTAAACCCCAAACTGGAGTCAAAACACTACGAATGTATAAAAATACGCTTTTAAAATCAGAAGCTTTGCTGCCGAATGCAGTTTACCGTCATTCCCAGGAACCCTCAATATAAGGGAGCTAACTGAAAATTGGTAGAAAAGTAAAAACGCTTTTTAAAAGTGTATTTTTATACATTCGTAGTGTTTTGACTCCAGTTTGGGGGTTAAGTATTTGCCCATATATATATATATATATATATATATATATATATAAACTTTTATAGAAAAAAAAAATTTTGAAGAAAAAATTATCCTAACACATTTTTGAAGGATAAAAAATTATTAAACATTTTCATTAAAATTTGATTAAATAAACCTCACTATATCTGAAAATTAAAAAGATACCTTAAAACCCCAGTTTTTGGCATTAAATAACCCACATAGGTTGATATGTCATTAAACAAAACTCAAACTATACTGAAACGATTGTTTTGCAAAATTTCAAAACTATAACGGATAAATTTAATTTTTTTAAATAACTATAACAGAGCGTTGAGGTGCAATGATATCGGCTCGGAACGAGAAATCGGGGAGCCGAGTTTGAATTCCAGTTGAATTCCCTGCATTCACTTCCGTGCAAAAGGGAAAGGTATTAATCCGTTTCTTTCCTCCAGTTATGGCTTAAATAACAGGACAAATTAGGTTCTATAGCTTTAAGTAGCAATCAGTCTACCGTAAAAGATAACGGTAACCTACTGCGGAATAATTTTCTGCCCAGCCAGTCATGTCTCTTTTAAGACATGATTGCCCAAGCGTGTATCACGTATAGCACTTAACTGACTGATAACTGAGCGCGTTTGCTCATGTCTTTAAAAAGCATCATCACAACTGAATGCAGATGTTATTTTAGTTACAATAAGTTTTTCTTTTTAATTTACCCCTGAAGATGACCTTGGAGAAGATCGAAAGGTTAGAAAAAACTACAGTGCCTTCTTTGATAAATTTGATCTTAACATCAACAACTTGATTAGACATCTCAAAAGTATTAGTAAAAAATGAAGAGACGCACAACGGTTATATTATTCAATGAAATTTATTTTAATTAGTATCAGTCAGTGCCATACGTGATACACGCTTTGGCCGATCATGTCTCGAAAGAAACATGACTGACTGGGCAGAAGATTATCACGCAGTAGGTTGCCATTGCTTTCTGCGGTAGACTGGTCGCCGACAAAGGCTATAGAACCCAATCTGTCTTATTACTTAACCCATAACTTGAGGGAAGAGACGGATTAATATCTTTCCCAAGGGTATTTGTGCGTAAGTGAATGCAAGGAATTCAACTGGAATTCGAACTCAGTACGCCGATCACTCGTTCCGAGTCGATAGCCAATGCACCACAACGCACATTAATTAGTATATGCTGCCTAAATATACATATATGTATGTGTGTTTGTGTGTGTGTGTGAATTCAATCGACAAAGACATGGTAGTTTAATTATTTATACTTTTCCAGTTTACCAATAATTTATCTCAAATTCGAATCGAATTTTAAACCTTTTCTGTATCTGATATCATTCTCACATGATCAAAGTAAATTAAAATTTGAATAGCGATAGAGAGAGGGGTAAAGAAATAGTTTGATTAAACTCCTTAGAAACAATCTCAGAAAAATAAATAAATAAAACTGAAATATTTTAATGAAATCAATCAAGTCGAGGTCAGTTTCTATTGGCACCAACCACAGACATGCCTTTAAAGTACTAATGCTTTTGCTATCAGACTTATTGTTTCAGACGACACATAAACTCAGTCAGAAATAATTGTACGTAAATAGCATTATTAACCGAGAAAATTAATAAAAGAAAATTTTATATATATATATATATATATATATATATATATATATATGTATGTATGTATGTATATGTATATAGTTATAGTTGTCAGTCCGTAAACGGTGAGGATAATCCAACAAGATTTCCTTAATATAAAATATTAATAGGTAAATCCATATAGAGAGCTCGATGGGTGTTAACCAGAGTGATATGAAATTTATAAAAGAAAACTCAACACGTCATATTAGTTATAAACTATAGTTCATTTCAATGATCTTAACTAGTTCATATCATCAGACTCTTTTACAATATTTCATCCATCTGGCATAAAATTTCTGTCGGAATGAACGGTTTCTTAAAATGAAGAGGGAGCATGATCGAAATAATAATAATAAGAAACATAAGATTACAAACAAATAAATAAATGACCTCGCATTCATCTCTTTGTCTTCAGGACGTTGCTGATCAATGCGTTCCTCACATTCATCACTTTGTCTTCGGGACGTTGCTGATCAACGCTTTCCTCACATTCATCTCTTTGTCTTCGGAACGTTGCTGATCAATATTTCCCTCACATTCATCTCTTTGTCTTCGGGACGTTGTTGATCAATGCTTCCCTCACATTCATCACTTTGTCTTCGGGACGTTGCTGACCAATATTTCCCTCACATTCATCTCTTTGTGTTCGGGACGTTGTTGATCATTGCTTTCCTCACATACATCACTTTGTCTTCGGGACGTTGCTGATCAATGCTTTCCTCATATTCATCTCTTTGTCTTCGGGACGTTGCTGATCAATGCTTTCCTCACATTTATGTCTTTGTCTTCGGGACGTTGCTGATCAATGTTTTCCTCACATTCATCTCTTTGTCTTCGGGACGTTGCTAATCAAAGCTTTCCTCACATTCATCTCTTTGTCTTCGGAACGTTGCTGATCAATGCTTTCCTCACATTCATCTCTTTGTCTTCGGGACGTTGCTGATCAATGTTTTCCTCACATTCATCTCTTTGTCTTCGGGACGTTGCTGATCAATGCTTTCCTCACATTCATCTCTTTGTCTTCGGGACGTTGCTGATCAATCTTTTCCTCGCATTCATCTCTTTGTCTTCGGGACGTTGCTGATCAATGTTTTCCTCACATTCATCTCTTTGTCTTCGGGACGTTGCTGATCAATATTTTCCTCACATTCATCGCTTTGTCTTCGGGACGTTGCTGATCAATGCTTTGCTCACATTCATCTCTTTTTCTTCGGGACGTTGCTGATCAAAGCTTTCCTCACATTAATCACTTTGTCTTCGGAACGTTGCTGATCAATGCTTTCCTCACATTCATCTCTTTGTCTTCTGGACGTTGCTGATCAATGCTTTCCTCACATTCATCTCTTTGTCTTCGGGACGTTGCTGATCAATGTTTTCCTCACATTCATCTCTTTGTCTTCGGGACGTTGCTGATCAATGTTTTCCTCACATTCATCTCTTTGTCTTTGGAACGTTGCTGATCAATGCTTTCCTCACATTCATCTCTTTGTCTTCGGAAGGTTGCTGATCAATGTTTTCCTCACATTCATCTCTTTGTCTTCGGGAGGTTGCTGATCAATGTTTTCCTCACATTCATCTCTTTGTCTTCGGGGCGTTGCTGATCAATGCTTTCCTCACATTCATCTCTTTGTCTTCGGAACCTTGCTAATCAATGCTTTCCTCACATTCATCTCTTTGTCTTCGGGACGTTGCTGATCAATGTTTTCCTCACATTCATCTCTTTGTCTTCGGGACGTTGCTGATCAATGTTTTCCTCACATTCATCTCTTTGTCTTCGGAACGTTGCTGATCAATGCTTTCCTCACATTCATCTCTTTCTCTTCGGGACGTTGCTGATCAATGTTTTCCTCACATTCATCTCTTTGTCTTCGGGAGGTTGCTGATCAATGCTTTCCTCACATTTATGTCTTTGTCTTCGGGACGTTGCTGATCAATGTTTTCCTCACATTCATCACTTTGTCTTCGGAACGTTGCTGATCAATGCTTTCCTCACATTCATCTCTTTGTCTTCGGGACGTTGCTGATCAATATTTTCCTCACATTCATCTCTTTCTCTTCGGGACGTTGCTGATCAATGCTTTCCTCACATTCATCTCTTTGTCTTCGGGACGTTGCTGATCAATGTTTTCCTCACATTCATCTCTTTGTCTTCGGGACGTTGCTGATCAATGCTTTCCTCACATTCATCTCTTTGTCTTCGGGACGTTGCTGATCAATATTTTCCTCACATTCATCTCTTTGTCTCCGGGACGTTGCTGATCAATGTTTTCCTCACATTCATCTCTTTGTCTTCGGGACGTTGCTGATCAAAGCTTTCCTCACATTCATCTCTTTGTCTTCGGAACGTTGCTGATCAATGCTTTCCTCACATTCATCTCTTTGTCTTCGGGACGTTGCTGATCAATGCTTTCCTCACATTTATGTCTTTGTCTTCGGGACGTTGCTGATCAATATTTTCCTCACATTCATCTCTTTGTCTTCGGGACGTTGCTGATCAATGCTTTCCTCACATTCATCTCTTTGTCTTCGGGACGTTGCTGATCAATGCTTTCCTCACATTCATCTCTTTGTCTTCGGGACGTTGCTGATCAATCTTTTCCTCGCATTCATCTCTTTGTCTTCGGGACGTTGCTGATCAATGTTTTCCTCACATTCATCTCTTTGTCTTCGGGACGTTGCTGATCAATATTTTCCTCACATTCATCGCTTTGTCTTCGGGACGTTGCTGATCAATGCTTTCCTCACATTCATCTCTTTTTCTTCGGGACGTTGCTGATCAAAGCTTTCCTCACATTAATCACTTTCTTCGGAACGTTGCTGATCAATATTTCCTCCATTCATCTCTTTGTCTTCTGGACGTTGCTGATCAAATGCTTTTCCTCACATTCATCTCTTTGTCTTCAGGACGTTGCTGATCAATGTTTTTCTCATTCATCTCTTTGTCTTCGGGACGTTGCTGATCAATATTTTTCCTAAAATTCATCATCATTTTGATTTGATCAATGCTTTCCTCACATTCTCTTTTGTCTTCGGAAGGTTGCTGATCAATGTTTTCTCCATTCATCTTTGTCTTCCGGGAGTTGCTGGTCAATCATTTTTCTCACGTTCATCTCTTTGTCTTCGGGGCGTTGCTGATCAATGCTTTCCTCACATTCATCTCTTTGTCTTCGGAACCTTGCCTAATCAATGCTTTCCTCACGTATCTCTTTGTCTTCGGGACGTTGCTGATCAATGTTTTCCCTCCCATTCATCTCTTTGTCTTCGGGACGTTGCTGATCAATGTTTTCTCATTCATCTCTTTGTCTTCCAGACGTTGCTGATCAATGCTTTCCTCATTCATCTCTTTCTCTTCGGGACGTTGCTGATCAATGTTTTCCTCCATTTCATCTTTGCTGTTCGGAGTTTTTGATCATCTTTCTCACATTTATGTCTTTGTCTTCGGGACGT
Organism: Ascarosepion bandense; assembly: GCA_037127315.1. Lineage (NCBI taxonomy): Eukaryota > Metazoa > Mollusca > Cephalopoda > Sepiida > Sepiidae > Ascarosepion > Ascarosepion bandense. Next base: position 7,529,336 of record JBBBDQ010000357.1, on the reverse strand, counting down.
TGCTGATCAATGTTTTTCCTCACATTCATCTCTTTGTCTTCGGAACGCGTTGCTGATCAATGCTTTCTCACATTCATCTCTTTGTCTTCAGGACGTTGCTGATCAATATTTTCTCTACATTCATCTCTTTCTCTTCGGGACGTTGCTGATCAATGCTTTCCTCACATTCATCTTGTCTTCAGGACAGTGCTGATCAATGTTTTCTACATTCATCTCTTTGTCTTCGGGACAGTGCTGATCAGCTCTTTCCTCATTCATCTCTTTGTCTTCGGGACGTTGCTGATCAATATTTCTCCACATTCATCTCTTTGTCCTTCGGGACACGAATTTTCGATCAATCTTCCTCACATTCATCTCTTTTGAAACATCTTTAGGACATTTCACTAGATCGGCCTTTCCTCACATTCATCTCTTTGTCTTTGGAACGTTGCTGATCAATAACTCCTCATTCATCTCTTTATCAATATTTCCAGTTTGATCAATGTTTTCCTCATTCATCTCTTTGTCTTCGGAGAATTTTGATCATCCATTTTCCTCTACATTCTCTTCTCTTCAAGACGTTGCTGATCAATGCTTTCCTCACATTCATCTACTTTGTCTTCGGAACCTTGCTAATCAATGCTTTCCTCACATTCATCTCTTTGTCTTCCGGGACGTTCTTCTGATCAATGTTTTCTCACATTCATCTCTTTGTCTTCGGGACGTTGCTGATCAATGTTTTCCTCACATTCATCTCTTTGTCTTCGGAACGTTGCTGAACAATGCTTTCCTCACATTCATCATTTTCTCTTCGGGACGTTGCTGATCAATGTTTTCCTCACATTCATCTCTTTGTCTTCGGGAGGTTGCTGATCAATGCTTTCCTCACATTTATGTCTTTGTCTTCGGGACGTTGCTGATCAATGTTTTCCTCACATTCATCTCTTTGTCTTCGGAACGTTGCTGATCAATGCTTTCCTCACATTCATCTCTTTGTCTTCGGGACGTTGCTGATCAATATTTTCCTCACATTCATCTCTTTCTCTTCGGGACGTTGCTGATCAATGCTTTCCTCACATTCATCTCTTTGTCTTCGGGACGTTGCTGATCAATGTTTTCCTCACATTCATCTCTTTGTCTTCGGGACGTTGCTGATCAATGCTTTCCTCACATTCATCTCTTTGTCTTCGGGACGTTGCTGATCAATATTTTCCTCACATTCATCTCTTTGTCTTCGGGACGTTGCTGATCAATGTTTTCCTCACATTCATCTCTTTGTCTTCGGGACGTTGCTGATCAAATCTTTCCTCACATTCATCTCTTTGTCTTCGGAACGTTGCTGATCAATGCTTTCCTCACATTCATCTCTTTGTCTTCGGGACGTTGCTGATCAATGCTTTCCTCACATTTATGTCTTTGACTTCGGGACGTTGCTGATCAATATTTTCCTCACATTCATCTCTTTGTCTTCGGGACGTTGCTGATCAATGTTTTCCTCACATTCATCTCTTTGTCTTCGGGACGTTGCTGATCAATGTTTTACTCACATTCATCTCTTTGTCTTCGGGACGTTGCTGATCAATGCTTTCCTCACATTCATCTCTTTGTCTTCGGGACGTTGCTGATCAATGTTTTCCTCACATTCATCTCTTTGTTTTCGGGACGTTGCTGATCAATGCTTTCCTCACATTCATCTATTTGTCTTCGGGACGTTGCTGATCAATGCTTTCCTCACATTCATCTCTTTGTCTTCGGGAGGTTGCTGATCAATGTTTTCCTCACATTCATCTCTTTGTCTTCGGGGCGTTGCTGATCAATGCTTTCCTCACATTCATCTCTTTGTCTTCGGAACCTTGCTAATCAATGCTTTCCTCACATTCATCTCTTTGTCTTCGGGACGTTGCTGATCAATGTTTTCCTCACATTCATCTCTTTGTCTTCGGGACGTTGCTGATCAATGTTTTCCTCACATTCATCTCTTTGTCTTCGGAACGTTGCTGATCAATGCTTTACTCACATTCATCTCTTTCTCTTCGGGACGTTGCTGATCAATGTTTTCCTCACATTCATCTCTTTGTCTTCGGGACGTTGCTGATCAATGCTTTCCTCACATTCATCTCTTTGTCTTCGGGACGTTGCTGATCAATATTTACCTCACATTCATCTCTTTGTCTTCGGGACGTTGCTGATCAATGCTTTCCTCACATTCATCTCTTTGTCTTCGGGACGTTGCTGATCAAAGCTTTCCTCACATTAATCACTTTGTCTTCGGAACGTTGCCGATCAATGCTTTCCTCTACATTCATCTCTTTGTCTTCGGGAGGTTGCTGATCAATGCTTTCCCTCACATTTATGTCTTTGGCCTCGGGATTACGTTGATCAATGTTTTCCTCACATTCATCTCTTTGTCTTCGGAACGTTACGGATCAATGCTTCTAGCATTCATCTCTTTGTCTTCGGGACGTTGATCAATATTTTCTTCCTCACATTCATCTCTTTCTCTTTTCGACGTTGTTGATCAATGCTTTCCTCATCTACCTCTTTGTCTTCGGGACGTTGCTGATCAATGTTTTCTTCCCCACATTCATCTCTTTATTCTCAATGTTGTCGATCAATGCTTTCCTCACATTCATCTCTTGTCTTCGGGACGCTGGATCAACATTTTCTCACATTCATCTCTTTTGTCTTCGGGACGTTGCTGATCAATGTTTTCCTCACATTCATCTCTTTTGCCTTCGGATGCCGTTGATCAAAGCTTTCCTTACATTCATCTCTTTGTCTTCGGAACGTTGCCGATCAATGCTTTCCTCACATTCATTCTTTGTCTTTCGGGACGTTGCTGATCAATGTTTTCCACATTCATCTCTTGTCTTCGGAACGTTGCTGATCAATGCTTCTCTACATTCATCTTGCCTCGACGTTGTTGATCAATATTTTCTCACATTCATCTTTCTTCAGACGTTGTTGATCAATGGCTTTCTCACATTCATCTCTTTGTCTTCGGATGCTGCTGATCATCATTTTCCTCTACATTCATCTCTTTGTCTTCGGGACGCTGCTGATCAATGCTTTCCTCAGCATTCATCTCTTTGTCTTCGACGCGTTAAGTTGATTGAAGACGCTCACATTCATCTCTTGTCTTCGACGCGGTTGATCAATGTTTTCCCCCACATTCATCTCTTTGTCTTCGGGACGTTGCTGATCAAAGCTTTCCTCAATATCTACCCCTTTGTCTTCTGGAACGTTGCTGATCAATGCTTTCCTCACATTCATCTCTTTGTCTTTGGACGTTGTGTTGATCACTGTTTTCCTCACATTCATCTCTTGTTTTCGGGACGTTGCTGATCAACGCTTTCCTCACATTCATCTCTTTGTCTTCGGAACGTTGCTGGACCAATGCTTTCCTCACATTCATCTCTTGTCTTCGGGACGTTGCTGATCACCAAGCTCACATTCATCTCTTTGTCTTCGGGACGTTGTTGATCAACGTTTTCCTCACATTCATCTCTTTGTCTTCGGGACGTTGCTGATCAATCTTTTCCTCGCATTCATCTCTTTGTCTTCGGGACGTTGCTGATCAATGTTTTCCTCACATTCATCTCTTTGTCTTCGGGACGTTGCTGATCAATATTTTCCTCACATTCATCTCTGTGTCTTCGGGACGTTGCTGATCAATGCTTTCCTCACATTCATCTCTTTTTCTTCGGGACGTTGCTGATCAAAGCTTTCCTCACATTAATCACTTTGTCTTCGGAAAGTTGCTGATCAATGCTTTCCTCACATTCATCTCTTTGTCTTCTGGACGTTGCTGATCAATGCTTTCCTCACATTCATCTCTTTGTCTTCGGGACGTTGCTGATCAATGTTTTCCTCACATTCATCTCTTTGTCTTCGGGACGTTGCTGATCAATGTTTTCCTCACATTCATCTCTTTGTCTTCGGAACGTTGCTGATCAATGCTTTCCTCACATTCATCTCTTTGTCTTCGGAAGGTTGCTGATCAATGTTTTCCTCACATTCATCTCTTTGTCTTCGGGACGTTGCTGATCAATGTTTTCCTCACATTCATCTCTTTGTCTTCGGGACGTTGCTGATCAATGCTTTCCTCACATTCATCTCTTTGTCTTCGGAACCTTGCTAATCAATGCTTTCCTCACATTCATCTCTTTGTCTTCGGGACGTTGCTGATCAATGTTTTCCTCACATTCATCTCTTTGTCTTCGGAACGTTGCTGATCAATGCTTTCCTCACATTCATCTCTTTCTCTTCGGGACGTTGCTGATCAATGTTTTCCTCACATTCATCTCTTTGTCTTCGGGACGTTGCTGATCAATGCTTTCCTCACATTCATCTCTTTGTCTTCGGGACGTTGCTGATCAATATTTACCTCACATTCATCTCTTTGTCTTCGGGACGATGCTGATCAATGCTTTCCTCACATTCATCTCTTTGTTTTCGGGACGTTGCTGATCAATGTTTTCCTCACATTCATCTCTTTGTCTTCGGGACGTTGCTGATCAATGCTTTCCTCACATTCATCTATTTGTCTTCGGGACGTTGCTGATCAATGCTTTCCTCACATTTAGTCTTTGTCTTCGGGACGTTGCTGATCAATGTTTTCCTCACATTCATCTCTTTGTCTTCGGGACGTTGCTGATCAAAGCTTTCCTCACATTCAACTCTTTGTCTTCGGAACGTTGCTGATCAATGCTTTCCTCACATTCATCTCTTTGTCTTCGGGACGTTGCTGTTCAATGTTTTCCTCACATTCATCTCTTTGTCTTCGGGACGTTGCTGATCAATATTTTCCTCACATCCATCTCTTTGTCTTCGGGACGTTGCTGATCAATGCTTTCCTCACATTCATCTCTTTGTCTTCGGGACGTTGCTGATCAATGTTTTCCTCACATTCATCTCTTTTTCTTCGGGACGTTGCTGATCAAAGCTTTCCTCACATTAATCACTTTGTCTTCGGAACGTTGCTGATCAATGCTTTCCTCACATTCATCACTTTGTCTTCGGGACGTTGCTGATCAATGCTTTCCTCACATTTATGTCTTTGTCTTCGGAACGTTGCTGATCAATGCTTTCCTCACATTCATCACTTTGTCTTCGGGACGTTGCTGATCAATCTTTTCCTCACATTCATCTCTTTGTCTTCGGGACGTTGCTGATCAATGCTTTCCTCACATTCATCTCTTTGTCTTCGGTATGTTGGTGATCAATATTTTCCTCACATTCATCTCTTTGTCTTCGGGACGTTGCTGATCAATGCTTTCCTCACATTCATCTCTTTATCTTCGGGACGTTGCTGATCAATGTTTTCCTCACATTCATCTCTTTTTCTTCGGGACGTTGCTGATCAAAGCTTTCCTCACATTAATCACTTTGTCTTCGGAACGTTGCTGATCAATGTTTTCCTCACATTCATCTCTTTGTCTTCGGGACGTTGCTGATCAATGTTTTCCTCACATTCATCTCTTTGTCTTCGGGACGTTGCTGATCAATGTTTTCCTCACATTCATCTCTTTGTCTTCGGGACGTTGCTGATCAATGTTTTCCTCACATTCATCTCTTTGTCTTCGGGACGTTGCTGATCAATGCTTTCCTCACATTCATCTCTTTGTCTTCGGGACGTTGCTGATCAATATTTTCCTCACATTCATCTCTTTGTCTTCGGGACGTTGCTGATCAATGCTTTCCTCACATTCATCTCTTTGTCTTCGGGACGTTGCTGATCAATGTTTTCCTCACATTCATCTCTTTGTCTTCGGGACGTTGCTGATCAATGTTTTCCTCACATTCATCTCTTTGTCTTCGGAACGTTGCTGATCAATGCTTTCCTCACATTCATCTCTTTGTCTTCGGGACGTTGCTGATCAATATTTTCCTCACATTCATCTCTTTGTCTTCGGGACGTTGCTGATCAATGCTTTCCTCACATTCATCTCTTTGTCTTCGGAACGTTGCTGATCAATGTTTTCCTCACATTCATCTCTTTGTCTTCGGGACGTTGCTGATCAAAGCTTTCCTCACATTCATCTCTTTGTCTTCGGAACGTTGCTGATCAATGTTTCCTCACATTCATCTCTTTGTCTTCGGGACGTTGCTGATCAATGTTTTCCTCACATTCATCTCTTTGTCTTCGGGACGTTGCTGATCAATATTTTCCTCACATCCATCTCTTTGTCTTCGGGACGTTGCTGATCAATGCTTTCCTCACATTCATCTCTTTGTCTTCGGGACGTTGCTGATCAATGTTTTCCTCACATTCATCTCTTTTTCTTCGGGACGTTGCTGATCAAAGCTTTCCTCACATTAATCACTTTGTCTTCGGAACGTTGCTGATCAATGCTTTCCTCACATTCATCACTTTGTCTTCGGGACGTTGCTGATCAATGCTTTCCTCACATTTATGTCTTTGTCTTCGGAACGTTGCTGATCAATGCTTTCCTCACATTCATCACTTTGTCTTCGGGACGTTGCTGATCAATCTTTTCCTCACATTCATCTCTTTGTCTTCGGGACGTTGCTGATCAATGCTTTCCTCACATTCATCTCTTTGTCTTCGGGATGTTGGTGATCAATATTTTCCTCACATTCATCTCTTTGTCTTCGGGACGTTGCTGATCAATGCTTTCCTCACATTCATCTCTTTATCTTCGGGACGTTGCTGATCAATGTTTTCCTCACATTCATCTCTTTTTCTTCGGGACGTTGCTGATCAAAGCTTTCCTCACATTAATCACTTTGTCTTCGGAACGTTGCTGATCAATGTTTTCCTCACATTCATCTCTTTGTCTTCGGGACGTTGCTGATCAATGTTTTCCTCACATTCATCTCTTTGTCTTCGGGACGTTGCTGATCAATGTTTTCCTCACATTCATCTCTTTGTCTTCGGGACGTTGCTGATCAATGTTTTCCTCACATTCATCTCTTTGTCTTCGGGACGTTGCTGATCAATGCTTTCCTCACATTCATCTCTTTGTCTTCGGGACGTTGCTGATCAATGCTTTCCTCACATTCATCTCTTTGTCTTCGGGACGTTGCTGATCAATGTTTTCCTCACATTCATCTCTTTGTCTTCGGGACGTTGCTGATCAATGTTTTCCTCACATTCATCTCTTTGTCTTCGGAACGTTGCTGATCAATGTTTCCTCACATTCATCTCTTTGTCTTCGGGACGTTGCTGATCAATATTTTCCTCACATTCATCTCTTTGTCTTCGGGACGTTGCTGATCAATGCTTTCCTCACATTCATCTCTTTGTCTTCGGAACGTTGCTGATCAATGTTTTCCTCACATTCATCTCTTTGTCTTCGGGACGTTGCTGATCAATGTTTTCCTCACATTCATCTCTTTGTCTTCGGAACGTTGCTGATCAATGCTTTCCTCACATTCATCTCTTTCTCTTCGGGACGTTGCTGATCAATGTTTTCCTCACATTCATTACTTTGTCTTCGGGACGTTGCTGATCAATGCTTTCCTCACATTCATCTCTTTGTCTTCGGGACGTTGCTGATCAATGCTTTCCTCACATTCATCTCTTTGTCTTCGGGACGTTGCTGATCAATGTTTTCCTCACATTCATCTCTTTTTCTTCGGGACGTTGCTGATCAAAGCTTTCCTCACATTAATCACTTTGTCTTCGGAACTTTGCTGATCAATGCTTTCCTCACATTCATCTCTTTGTCTTCGGGACGTTGCTGATCAATGCTTTCCTCACATTTATGACTTTGTCTTCGGGACGTTGCTGATCAATGTTTTCCTCACATTCATCTCTTTGTCTTCGGAACGTTGCTGATCAAAGCTTTCCTCACATTCATCACTTTGTCTTCGGAACGTTGCTGATCAATGCTTTCCTCACATTCATCTCTTTGTCTTCGGAACGTTGCTGATCAATGCTTTCCTCACATTCATCTCTTTGTCTTCGGGACGTTGCTGATCAATGTTTTCCTCACATTCATCTCTTTTTCTTCGGGACGTTGCTGATCAAAGCTTTCCTCACATTAATCACTTTGTCTTCGGAACGTTGCTGATCAATGCTTTCCTCACATTCATCTCTTTGTCTTCGGGACGTTGCTGATCAATGCTTTCCTCACATTTATGACTTTGTCTTCGGGACGTTGCTGATCAATGTTTTCCTCACATTCATCTCTTTGTCTTCGGAACGTTGCTGATCAAAGCTTTCCTCACATTAATCACTTTGTCTTCGGAACGTTGCTGATCAATGCTTTCCTCACATTCATCTCTTTGTCTTCGGGACGTTGCTGATCAATGCTTTCCTCACATTTATGTCTTTGTCTTCGGGACGTTGCTGATCAATGTTTTCCTCACATTCATCTCTTTGTCTTCGGGACGTTACTGATCAATGCGTTCCTCACATTCATCTCTTTGTCTTCGGGTCGCTGCTGATCAATATTTTCCTCACATTCATCTTTTTTCTTCGGGACGTTGCTGATCAATGTTTTCCTCACATTCATCTCTTTGTCTTCGGGACGTTGCTGATCAATGCTTTCCTCACATTCATCTCTTTGTCTTCGGGACGTTGCTGATCAATGTTTTCCTCACATTCATCTCTTTGTCTTCGGAACGTTGATGATCAATGTTTTCCTCACATTCATCTCTTTGTCTTCGGAACGTCGCTGATCAAAGCTTTCCTCACATTAATCACTTTGTCTACGGAACGTTGCTGATCAATATTTTCCTCACATTCATCTCTTTGTCTTCTGGACGTTGCTGATCAATGCTTTCCTGACATTCATCTCTTTGTCTTCGGGACGTTGCTGATCAATGTTTTCCTCACATTCATCTCTTCGTCTTCGGGACGTTGCTGATCAATGTTTTCCTCACATTCATCTCTTTGTCTTCGGGACGTTGCTGATCAATGTTTTCCTCACATTCATCTCTTTGTCTTCGGGACGTTGCTGATCAATGTTTTCCTCACATTCATCTCTTTGTCTTCGGAACGTTGCTGATCAATGCTTTCCTCACATTCATCTCTTTGTCTTCGGGACGTTGCTGATCAATGTTTTCCTCACATTCATCTCTTTGTCTTCGGGACGTTGCTGATCTATGTTTTCATCCCATTCATCTCTTTTTCTTCGGAACGTTGCTGATCCATGCTTTCCTCACATTCATCTCTTTGTCTTCGGGACGTTGCTGATCAATGTTTTCCTCACATTCATCTCTTTGTCTTCGGGACGTTGCTGATCAATGCTTTCCTCACATTCATCTCTTTGTCTTCGGGACGTTGCTGATCAATATTTTCCTCACATTCATCTCTTTGTCTTCGGGACGTTGCTGATCAATGCTTTCCTCACATTCATCTCTTTGTCTTCGGAACGTTGCTGATCAATGTTTTCCTCACATTCATCTCTTTGTCTTCGGGACGTTGCTGATCATTGTTTTCCTCACATTCATCTCTTTGTCTTCGGGACGTTGCTGATCAATGCTTTCCTCACATTCATCTCTTTGTCTTCGGGACGTTGCTGATCAATGTTTTCCTCACATTCATCTCTTTGTCTTCCGGACGTTGCTGATCAATGCTTTCCTCACATTCATCTCTTTGTCTTCGGGACGTTGCTGATCAATATTTTCCTCACATTCATCTCTTTGTCTTCGGGACGTTGCTGATCAATGCTTTCCTCACATTCATCTCTTTGTCTTCGGGACGTTGCTGATCAATGTTTTCATCACATTCATCTCTTTGTCTTCGGAATGTTGCTGATCAATGCTTTCCTCACATTCATCTCTTTGTCTTCGGGACGTTGCTGATCAATGTTTTCCTCACATTCATCTCTTTGTCTTCGGGACGTTGCTGATCAATGCTTTCCTCACATTCATCTCTTTGTCTTCGGGACGTTGCTGATCAATGTTTTCCTCACATTCATCTCTTTGTCTTCGGGACGTTGCTGATCAATGTTTTCCTCACATTCATCTCTTTGTCTTCGGGACGTTGCTGATCAATGTTTTCCTCACATTCATCTCTTTGTCTTCGGGACGTTGCTGATCAATGCTTTCCTCACATTCATCTCTTTGTCTTCGGGACGTTGCTGATCAATATTTTCCTCACATTCATCTGTTTGTCTTCGGGACGTTGCTGATCAATGCTTTCCTCACATTCATCTCTTTGTCTTCGGGACGTTGCTGATCAATGTTTTCCTCACATTCATCGCTTTGTGTCTTCGGGACGTTGCTGATCAAAGCTTTCCTCACATTAATCACTTTGTCTACGGAACGTTGCTGATCAATGTTTTCCTCACATTCATCTCTTTGTCTTCGGGACGTTGCTGATCAAATCTTTCCTCACATTCATCTCTTTGTCTTCGGAACGTTGCTGATCAATGCTTTCCTCACATTCATCTCTTTGTCTTCGGGACGTTGCTGATCAATGTTTTCCTCACATTCATCTCTTTGTCTTCGAGACGTTGCTGATCAATGCTTTCCTCACATTCATCTCTTTGTCTTCGGGACGTTGCTGATCAATATTTTCCTCACATTCATCTCTTTGTCTTCGGGACGTTGCTGATCAATGCTTTCCTCACATTCATCTCTTTGTCTTCGGGACGTTGTTGATCAATATTTTCCTCACATTCATCTCTTTGTCTTCGGGACTTTGCTGATCAATATTTTCCTCACATTCATCTCTTTGTCTTCGGGACGTTGCTGATCAATGCTTTCCTCACATTCATCTCTTTGTCTTCGTGACGTTGCTGATCAAAGCTTTCCTCACATTCATCTCTTTGTCTTCGGGACGTTGCTGATCAATGCTTTCCTCACATTCATCTCTTTGTCTTCGGGACGTTGCTGATCAATGCTTTCCTCACATTCATCTCTTTGTCTTCGGGACGTTGCTGATCAATGCTTTCCTCACATTCATCTATTTGTCTTCGGGACGTTGCTGATCAATGCTTTCCTCACATTCATCTCCTTGTCTTCGGGACGTTGCTGATCCATGCTTTCCTCACATTCATCTCTTTGTCTTTGAGACGTTGCTGATCAATGCTTTTCTCACATTCATCTCTTTGTCTTCGGGACGTTGCTGATCAATTTTTTCCTCACATTCATCTCTTTGTCTTCGGGACGTTGCTGATCAATGCTTTGCTCACATTCATCTTTTTGTCTTCGGAACGTTGCTGATCAATGCTTTCCTCACATTCATCTCTTTGTCTTCGGGACGTTGCTGATCAATGCTTACTTCACATTCATCTCTTTGTCTTCGGGACGTTGCTGATCAATGCTTTCCTCACATTCATCTCTTTGTCTTCGGGACGTTGCTGATCAATGCTTTCCTCACATTCATCTCTTTGTCTTCGGGACGTTGCTGATCAAAGCTTTCCTCACATTAATCACTTTGTCTTCGGAACGTTGCTGATCAATGCTTTCCTCACATTCATCTATTTGTCTTCGGGACGTTGCTGATCAATGCTTTCCTCACATTCATCTCTTTGTCTTCGGGACGTTGCTGATCAGTGCTTTCCTCACATTCATCTCTTTGTCTTCGGGACCTTGCTGGTCAATGCTTTCCTCACATTCATCTTTTTTGTCGCTCTTAATACATTTTCTCTTTTTCTTATCACTCCTAAATCTTCTCGTGCCATCGAAGTATTCACACCCGGTATCTACATTATGCGTTTTCTTCAGTTATCCCTCTGATCGTCAATCATTCCTGTTTGTATCAAATTTTCCAAACTCTCTTTCCTGATTATGTACGCTAAAAATTTCAACGATCCTTTACTGATGTTAAGTGTAAGTCCTCTTTTGGTTCCCCCTGTCTATAAAACGTCGTCATTGCTCATATGTTTACTCCATAGCATTCTCAGCATCTTTCGGTAGAATCACATTTCTATTGTTACAATTCTTTTCTTCATCGTTAAGCCTTCGTTGCCAGATAGAAAAACTGGTATTACAGCTCGGTACTCTTTTTGCAGTTTCTAAAATATTATTTTCTGTCTCTTAATACATTAAACTATCGCCCGGTTCACACTCCACCCTCGTCTATTGAACAGGTTAAGAGGCTCATCCCTTTTTTCCTGTTTAGCATGCGGTTTCTGGTTTTCTCTTTTCCAATCTTCTCACTTTTTTTTTCAATTGGAGTAGATAGATCTATCTATCGCCCGGCTCACACTCATCTACGTCTATTGAACAGGTGAAGAGGCTCATCCCTTGTTTCCTGTTTAGGATGCGGTTTCCGGTTTTCTCTTTTCCAATCTTTTCACTCCTATGTAGCCCCCTGCACATCAGTGGCATTACCGCCTTGCTCGGAGTGATATGATTAAAAAAAAAATTGCTTAGCTTCGAAGGGCATTTTTCACGATCCCAGTGCTCATTCTTATTTCAGTATTGTACTTTCTGTTCTCTTAAAACAATTCACAGATAAGTTAATTATTGTACTTGTTTGATTTCGATATCTCTAATTTGTAATTAGGATGTTGGTCGGCTCCTTTTGCTAATAACCAGGCATTGCGGCTTCTTGCAATGGATGTTTAGTACTTTCGAACTTCATTACTTTCTGTAGGCGTCTTTTCTGCGTCTGTTATCAACTCTGTGTCATCTGCCTATACGCATACATACTTATATTGACTAACGTTACCGTCCAACATACACCTAAACAGACAAATGTGTCTTTATATAAATACACATACACTATTAAACACAAAATATTCCAAGCACATACATTTAGAAATAATTATCTATCGCTTTAATTCACGTGACACATATCTGATCAATAAAAACTAAACCCAAATCACAACATAGAAAGATACTGTTTCTTTGTTGTTTTTACATTTTTCTCTCGGTCTTTGAAAACGCTTTAATAGAAGTGAAACATTTTAGATTTATGTATATTTTTTATTTTGCTCTTTAACTTTATTCTCCCATCTTGTCGGATTGTTTTAAATATATATATATATATATATATATATATATATATATATATATGAATTGAATGTATGCATCGTAATCCAACAATATGATAAAATAAAGTACAAGAACAAAATAAGAAACTTATCTCAATCATGTTCAAACATGTTTCAAATCAAGCTTTTTTCGAGAAAAAATGAAAAATATCAAAGAAAATGTCTAAATCAAATCATACCGGTCCTGGGCATGACGGTAAACTGCATCCAGCAGCAAGGCTTCTGATTGGGAGGTTGTATGGAGCATGGAACCATTTTTAATCGCTGTTGTTCCCAGGTTCATTCTGACCCAGAATAGTAGCACTTGTTATGGTCCCAACTATGGGCAAATGATTAACCCCCAAACTGGGGTAAAAACACTAGGGAAGTATAAATAGTACTCTTTTATAGAAATATATACATAAAAATAGACTTTTATAGAAAAATATACATTTTAGATAGAAAAATATTACCAATACATTTTTGAAGAGAAATATTAAATAACACATTTTTGAAGGAAAAAATTATTCTCAACAAAACATTTTTGAATATAAAACTAGAAGACATTTTCTGTTTTCTAAAATAAAAAAGAATATAAACCAAATTTTCATGAAAATCTGACAAAATCAACCTTCTCATTATGAACGGACTTTAAAAAGAAATACCTTAAAACCCCACCTTTCTGGCATTAAATAACCCTCAGAGGTTGATATGCCGTCAAACAAAACTAAGACTCAAAACCGGTATAGTGTATTTTGTTATTTTTTCAATTTTTGTCCCGGTCTCTGAAGAAGCTTTAATAAAATTGAAACATGTTAGATTGAGATACGTTTCCTATTTTGTTCTGTTACTTTATTCTATCATCTGCCGATGTTCTGTTGTTAAAATTGTGGCCGCCAATAATGAATCATTATTCATTCAGAATCCCTTCAGTCAGTTAAGTGTCATACGTGATACACGTTTAGGCGATCATGTCTCGAAAGAGACATGACTGACTGGGAAGAAGATTATCCCGCAATAGGTTGCCATTGCTTTCTGCGGTAAACTGGTTGCCGACCAAGGCTATAGAACCCAATCTGTCCTGCTATTTAGCCCATAACTGGAAGGAAGAGACGGAATCCCTTACAGTAATAAAATATACATTGAAGTTTAGAAAAGTTTTGGAGAATATTTTTCATCTGCTTAGCTGACGCCAAATGTCATTTTTACGTTAGTTAATCGGCATGTGTTTTTATAAAGAAACTATACATATCATCACTTCTTCTTCTTCTTCTTCTTCTTCTTCTTCTCCTCCTCCTCCTCCTCCTCTGCTATCACTCATCTTCTTCTTCCTCTTCCTCTTTTTCTTGTTTCTTTTTCGATTACATCGCGCTTCGTCTTTGTCTTTCTGCGCCTTCCGTGAGTCCAGACGCTTACTAATGGTATACTTTCGAAGCTATAAAATTCTAACGAGCTGGGCTTCGACGCATCGATAATGTAGTCACAGTGCCTGACCTCAAGGTCGTGTGTTGCATCACTGTTTCCCCATTCCCACACTTTTCTGGCGATCCTCAGGACATGGGCTTTTTCCATGCAATTGAAGTACGCTTGTGGATTTCGGGAAATTGGATTATGATTTTTCAGTCAATGGAAGAATAGAATGTATTTTTAGTTTGCTGGTTGTCGCCATTTTGATTTTCGATTTTTTCATTTCGATTGGCAATTTTGCATTTGTTTTCACATATTTCTTCTTTTTCTTATTTCGTTTCTATTCTACTCTCGTTCTCTTTTATGTGGTTTCTATTTTTCTTTTTTTCTTTCTTTCTATTTTTTTGTTCTTTATTTTTTTCATGCTTGCTTGATTTTCTCTCTTTCTCATTTCTTTATTTTTTTTATCGATTTATTTGTAATTATTGTTTTCTTTTCGAGCTTCTTTGTTTTATTATTTGTTTCCTATATTTACCTCAATTACTTTTAGTTCTTAGATTCGTTTCTGTTTCTTTCTGTTCTCTTTTCTTCTTTCCTCTGTTTTTCTTTACTTATATTTCTTTCTTTATTTTTCGTTTCTCATGGTCTTTCCGCAAAAAATTTTCATTCTTTCTTTCTTTCTTTCTTTCTTTTGTTTTTTTACTCATATTTCTTTCTTTATTTTTTCGTTACTCCTGGTCTTTCCTCAAAAATCATTCATTCTTCTTTCGTTTTTTTACACATATTTCCTTCCTATTTTATCGTTTCTCATGGTCTTTCCTTAAAAATTGTTCATCCTTCCTTCTTTCATTCTTTCTTTCTTTATTGTTTATTTATATTTATTTATTTATTTTATCGTTTTTCATGGTCTTTCTATAAAACTCTTTCCTTTATTCTTTCTTTCTTTCTTTCGCTTTTTTACTCATATTTCTTTTTTTTCGTTTCTCATAGTCGTTCCCTAAAATCTTTCTTTCTTTTTCTTTCTCTCTTTCTTTCTTTCATTCTTTCTTATTTTTTACTTACATTTCTTATTTCATTTTATTGTTTTTTCATGATTTTTCTCTAAATATTTTTCCATCCTTCTTTCTTTCTTTCGTTTTTTTACTCATATTTCTTTCTTTATTTTTTCGTTTCTCATGGTCTTTCCTCAAAATATTTCCTTCTTTCTTTCGTTCTTTCGTTTTTTTACTCATATTTCTTTATTTATTTTTTCGTTTCTCATGGTCTTTCCTCAAAAATTTTTCATTCTTTCTTTCTTTCTTTCCTTTTTTACTCATATTTCTTTCTTTATTTTTTCGTTTCTCATGGTCTTTCCTCAAAGATTCTTCATTCTTTCTTTCTATCTTTCTCTCTTTCTTTCTTTCGTCTTTTACTCATATTTCTTTATTTTTTCGTTTCTCATGGTCTTTCCTCAAAATTTTTCCTTCTTTCTTTCGTTCTTTCGTTTTTTTACTCATATTTCTTTATTTATTTTTTCGTTTCTCATGGTCTTTCCTCAACAATTTTTCATTCTTTCTTTCTTTCTTTCTTTCCTTTTTTACTCATATTTCTTTCTTTATTTTTTCGTTTCTCATGGTCTTTCCTCAAAGATTCTTCATTCTTTCTTTCTTTCTTTCTTTCTTTCTTTCTTTCGTCTTTTACTCATATTTCTTTCTTTATTTTTTCGTTTCTCATGGTCTTTCCTCAAAATTTTCCTTCTTTCTTTCGTTCTTTCGTTTTTTTACTCATATTTCTTTATTTATTTTTTCGTTTCTCATGGTCTTTCCTCAAAAATTTTTCATTCTTTCTTTCTTTCTTTCTTTCGTTTTTTACTCATATTTCTTTCTTTATTTTTCGTTTCTCATGGTCTTCCTCAAAGATTTTTCATTCTTCTTTCGTATTTTTACTCATATTTCTTTCTTTATTTTTTTCGTTTCTAATGGTCTTTCCTTAAAAATCGTTCATCCTTCATTCTTTCTTTCATTATTTCTTTCTGTCTTTCTTTTGTTTATTTATATTTCTTTCCGTATTTTATCGTTTTTCATGGTCTTTCTATAAAACTCTTTCTTTCATTCTTTCTTTCTTTCGCTTTTTTACTCATATTTCTTTCTTTTTTCCCAAAAATCTTTCTTACTTTTTTCTTTCTTTCTCTCTTTCTTTCTATTTATTTACTTATATTACTTACTTTATTTCATTGTTTTTTTATGGTTTTTCTCTAAAAATATTTCCATCATTCTTTCTTTCTTTTGCTTTATTACTTATATTTTTTATTTATTTTTTCGTTTCTCATAGTCTCTCCCTAAAAAATCTTTCTTTTATTCTTTCGTTCTTTCGTTTTTTTTTGTTTTTTTTCTTACATTTCTTAATCTATTTTTCGTTTCTCATGATCGTTCCTCAAAATGTTTCATTCTTTCTTTCTTTCGTTTTTTACTTATATTTCATTCTTTATTTTTTTGCTTGTCATGATCTTTCCTCAAAAATCTTTCATTCTTTCTTTCGTGTTTTTTACTCATATTTCTTTCTTATTTTATCGTTTCTCATGTTCTTTCCTTAAAAATTGTTCATCCTTCCTTCTTTCTTTCATTCTTTCTTTCTTTCTTTCTTTTGTTTATTTATATTTCTTTCTTTATTTTATCATTTTTCATGGTCTTTCTATAAAACACTTTCTTTCATTCTTTCTTTCTTTCGCTTTTTTACTCATATTTCTTTCTTTTTTCCCTAAAATATTTCTTTCTTTTTTCTTTCTCTCTTTCTTTTTTCATTCTTTCTTATTTTTTACTTATATTTCTTATTTTATTTTATTGTTTTTTCATGATTTTTCTCTAAATATTTTTCCATCATTCTTTCTTTCTTTTGCTTTTTACTTATATTTTTTCTTTATTTTTTCGTTTCTCATAATCTTTCCCTAAAAATCTTTCTTTTATTCTTTCATTCTTTCGTTTTTTGTTTGTATTTTTACTTATATTTCTTAATCTATTTTTTCGTTTCTCATGGCATTTTCCTAAGAATCTTTCTTTCTTTCTTTCGTTTGTTCGTTCTATTATATTTTTCTCGTTCCTCGTATTCTAATATAACAATCTGGCCCCACCCGAGGAAGGCTGATGCAAGCGAGGGTGTTTCCGGTCGTTGAAAGGAACGGATGTCGTTTGACCTTATTTCCGGCAGCAGCGGAAATAACTACAGAGGCAAACAGAACAGGTGTCTCTGAGAATTACGTGGGCGTGCGTGGGCGAGGCAAAACCGGAAGAAAAAGTCCCGGTTCTGGAAGATTATAAAAAGACCTCGGCACACGGATTCGCCAGTAGAGGAGCAACAGAGATCGGCCGGTGAAGAGAGACACAACAGATAAGACTATACTCCCGTCAACCCATTAGAAGCGCGCTCTCTCAATTCTCTGTTCCCTATTCTACACGGTTCATCATCATTAATAAAAATATAACTTTATATTTTTATATATATGCGTGTTTGTTGTTTGTCGATATATAACAGTATTTCTTGAAAATCTATCTTTAATTTTTTTCCTTGTTTCTTTTGTATTTTAGTAATATTAAAGAACACTTTTGCGAAAACGAACTTTTTGAATAGTAAAATTTTGCTGATGTTCCAGTAGTCTAAGATGTCTTTTTTCAACATCACTCTCCTTAAGATTCACCATACCACATAAACGTAAGAGTAGTAACTCGTTTACAGACCATCGAAGATCATACAATATCCCGAGTAATATATACAACTAATTATACTCGATTTAAAAGCTCAATGAACAAAAGCAATTATTTTACTAGCGTGAGCCCGTCAATTTTTTACGTATATATATATATATGATCACCTGATTGTCGTAATAAAGAGAAACTTGAGTAGTTGTCTGAATGTTGTCTCTTTTTTGTCTGGTGTCGTTAGGTAGCGTAATTGATCTGCATTGCTCATTTAGATATCAAACTATTATTCGAGAGGGAAGTGTGGATCGTTTCTTCTTATGCAATGTTTGGACTGTTCTCTCTCTCTCTCTCTCTCTCTCTCTCTCTCTCTCTTTCTGCATATATATATATATATATATATATATATAGATATATATATATATATATATATACTAAAATCTATACATAACAAAATATGCAAAAATTACGAGAATTTAACCTATTTTTAATATCAGCATTGTTTGTTCAACCATGTCTTTAATAGACATGGTTGAACCATGTCTTTAATAGACATGTCTTTAATAGACATTGTGCAACCATGTCTTTAATAGACATTGTTTGTTCAACCATGTCTTTAATAGACAACTATAGTGACACATTAATTTAGAAAAAATTATGTAAACACTTAGCTCATTGAGCAACTCCAGATTCTCGCCTAACAACGCTCATCAGTGTCAAAGTATATATATATATATATAAATGTAAATTTGACGTTGAACACGTCTCGAAAAACCCACCGAGTACAAACGCGGAGGGGGAAAAATGGTAACAAAAAAAAGAAACGAACTAAGCACTTGAACATTAGTCAAAGTACTAGTCGAAAAAAAAAACCCGAGACGAGTAACCTAACACGTAAAGCGCTCAATACACAAGTAGAGCAAACAAAGTAAGTAGCTAACCTAGAGAGCCAACGAATCTACCAAAGTTTCATCAAATGGATTTTCAGGGCAAGTTGGTGAACCTACCAAGGTTTCACCAAATGGATCTTCAGGCAACATGCCCTGAAGATCCATTTGGTGAAACCTTGGTAGGTTCGTTGGCTCTCTAGGTTAGCTACTTACTATATATATATATATATATCGAGGCAGCAAGTAATTTTCTAAACATATGCTGTTAAATATGAGACAATGAATGTTATGTTATGTTTAATCATGAGCCGTTCTAAACGTCGTATTTTTGCTTTAATTTCAGTTGAAAATAAAGACAAAAATTCTTCAACATTTGGCTAATTATTTATTGATTTTCTTCTAAGCTTTCGGCTCACATGAGTCATCTTCAGAGAGGTTGTTTAAACTGAAATATTATAACATCCACCATCACCGGAGATTTTATTTTGAGTTGACATAAAACTCCGCTTGGCAACGGCAATAGTTACCAAAAATAATAAACGCAGTTCTTAAATTTGCGATGCAGTTTTATGACGTCACACCGCGTGATAGCGCAAAATGACGACAAAACCATGTAGTCAAATGCAATGTAATATGTTATTTTCAGTTTTAAAGTTGATTTTATTGAGTTTTGGTTGATTAGATTTGATGTCCATGGCCTCCAATATCTGCAGGTTCGTCTTACTGAGTGTATGAGTAAGGATCACTGTATTGTTGACCAAAATCTGTCTGATATAACCTATATGTTTATGTTGTTCAGAGAAATGTTGTTTAATAGTACTCTGATCAGAAAGATGACATGTAAGTCTACGGGAGAGCGTGGTTGTAGTAAAACCAATATATGTACTAGGTTTTTTATTAGTATCAGAGAAGCAATCTCTGAATGGGCATGTAAATTGGTACACTACATTGGTTTTTTGTAGAGAATTTAGTTTAGTGCTTGTTGGATTATTATAGATTATGAGGACAACTGTTTTAAACATTTTATAATATATAATGAGTTTAATTTAATATATATATATCAGTCTAACCTTTAATTAATTTATAGACCGACGGTGAGTAGATGTAACCAAACTCATTCCTTTAAGGCAATATTTGAGATCTACAATGAATGTTAGTTTATTCCTCTTACTATTATATTTTTTTTCAAAATGGCATAACCTTTCATGACTCAGATGATTATGGCGCTCTACAGGTTCGTTTCATTTATTGTCTGTAAAGTGCCATGACTTCTCGGGAAACATATTTACTTGCTTCTTTCTCTTTCTGGAAAGCCCAAATTGAGAGGTACGTTTAATAAATAGCACGTTCAACTCCCTTTAGAGGTGTGGGCAGAGTAACGGATACCTGCTCGGAAGGTGAAATTAGAGAGCTAAGTTTGAATTGCCCACAGTTTAGTTACGTTCACTTACGTGAAAATACTTTTGGAAAAGGTATGAATCCATCTCCTTTTCTATTCTATAGGTTAAATAGTAGGAGTTGTATCCAAAATAACTATTATTTTTTTTTTGCAATTCTTTCAATGTAATTCACTCACAAAAAATCTTACAGTCCTAAATTATTTTCGTCTTCAGATAACTTGCAAAAGGTTGATAAGACGTACAAAAAATAAAAAAATAATCGCTTCTTTATTTTCATCTGCTTTTCAGTTTTATTTCTCTCTTTTGGATTTCTTAGAGAAGCTAACAAAGGAAGGTGAGAAGAAAGAAAGAAATACAAATTGTACAAAGGGAGAATGTATGTTTTTCAGAAAAAAAATGAGAGCTTAACATTCGAATTCGAAATTTGAGATACAAAAATCGAGGAAATACAAAAACTTAAATATCTAGACGCTGTTTCATCAGAAGACAGAAAACGCCATAACAAAATCAAAAGGAGCATTGGAATATCAAAAGGTGTCTTTTAAATGCTAAGCAATGTATTAAGAAACAGGAAAATGTGATTAGATTTAAAGAAATATGTACTGAATTGTTATGTAATATCGACTTTTAAGTCAGTGCTGAAAAAGCTTGTGTAAATAGCTGGCAAGAACAGATATTAGGAGGGATAAAAAAAAAAGAAAAATTTACTTAGATCTACAACAGAGAGGAAACGTTTGACAGCCATAATAGACCACGTCCTGAAGAAGTAAATCATTTTGAACGCGGTTTTGTGCATCCTGATGTTGTTCCCACTTATGATCATGACAAACTATGCGCTCTTGATTTATTTATCGATATATACATACTTACGTTTCTTTGGAACCCAAGATATCCCACGCCCAGAAGGGGCAAGCTATCTAGATGGCAGGTTTGAGCGTCCTGGTATTGTACAAATTGCTGATCATGACAGACAATCCGCTCTTTTTTAGAATAGAACTTGAACACGATTTCTGTTTAAATACTTACGTTTCATTGGCAGTCATGATAGCCCAAGTCCTGTAGATGCAAGCCCTCTTGGCGTTGCTGAAACTGATGATCATGACAGACATTGCACTCTTGTTTCAGATCGGGGAGTTGGACGAGATTGATGTATGAATACATACGTTTGTTTGAAAACCGTGAGAGACCAAGTCCTGAAGGAGCAAGCCATCTTGACACCATTTCTAGGTTCCTGGTGTTGCCCAAACTGCTGATCAAGACAGACTATGCACTCCTGTTTTAGATCGGGACGTTGAACGCGATCGATATATAAATACTTCATTTTCTTTGACAGCGATGATAGCACAGGTTCTGACGATTCAAACATTCTTGAATGCGGTTTTACCTTCCTGGTGTTGTTTAAACTGATGATCGTGATAGACTAGGTGCTACTTTCTTAGATCGAAATGCTGAACGTGATCGATATATACAAACTTAAGTTTCTTTTTCAGCCATGATAAACCATGTTCTGAAGTGAAGAGTCATCTTAACTGCGGTTTCGGATGACCTAGCTTTGCATAAACTATTCGTTATGACAGACTATCGACCTATGTTTTAGATTGGTATATCACAAGATCCTCTTTTCACTCTTCGTCTATCTTTCGTTCTCAGTTTTTATTAACCCCTATTATTCCTTGACCCTTCAATTTCAGGTTACCTTTTTTCTTCTCTATCATTCTTTTCAGCCAATCACGTATCGATGTTCTCATTTCATTCATTTCTTTTTAGTCGAAATCTTGCTATTACATCATTTTCAACTTTGACCCAACTCGCTACAGCAACACAATGTCTTTAAATTTTAGCCATAAACAAAATAGACAGACTTGTTTTCGGTTTTTTTTTATGTTACACTCAGTAAAAACGATAATTGAGCTCGTAGTTTTGAGACTGGACAGCAGGAGGGCAAGCTGAGAGACAAGTATACCGCTGGGGGCTTAATTCTTGGACTGAGAGTCAACTTGAATATACTCCAGGCATTTTTGTTTACACAATAAAATTTGGACAATATCCAAAGGGTAAAATGAAAGATACTAAAAGGAAAAACAGAGACCCCTTAAGAAAAAAATAGTGAAAGTGAAGTAGATTAAAAGAGAGAGGGAGAGAGAGAGGGAGGAAACACAGAAAAACATAAAAAGAGAAAGAAAGACATAAAAGTGTATATATAAGGAAACAAGTTTATAATACTTTTATATAAACGCTCGTTTCTACACTTTTTTCAATTTAAAAAATGTTCAATTTTTAAGGAGTCATTATTCATTTAAATGCAAATCAACTGCACATGCAATGTGCTCAGCTTATTCGCATTTACAGATTTTAATTCGAATGTGGCTTGTCTGGATGTATGTTTGTACGTCTTTTTGTCTCTATCTATCTATCTATATATATATATATATGTATATATATATATATGTATGTGTGTGTCTTTGTGTGTGTGTGTGTGTGTGTGTGTGTGTGTGTGTGTGTGTGTGTGTGTGTGTGTGTACGTATAATAGCATTTAAGCCGGACAAGTTAAAAGAGGAAAGAATAAAAATATAGTAGTAAAAAATAGTTTAAATGAGGTACCTCCAAAAAAATAAGAAAAAAGATACCTAAATTTTAAAATATTTTTTTCAAAATGAAGAATCTAGATGCAAGACAACTCAACACCGCCGACTAAACACCGCCAATTGAACACCAGGAAAACTCAGCACGAGGACAACACAACATCTGAAAAACATGAATGGCGAAACAGTTTACGATACGAATATAGTGTAAAAACCGATAGTTTGTAATTAGATTAATTTCATTAATATTCCAATTTAAAATATTTTGAAAATATTTTGGTCATCCAACGCTTATGAATCAAGTTAGCAAAGGTATATATTACTTATTATTATTTAATGTAAAAAACGCGTAACAAATTCTTTATTTTATATGTTTTTATTAAACATATTCCTTGGATATATGAATATTTTTCTTCAAAAAGCTATTTGAAAAGGCATTATTAAAAATGTGAACTATTTTTTCTTTTAATTATTTTAATAAAGTAAATTGTAAAAAAATTATTTTTAATAAAATAAATTAATATGTAACAAATAATTCAAAGTAAATCGACATTCTAAAATATTGCTATTAAATTAACTTAAAAATTTACGTTTTACTTAGCGAAAAAGTCTACTTTAGATTGAATAACAATTAAATTAAAAATTAAATATTAAAATTAAAATTTTGGGCTCTTGTCTTTGACTGACATCAAATAAAAGATGCTGCGGATATCATGGATCGAGCATGTGAGCAATTATAAGGTTTTGGAAAGGGTGGAAGCAAAAAAGAAATTCATACTGAGCATCAGAAAGAGACAGTTGAATATTCTGGGACATGCAATGAGAAAGGAGGGCTTGGAGAAGCTGATACTAGCAGGCCAGATAGATGGAAGGAGAGACAGAGGAAAACAGCGTGTAACGTATTTGACTGGCGGATGGCAGAACGAGGTTTGGGTGGTGTAACTGGAGAAAGCGTGCTAAGAATCACCAGGGATAGGGAGACGTGAAAAGCTATGATCGCCTACATCCTGCGCCACAAAACATAATTGTTACTATTTTTGTTGTTCTTTCTCCTTCTTTTAAGATGTTCTTTTTAATCGCGATTGGTGTGCGTTGTAGTACAGTGGATATCGGCTCGGAACGAGAAACCGGGGAGCCGAGTTCGAATTCCAGCTAAATCCATTGTATTCACTAACGCGCAAATACCCTTGGGAAACGTATTAATCCGTCTATTCCTTTCAGTTGTGGGTTAAATAGCATGACAGATTGGTTTCTATAGCCTTGGTCGGCAACCAGTCTACCGCAGAAAGCAATGGCAACCTACTGCGGGATAATCTTCTGCCCAGTCAGTCATGTCAATTTCCAGACATGATCGCCAAGCGTGTATCACGTATGGCACTTAACTGACTGACTCCATTCCAAATATTTGAATATATATAAAGAACATTTACTTCATGTATTTATTCTCAAATTGAACAGACTTCACCAGTTGGTTAATTCCATCCGGATATCGATCCCTATTCATCCAATATTCAATATTGGAAATGACAGTGAAGTAGCTGCAATCATTTTCTTAACTTGTTTCAAATAGTAGTCGAGCGGCAAACTGGCAAAATTGCTTCTGGCTTGAAACTGAGAACCAAACATATGTCATTGAATACCTCCGTGCAATGAAAATATGGAGAGATGATTTTTACCGAGGGTTGGAGTGAGAATAGTTGTATATTCGAGTAGCAATCCTTCTCTAAAATCAGTGAGGTGATACACGATTGGGCAATCATGTCTCGAAAGAGACATGACAGACTAAGCAAAAGATTTTCCCGGAGCAGGTTGCCAGTTATTTCTGTGATAGACTGGTTGTTATAGAATGCAGCCTGTCCTGCTATGCAATCCATAACAAAATAGAGAAGAGATAGACTAATACCTTTCTTAAGGATATTTGTGCGTAAGCAAATGAAATGAATTTGGCTGGAATTCGAAATCAGCTCTCCGATATACAGTAAAACACAAGGCACATCTCTAAAATGACTGACAAGTTTTATTGCACTTCTCTTGTATACGAGCAAGAGTTTTCTTGTCACTAAATTAAAAAAGAATGTTAGACGCGAGGAGGTAAACATATTTAGGCTGGCCTGGATAAGCCCCCTGCGTGTGTGTTTACAAAGAAATGTCTGATAAAACAAATTGATTTCATTACATTCAAATTAAATTTAGCCTCCGTTAGTAAAAAGAATATATTTCGATTGTAAAACCAGACACATTGCAGGTTTTTAACAGATGTATACAGAAATAGATGTTGGGTTGAAATGCATTGAGGCTGAAATTTATATATATATATATATATATATACATAATGATAATAATAACTACTTAGACTCTGTAAGAATGCCCTACGTAAATTTATGCCAATATAAACTTTCGAAAAAACCATTAACAAACAGAACCTAAATCCGTTACAATCCGGCGTACTAAGTCGTCGGATAAATGGGGAGAAAAAGAAAATACCAGCGGAACAAGAACAAACATTCAAGATTCCGCAGTAAAGAAACAAAAACCCAAATGGAACCAAACACAAGAAAAAAAAGTGCTCAGTACGAAAGTACTAAAATACAAAAATACAATAGTAGAGCAAAAACACACAAAAAAAAAACGTGCGTATATATATATATATATATATATATATATATATATATATATATCGGTCTCGTCAGGCAGTAAAGGCAAACTGCATTTCTTGACGCTTCCTTTTTCGTACACGCGACCGCCGGAACTCCCTCCAAAGGGGTGCGGGTTAGCAAGAGTAATGGTAATCAAGCGTCAAGGGAAGGAAAAGACACCATCAACCTCAGACGTCTCTTTTAATGAATCTGATCTGGGTATGTTAAAATAGCCAGTTTCTCCTTTTGGTACAACCTGCAAACTTTATCCCCAATGCTGTAAGGCCTGACTTTCTTTAATATACCCCTATTAACATTCGGGCTTCAATTAGTTGTTCTTGTTGTTTTGTTTATTACTCCCACACATGGGTGGCAAGTCTAGTAAAATACTTGTACTGTTTGAACATGATTGATGACATACGACTTTACGATCTCCTTTTGAAATTGCCTTCCGTGCATCCAACATAAACCTTCTTCTTTCGCTGGAATCTTCCTCTTCCGCTCTATGCATCACTTTATCACTTTTTCTGCTTTACAAGCTCCCTTCAGCAAATATTTACTTTTATCCCTACATTTACATGAATCCCTATCATTCTGCATTAAAATGCCTAGCGTTCTATTACTTTACACCATTTTATATAGATAGATAGATAGATAGATAGATAGATAGATAGATAGATAGATAGATAGATAGATAGATATCATCATTTATCCTTCACACCCAATGGTGCATAGGGCAGCAACTTTTTCTTGCTGTTTCTGTAACAAACTGTTTTTTACAGGGCGGGGTTGTTGGCCCTTCACCCAACCCCCAAACCTGGAGGGGCCGGTGGACCATTCTTGGTCCTTACGTTTACAGCACCTGGTATTCCCAAATGGTCAACCATTTAAGTACTGACCAGGCTCGATGTTGCTTAACTTCGGTGATCGGACGGGAACCGGTGTATTCAACACGATATAGCCGTAGACACACACACACACACACATACACATACACACACACACACACACACACACACACACACACACACACATATATATATATATATATATATATATATATATATATATATACTAGTTTCTAATTTTCAGTTCCTTAAGGGGCTCTTAATTTCTTTTTAACATCGTTTTGTCTTATCAATTCAATATTTTACATTACGTCTTTCCTACTGTTATAATTGTCCCTTCAGTGCAAATCATATTTTCTTTCGTTGCATTAGAAAATTAAACAAAATATTCAGTACTTCTAAAAAAAATGAAAAGTTTCAAAATTACTGCTGTAACTGTTGTCTAATGACCGCCGTAACAAGCAAGCAAAGAAGCTATTTAAAAGTGGGCAAAGAAGAGTAACAAGTTTGATCTAATGGAAATATTTTGTCATCGATTGTGAAAAGTTAGGGCAATATCAGTTCATGTTAAAGTGCGTCTACACTAGCCCAGGTTGTTGTTGCTATGGAGGTGTTATCAAGGAATATGTTTAATAAAAACATATAAAATAAAGAATTTGTTCCGCGTTTTTTTTACATTAAATAATAATAATTAATATATACGTTTGCTAACTTGATTCATAAGCGTTGGATGACCAAAATATTTTCAAAATATTTTAAATTGGAATATTAATGAAATTAATCTAATTACAAACTATCGGCTTTTACACTATATTCGTATCGTAAACTGTTTCGCCATTATCAATTTTCTATTATCGTGTCTTGATTTCGAATGGCATCCACTATAAAGGTGAAAGGTGACAGATATTTGGTGGGAGACCAATTTATAAAAATAAATGGGATAGTAATTTTTTAGTCATTATTCACAATGTCAGATTTTATTGTATCGGTCAATATTTTTACAATAAAGTCGATATTAACTGAATTAATGATAGCAAACCTTTAAAAACATATTTATATGGCAAATATACCTTGTCAAATGAAGATCATAATATTGTTTTTTATTAGAAATATCTTCAAACATTTTCAAAACAATTTATATTTGAATGTCTGGGTGCGGTGTTCTCATTATATATACCATTTATTAGGTTGATGAGGAATTCATGGGCGTTTATTACCTTAATATAATACGCAGAAATAATATGAATTGGCAAACTGTTTTATTTTTAGTTTATTTGTTTAAACATTATTTTTAATAGTATTCTTATTTGAGTAGATACACTGATTTTTTATAATTAAATAGTATCTTATTTACATATACTAATCGAGAAATCATTTTAGCAAACTATGCACCCTAAAATGATTTCTCGATTATTCATTGTTTTCTTGTTTGTTTTTTTTTAAGTTATTTTGTTTGATATTGTGTCGCACCAATTATGACATCTGACAAAGTAATGTCTTCTTTAAAACCGTGATGACTCATTCGCATAAACCTAATTTCAATAACTGAGGAAAAAAAATTTATTAAATTTCTGATAGTTTAGAGATTTCTGAACAAGTTAGCCGTCATGCCTGACATCTATTTGAAAGTCCTGGTTTGACGAGGCTATTTAATAACATGACTTAGGCTAATGTTTTGGCGTTGTAGCAAGAAAGAAACTACGCATTTGAAATGTCAAAATGTTCATTTTTGAAGTGAAAAAACCAATGGCGGATGGTACTTTGTGGCATTACGTCTTCTCCATATTTAGCACAAATCTCACAACTTCGGCAGCCTTAACAGCTTGATTAAATGCAAGAAGCAAATGGTGTATAAAATGCTCAGTTTTGACCATTTGGAAATCTATTTTAATGAATTAAATATACTAAAAAATCAATAAAATTGAAACACACAATCTTGTAGAGCAAAACATTTTCTTTCAAATAACATAAAGCATTTTATTTACGAAATTCTTTTACGAAGACAGTTACGAAATGGATAAACTTCAAAATATTTTTAATTTATTTGTTTAAACATTATTTTTAATGGATATTTGCATTTGTGTAGATCCTCTTTTTTTATAATTAAACAATATTAATGTATAACCTGGAAACCCAGGGATAACGATCATCTTGACATCAACTTTTTAGGACACATAGTTTGCTAAAATGATTTATCGATTATTCAGGCCAGTAGATATAAATAAAATATACTGAAATATATTCTGTGATCCACAGAAATGTTATTTAGGTCAATAGCAGGAATGCAGGCAATGACAAAAAGAAATGTTATTTTCGTCAAAAACAGGAGTGCAGGCCGTATGAATCCAAATGGTGTTTACATTAAAGAAATGTAATTGTGTGCCGGTGAGCCGACAGAACTATACTTTGACGTCAGAAACAGTGACAAACAAAAGTGTGTTGCGTTCTCAAGGTCAGAAAATATAAAACAACGGCAAAGGAATGCGATGAAGTCAAAGTCAGCTGGATCAAAGGCAATAATAATGTGAAATTTATGAATAGATATTTATGGTCATAGATGACGCAATTAAACAGAATTCGAGATATCTAAGCATATATAAGATCAGAGTTTTTTCGATCAAAGGGAGAACACGGAGTGGATTCGGAGAGAACGCAAGGAAAACAACTCCAGAGCCAGCCAACCCCGTCGTATGTGCGTACTTCTATCTGACTACCACTCTACACACAACCGTCGAAGAGAATAAAAATATAAGATTATATTTTTATATATACACGCTGTTGTTTATCGTCGTTGATGTCAGGACGATTGTCATCCTTGGGTTTCCAGGTTGTACTTAAATACTGTTTAATTATAAAAATAGAACATTTACCCATATACGTATATCCATTAAAAATAATGTTTAAACAAATAAATTAAAAATATGTTGGAATTTACCCATTCCGTAATGGTTTTCGTAAAAGAATTTCATAAATAAAATGTTTTATGTTATTTGAAAGAAAATGTTTTACTCTACAAGATTGTGTGTTTTTATTTCATTGATTATTTTAGTATTTTCAGTTCATTAGATTTTCAAATGGGCAAAACTGAGCATTTTCGACACCATTTGCTTCTTGCATTTAAACAAGCTGTTAAAGCCGTCGAAGTTGCTCGTGAGATTTGTGCTAATTATAGAGAAGTAGTAATGCCTCAAAGCACAACCCGTCATTGGGTTTTTCACTTCAAAAATGCAAATTTTGACATCTCAAATGCGTAGTTGGCATTTTAGGCTTTATCTCTTGCTACAACGCCAAAACATTAGCCTAAGTCATGTTATTAAATAGCCTCGTCAAATCAAGACTCTCAAATGGATGTCAGGTATGACGGCCAACTTGTTCAGAAATCTCTAAACTATCAGAAATTTAATAACTTTTTTCCTCAGGTCTGTTATTGAAATTAGTCGTCACGGTTTTAAAGAAGACATTACTTTGTCAGATCTCATAATTGGTGCGACACAATAACAAACAAAATAACTTTAAAGAAAACAAGAAAACAATGCATCATTTCATTGGTTGATTCGTGATTTACGTCTTATCAACCCTGTGCAACTTATTCAAATACAGAAAATATTTTAAAATTTTAAGAATGTTTGAGAAATTTTAATGATTTACTGATAACCCCCACTAATTAACCCATAGCTGGGGATGAAAGAAGATGTGGATTCATACCATTACCAACTGTATTTGTATTTAAATAAATGTAACGGACCCGACTGGAATTGAAACTTGGCTCTTCTATCTTCAGTTTTAAGTAGTAAATCATTACACTACCTAGTATTTCTAGACGATCACCCATCTAAAGGCTGAGTAAGCTTGACTTTGCTTAACTTTGGTGATCGTACGAGAAATGGTGTTTCAAAGTGATATGGCCGTAAGCGCACATAATTAGAACGCCTCTAACAGCATTTCAACTTGCACATATACAAATCAATCATCTGCCCATGCACTGAATACTGTTGTTATGTCTGGTCAGGCGCCCCTGGGTTTTCGATAGGTTCTGGAAGAGAATGTAATGTAATCGATCCCGACCTGGCAGCTCGACTCCAGCCACTTCTCACCGACGGGATGTTGCTTCCCTCTGTCTCTTTTACAAATATTTTCATGTTGTCTGCTCCAACGAGCTTTTCCTCCCTGGTGTCTCCTCTACAAGAATTTACACGAGCAACCAGACTGGTAACAAGTTCCCACTTGTTACAACCAAAACAACCAAATGTAGTCGTCACTTCTACTCTATTAGCCTTTTTTTCGCACTTCCCGTCTGTAAAACTCCCGTCCGTATACTTGCTTCCATGGTTGCTACTATCTCCAAGGGTTTAAATGCAACGTCAATAGCCATCTCTTGTCCCCGGGATTCCCATACTTCTCTTATCCTTTCCCCAACCCCACTGAATCTTGTTCGTTTCTCTTTTTCAATCTACTCTCACGCAACTCTCTTCACACCTGTATTCCTATCTTTCTCTTGGCCATTATCTGACTCCCCTTGTAACCGGTTCTTCTTTGGTTCCTCTCTGTTGTCGCTCTCCCCCTATGTAATCATTCATTCTCCTCTTATGTAGCTCCCTGCGCACTCGTTACATTACCGCCTTTCTTGGGGTGAAATGACAAAAAACTCACGTCAGTTCTACAAAGACTGTTAACAGTAAGTAGATATGCAAAGGCTATTTTCTTACAAAAACTGTGTTAACAGAAAGATTTTATAATGAACGTTAACTGATATTAACACCAAACTGTTGGGTCAATGAATGTCGAATGTTTCCTTATAAAGAAACGGATAATCTCCGGTTATCTTTTTAATTTTCTTGAAATGGTATTATGGTGAAAATGTTGCTTATTTTCGATTATCTTCAACACTGCAACCGGTAAATAAAAGTGAATATCAATCTTGAATGAAACCCTCTTCCTCGGACGAATATTATATTGAATGGTTAGATTTAGTAAAAATAATGAGCAAACAAGAACCTCTGTGCAAGCAAAAACTTAAGTATCAAAAAAGAGTGTTCTTCTATTGATACTACTCTTATTTTAACCTCACTCCTTCAGCAATGTTTATCGTTTTAAAAAGCTATGATTAGACTTGTAATAAAACTTAAATATAAGAATGTGAATTTATACATTTTCTTTGTTCTTGAGAATTGATAAAAAATAATATATTCTATCTATTAGATTGTTTATTTACAATATTTTTATTGTTTATTAGAATTGAAGAGAGACTACAGTTGTTTCCCTTGAGGTGAGCTCATGAAAGTTCAGCCCCTTAGAGAGGAGAATTCTTCTGTCTCTTTTTTTCATTCTTCGCTCCCGATTTTTTGAGGATCGGCCTCTTTACCTTCCTGACCAACAGGGCGTCCACACTCGTGGAAACTGGTCAGCATGTGCACAGCCTAGCGTGGAGGAAAAGGTAATTTCTGTCCACTGATGCACGGACGGCCAAAGGCCCTTAAGTTAGTATGTTATTTCTTTGTCCTCGTTCTATAAACACCCTTGTTTTTTTTGTACTGCATGAACAGTCATGTGCTTTGGGACATATGTAAATCCTTTTAATATGTTTATGTAATTTGTTTACCTTATTAAATGTTTTGTTTCTTACAGTCGCGTATCTCGTCTTTCTATATTCGTATTCGGTGTTAGGGTACCAATAGTTACGCTAATGCTAATATTAGTATCGTTGCTACTGGAAGGTTAAAACGAATTATTCTTCCTAACACGAAATAGCCGGTAAATTTTTGCTGGTTTATAAATCTACTAGCGGTATAGCCCGGCGTTGCTCGAGTGTAATGAAAGCTTTAAGACTAATCCATGGTCCTGGAGCTCAGACTCTCTGGACGTTGACACGAAAGACTAAAAAGCAATAGTTGTTTCCAGTTAAAGCGAAACCGTAGACTGAAAGAAAAATGATTGGATGTAAGTCAAATTTTGATTTCCTGGTATCGATATCAAATAAGTTTTTTCGTCGTAAACTGACTTTTGAAGGCTAAATAAGTCCTCTGAGTAAATGGAATCATGGCTGAGACTAAGAACTACAATTATACCTACTTAGAGCCAAACCCGAAGCAAAGACTGAAATAAAAGGGCTGAAAAAAATACAAACATACAAGACAGATAAACAGACACACACAAATATCTTGCCTTTTATATATATATTATCGATTTTCTGCACTATTGTAAGAACTGGAACCTTGAAATTTCTGAATATCGTTTCTTTGTCTATGAGTGTATCAAATTTGATTAAAATCAAACCACTCCTTCTATAACCCGGTTTTTTCGATTTTCGATATTTATCGGGGGTACCTCGACACAAAACCTAGCTAAGAACACTCGCAGACGCTTATAGTACAACTTTGTAAATTTTCAAGAAAAAAGGTTCAGCCGTTTCGGAGTCTATAAGTAACGGACACACACACACACATACACACAGACAAAGTTCCTTTTATAAATAGGTTTAGATACTAATAGAATAGTTGGCAAAACATTGACAAAGTGATTCAAACTTTATAAAATAGTAAATAATAAGCGTTTTAGTGTCACATCAAAATACATTAAATAAAAGATCATTTTTTGGTAAGTGCGGACTTTCACCCACAAAGCATGTAGTGCCAAAAGGGAGGTTTTTGTAATGTCAGTCAGTCAAGTAACATACGTGAAACACGCCTGGACGATCATGTCTCTTTCGAGACATGACTGACTGGGTAGAAGATTATCCTGCAGTAGGTTGCAATTACTTTCTGCGGGAGACTGGTTGCCAGCCAAGGCTATAGAACCAAATCTGTCCTGTTATTTAACCCATAACTGGAGGGAAGAGACGGATTAATACCTTTCCTAAAGGTTTATGCGCGTTAGTGAATGCAATGAATTCAACTGGAATTCGAACACGGCTCCGCGATTTCTCGTTCTGAGTCGATATCCATTGCACCGCAATGAAATGTAACCGCTTTAATTTTAACCACCCTTACTTTTTGACAATGTTTATTGTTTTCAAAAGCAATTTTAGAATTGTAATAAAACCTAGACATATGATGAAAGTAAATTTATCGTTTGTTTACTACATCCTCGCATTTTCAAGTCTGGAATTTTTTCCTTTATTGCTTAGAGTATACAGTGTTCCTTAAAATTCCCCTTGTCTAAGCACTAAACAGTTTCGACACTGGTTGGCTTCGATTAGCACGTGAAAACCACTGCTGTCGGAGTAATTTAATCGTAAACACTCCTAAACCCATTTTATGTAAAGGTGAAAACGTCTAATGTCATTTAACATAAAAGTAATGGTAAGCTTAATATTAGTCGAGGTAAAGATACGACTTTCACTTACCGAAGAGACAGTACACCTGTCAGTTGAAATTTATATGTTGTAATGGAATGTCCCACACTCCCTATTGCTTATGTGGACTGACTATATTAGTAGCCATATATAGTGAGCACAGGAGATACCTGTAACTTGCTTTGGCAATCACTAGCCTGACATTAGATTCCCTGTCTTGCTGTAGTGTATTCTCTTCACAATACACCTCTCTTCTACGCGCGTATTGTTGTTCTTTCACTCGTGTAACCTCTTTAAAGGATACAATATTATAAACTCTTTTTCTTGAAATATTTTTTCAGGAAAATAGATTTCTTCAGTCCAGTAGTTGTTATCGCCCTTTTCGGTATCGATGGGGGTTTCCTTTCTAGCTTTTTGTTT
The DNA here is from genome assembly GCA_037127315.1 of Ascarosepion bandense. NCBI lineage: Eukaryota > Metazoa > Mollusca > Cephalopoda > Sepiida > Sepiidae > Ascarosepion > Ascarosepion bandense. Next base: position 7,495,312 of record JBBBDQ010000357.1, on the reverse strand, counting down.
GAAGTAATCTGGAATGTTAACATCTTTATTATATTATTCTTTTTTCCTTAAGTTACATTTGCTATTCATTTTAGCTATTACTGCTGTTGATAGTCTTCAAGTGATGTAGTTTCTGTGTTTAGTGTTCTTTGTTTAGGATTCTGTGGCGGCAGTCCACAATAACTTAAAAATGACTTCGTCAAAATCCAAAAGCTTCAAAAGCAAATACCTCTAATGTTATTTAATATCAAACTAAGCACTTTAACGAAAAAGCCAAACCTTTTAATTTAGAAGTTGTCTATTTTTTTTTTTTTTTTTTTTAGCAGCCCATCAACTTATACTGGTTATTTAATGCCGAAATCTATTTTTTACGCAATTTTGTTTTGGGAATAATAACGGTTTGAGTGATACAAGTCTTATTAATTAACCCATAGATTAGGGGAGATGTGGATTCATACGTTTTCCAAGGGTATTTGCGCGTGAGTGAACATAACGAACCCAAATGAAATTGAAACTCGGCTCTCTGATTAACAATTCTGAGTCCTTATCCATTACACTACTCGTACATCCAAGCTTACAGCACCTGGTTTTTCCCAAACGTTCACTCATCTACGTACTGACCAGGCTTAACTTCGGTAATCGTACGCTAACAAGTGTTTCAAAGTGAAGTGACCGTAAGCCCATTTTATTTACACTCGGATCAACTCACGCCTAAGAAATTTTCTTGTTCGACCACCGAATTTAAGCGTCATTAAACCCGATCAGTACTCATTTAAGGGACAACTTTGGAACAAGTATTGTATGCTATGCTATTTTCTATGAATCAAAATATGTTTCGGTTTTAAGTATCCTCTAAGGAGTTTTATACCGTAAAAAATCAAATAAATCACACATGCCTTTTAAAGTTAAACCAAACACTGTCAATATAATTTAACGTAAAACTAAAAAGTAGTAATGTTATTTAGCGACAAAAATATGGTTAGCCCAATAGAAATCTTTATTTATTTTCTCTTTTTTAAGTACTTTTAAAGTGGTTTGTTTCTGTCTTAGTTTTCTCACAATTGCCATTTTGGAATGTTACAGTTGTGATGGCGTGTAAAATTCTTTCCCCTTCTTCCGTGATTTGTTCCATTTTCCTATACTGCAAAACCTGAATATATCGGGTCATCAACGTTACTGTACAATAACAGATAATGTCACCTAGGCAAAATTCGCAAGTATTGTTTTTTACGTCACGTAGACGCTTTTCACCTTTTTGAACGAATATGACAGTTGAGTTACGTGATCTTATGCGACCATTCGATTTGTATCAGTCCGGCTTAGATCGACCAGATAAGCTAAACACTCAAAACAGGACCTTTCGTTGATTAGGGCAGCCACTTATTTTGTAAAAGAAAATGTTTCCAGTTGAATGGTGAACATAGTTGTAATCTTTTATAAGTGAAAAGAAAGAAAATGTTGGAACTTGGTGTTCGGGTTGAAGAATATTTGTGAATATATGCCAGTGTTGTTTAGCCTGCAGATCATTCCCTATTAAAAATAGAATGAACTTTTTTCTTGCTTCTGCCTGTTGTCATAGCATAGCGGCCTGTTACCAAACTAATTTTCTCGTTAGTCATCGTACGCTTGTATTTTTTATCGTTCTTCATTGTTATGAATCACATATCCTCTCTTTGGTTTTGAGAACCTTTATGGAATCCGCTTTTTTCAATTTCCTCCCAGACAAAGAAAAGACTTGAAATAAAATAAACGTGCTTCTACAGAAGACTGTGGAGCAATCCTTAAGTATGACGATAAACTACGTCCTGCAGCAAAGCCTCTGAATGAAAGATTAGATATTTTGATGAGGGTGGAACTACTTCTTAATTCCTGCTTGTCCGCAGGTTCAGCCTTATCGGAGTCGTAGCACCAGTTATGAGTAAATAGTAAAATCACAAGTACTATGAAAGTCTAAAAATACATTTTCGTAGTAAAATTACAAGCAATACATTTTTATATAAAAAAAAAAAATACTAACGATACATATTCGTAGTAAAATTACCAACATTCTTCTTCTATGTAGCATGTCTCTTCAGGATCATGGCCCTCTACATCTTCTTATCCCTAGTAGCTCTTAGCACGCTTTCACCTGTTCTTCTTCTTCTATGTGCACTGTTCTTTCAGGACATAAGCGATCATGGCTTTCCACGTTTCCCTATCCCTGGTGGCTCTGAGCACGCTTTCTCCTGTTACACCGTGCAATCCTCGTTCTGTCATCCACATGATTAGGTCCTTCAAATATGTTATCCGTTACTTTCCCCTGTCTCTTTTCCCCTCTATCTGACCTGTTAGTATCAGGTTCTTCAGGCTCTCCTTCCTCATTGCATGTCCCAGGAAGTTCAGCTGTCTCTTCCTGATGCTCATTATCAATTTCCTTTTTGTTTCCATCATTTCCAATACCTCATCATTGCTCACATGCTCGATCCATGATATTCGCAGCATCCTTCTGTAGAACCACATTTCAGTTTTTTCAAGTTTTTCCTTCATCTTTGATGATATTGTCCAGCATTCATTGCCATATTGAAGGACGACAGCACGTAGCAATCCAGTAATCTTTTCCTAGTTTCTAGCGAAAATTCCGCTCTGATATACACTTTTTTAAACACGTCAATTATGTTTCGCTTTACATTCCCAGAATATGATCTATGAGTATCAGATTCTCCAAGCATCTTTCCTCGTTATATGTCCTAGGAACTTCAGCAGTCCTTTTCTGATGTTAAGTATTAGTTTTCCTTTCGTTTACATCCTCTCCAAGACCTCAACGTTGCTCACATGTCCAAGAGAATTACCAAGAATACATTTTTATATTAAAAAATGACCAACGATGCATATTTATAGTAGAATTACCAACAATATTTTTTAAAGCAGAATTACCAAGAATATATTTTCATATTAAAAAAATGACCAACGATGCATATTTATAGTAAAATATCAACAATATTTTTTAAAATAAAATTACCAACAATACATTTTTATATTAAAAAATGACCAACGATGCGTATTTATAGTAGAATTACCAACAATATTTTTAAAGCAGAATTACCAAGAATACATTTTCATATTAAAAAATGACCAACGATGCATATTTATAGTAAAATATCAACAATATTTTTTAAAGTAAAATTACCAACAATACATTTTTATATTAAAAAATGACCAACGATGCGTATTTATAGTAGAATTACCAACAATATTTTTAAAGCAAAATTACCAACAATACATTTTCATATTAAAAAATGACCAACGATGCATATTTATAGTAAAATATCAACAATATTTTTTAAAGCAGAATTACCAACAATACATTTTTATATTAAAAAATGACTAACGATGCATATTTATAGTAGAATTACCAACAATATTTTTAAAGCAGAATTACCAACAATACATTTTTATATTAAAAAATGACTAACGATGCGTATTTATAATAGAATTGCCAACAATATTTTTAAAGCAGAATTACCAACAATACATATTCATATTAAAGAATGACCAACGATACATATTTATAGTAGAATTACCAACAATATTTTTAAAGCAGAATTACCAACAATACATTTTTATATTAAAAAATGACCAACGATGCGTATTTATAATAGAATTGCCAACAATATTTTTAAAGCAGAATTACCAACAATACATCTTATAGCAAAATGACTAACAACATTTTATGTATAGCTGAAGACATAATACTATGTTCAAAATATTTAGATTTTGACATTAAATTTCCCATAATGGTTAATATGGCGCTAATTAGAATCGGCCAAACCAATCAACATGTCTGCTACGACAATGTTTAAGAGAAATTTGAAACAAAAAGGACAGTTATATGTAACATCAGAAAGGAGCAGTTGAAATTTCAAGGGCACAGCCCGAGAAAATAGGGTTTGAAAAATTTGATACTCAAGCTGCAAAAGTGATAGAGGAAAGGACGCTCAAAATACCTAGCGAGCTTAAGTGAATAAATAACGGAAAATGGTTTATTTTTATTTTCATTTTTTAATTGTTTCACTACAAGCAAGGCGATAATGCCACTAAGACACAAGTGAGTTACAGGAAGGAAAAGAGAAAGAGAGAAAAAATAATACCGAGAGACGACGTATACAGGATCAGGTCACGTGTGAAAGTTTACTAAGAAGACGTTATTTGTTTTGTTTTAATTCATTTACACAAGGTATCTCTCTCTCTCTTTTTTCTCTCTCTCTTTCTCTCTCTCTCTCTCTCTCTCTCTCTCTCTCTCTATATATATATATATATATATATATATATATATAGTATTGTCATCCGCAGACAAATCTGTTTCGCTGTATCACAGCTCATCAGTACGGTTAGACTCCGATTGCTTTTTTACCCAGGATGTCGCTTTACCCCAAGCATAGCAATAATAGCCACTAGAATTATTAATCAATTATTTAAAGAGATACAACACGATTCAAAAGGCAGAAGATGACGCTTGACAATCCTTATACTGTGTTGATATCTATGTCCTAACTTTTCTTCTCTACAAATGGTCTGTCTCTGATATTCAGACCACTTTCCCTGTAAGTATAGCAATTTCTAAATAATAAAGTAGAGGGTTACTGAAAATTATTTTTTCTTTTGGTGAGCGTTCAGAGTAAGGGGCCATTTGAAAAACATATGTGTGAAAGATAACGATTAACCCTATACTTGAAGAGTATATACAACAATTCTTAGGAAGAAGCTATCAGAGTGAAACTTACTTCTTATTAATGGAATACGAAAGGAATGAGTGTAATTCTTCTCGATGTACGCCGCAGGATGGGTCATTTACTAGGAGGGTTAAAGTTAGAGGAACGATGAAATGTAGCTCAATAGACGTTATTAATTGAAATAGCGATATATTAATGAGAGGGTTGCAGCGTTTCATCTATGAGAAAGGGATTGTAGTGTGGAAAACATAATTTATACACTGCTTTATATATCTATATGGTTTGTTTTGTTTTTTTGTTTTTTTTCTAATTTCGAGTAAGATGTTTATAGAGATCAAAACAGCAGTATATATAGACACTAGCAGTATAACCCGGCGTTGCTCGGGTGTAATGAAAGCTTTAAAACTAATCCATGGTCCTGGAGCTCAGACTCAGCCTAAAGAATATTTGTGTGAAGTTTGGTGAGAATTAGATAAAAATTGTGGATTTGTATAAAAAACATACAGACAGATAAACAGACACGCACACAAACATCTTGCCTTTTATATATATATATATATATATATATATATATATATATATATATATATACATATATATATATATATATTATCGATTTTCTGCACTATTGTAAGAACTGCAACCTTGAAACTTCTTAATATCGTTTTTCTGTCTTTTTCAAATTTTATTAAAATTGGACCACTCCTTCTATAACCCGGTTTTATCGATTTTCGATATTTATCGGGGGTACCTCGACACAAAACCTAACTAAGAACACTCGCAGGTGCTTATAGTACAACTGTGTAAATTTTCAAGAAAATCGGTTTAGCCGTTTCGGAGCCTATAGGTAACGAACACGCACGCACAGACACACACACAGACAAAGTTTCATTTATTATAAAAGTTTAGATATGGTGTGCTTTTTATCTTTTATTTTTTTCTAATTTCGAGTAAGATGTTTACAGAGATCAAAACAGTTGTATATATAGACATATATGTATCAAAAAATGAAAAATTCAAAAATAATATTATTTATTTAAATATATCTATGCAGCTTTTATTTAAAATGACAGATAAGTTATTATGAATTTGTTTTTTATGTGATTTTCATGTGATTTTTCTTTTTTAAATTCTCCGAATGTTTTGTTTATTCGAGCGTTTTCGGCTATAACATTAGCCATGATCCAGGATGGATTTTACTTTACGTATAACAGACTGTACTTAGTGTTATGTGTGTTTCTGGAGTAGTATGCGCGTTGTGGTGCAGTGGATATCGACTCGGAACGAGAAATCAGGAAACCGAGGTTGAATTCCAGTTGAATTCCTTGCATTCACTTACGTACAAATACCCTTGGGTAAGGTATTAATCCGTCTCTTCCCTACAGTTATAGTTTAAATAATAGGACAGATTGGGTTCTATAGCCTTGGTCGGCAACCAGTCTACCGCAGAAAGCAATGGCAACCTACTGCGGGATAATCTTCTGCCCAATCAGTCATGTTTCTTTCGAGACATGATCGCCCAAAGCGTGTATCACGTAGGACACTTAACTGATGTATGCGTTATATACTGAACACGGTAAGCACGTTGTTACCGTGTTCGTAGCTGATATGATTAATGGAACCTGCATAAAGGAGTGATTGCTGACCAAACATGTTGAAATCCTTAGTCTTTCTTGAGGTATCCAACTAGAATAAATGAAACTCTTAATACTACCGACATTTAATGATCTTGATTAGCGCTTCGGCTTCACGTACATACTCATTGCATGGAAAGTTAATTTAATCCATCGTCTTTCTCCGTTAAAAAAACAGTTCCTTAATCACTCTACTCTTGTTGTATACCTGTCGTGGCGGACAGACATAATCTCGCTGCTGACCTTGAGCGGGATCTACACTCTGTGGTGAACTGGGGCAAGAAGTGGCTTGTCAACTTCAATTCATCTAAGACCAAGCTGTTGTCTGTCAACCATTACAGGCAACCTCTCCTGCCTCCCATAAGCATGGACCAAGCGATTCTCCCGGAGAGTAATACACTACGCCTCCTCGGACTTACCCTGTCCTCAGACCTCAAATGGAACCTCTATATTGATTCCATAGCAAAATCTACTGCTAAGAAGATTGGGTCACTATGTCGATCCAGGATGTTTTTTTCCACCTGAATGCATCCTGCATATATACAAATCAACCATCCGTCCGTGCATGGAGTACTGCTGCCATTTATGGTCAGGTGCCCCTGCCGTTCTCCTCAGTGTTCTTGACAAGCTCCAAAGGAGAATCTGTAATGTGATAGGTAGTGATCTGGCGGCTCGACTGCAGCCACTTCCCCATCGTTGAGATGTGGCCTCCCTCTGTCTCTTCTATAAATACTTTCATGGCTTCTGCTCGGATGAGTTTAAGTCACTGATGCCTCCTCAACAGGTGTTTACCCGTGCAACCAGACTGGCAACTGGGTCCCACCCATTCACAGTCAGGTTAGCCAAATGCAGACGACAATTCTACTCCTGCAGCTTCCTCTCTCGCACTTCCCGCCTGTGGAACTCACTCCCGTACTCTTGCTTTCCTGACGGCTACAACCTCCAGAAATTTAAATGCAAAGTCAATACTCATCTACTAACCACTGGCCTCTAGCTCTCTCCCCTCCCCTGTATAACCTTCCCTTTCTCTCCACCTATGTATCTGTCATCGCACCTGCTTTCTCAGCTTTCTATTGTTCCTTTCTAACTAGTTTGTACTCCTCACTCTTTTCTAATTAATCTTCTTACTTTTATGTAACCCCCTGCATATCAGTGGCGTTTCCGCCTTGCTCGGGGTGAAATGATTAAAAAAAAAAAATACCAATATGAAAACGACGAAAACCAAATTTTGACCCAAAGCTTGTTATGTTATCTCATATAAATCGACTGTCTCTTTACGCTGATAGAACGACGTCTGTAACAAATATATAGAAATAAAGCTATACAACAAATCTTTATTCGCTTCTTGGTGACGTCGGTGTGGAGTGGGAGGTAGTTGGGTAGGAGCATCAGCATATACGCATACGACTTGGGTGCCAGCCAAGAGGTCGTTCGCCTTCTGTCTCTCACTCGGTTTGTTTGTTTTTTTCCAACTCAACTGTCTTCTCACCAATATATCGGCCGAATCTGCTTTTAACATATAATGCTTCAGGCACGTTGTTTATGAAAACAATTTCTAGATTTACATGATCTGTTTCTTGGCTACGCTGGTTATCGAAACACAATTTTGCTTGTCACCCAACGTCTGCATTCTTTAACTTTCAGTACAATCAAATGTTTTCAAAACAGTATCTGTTTTCTTTTGCTAGCCAGTTTGCATATTTTTGTTGTTTCATAAAAATACACTTCTGTGCGAAATTACGCACTAGGTCAGATAATACATAGCAACTCCGGTTTGTGATGATCATAGTCCGCAAAAGGGTGGCAGCCGTCATGACCTTACTAACGATTTATATTTAGTTCCAACCTTACGTATAATGTGGGATATCTAAATAAATGGAACTTTGTCTCTGTGTGTGTATCCGTTACCTATAGACTCCGAAATAGCTGAACCGGCTTTCTTGAAAATTTACAAAGTTGTACTATAAGCACCTGCGAGTGTTCTTAGCTAGGTTTTGTGTCGAGGTACCCCCAATAAATACTGAAAAGCGATAATTGAAAAAATCGGGTTATAGAAGTAGTGGTCCGATTTTATTCAAATTTGATACACTCATAGACAAACGATATTCAGAAGTTTCAAGGTTGCAGTTCTTACAATAGTGCAGAAAATCGATAATATATATATAAAAGTTTTCATTACACCCGAGAAACGCCGGGCTATACTGCTAGTTAAATAGTAAAAGTGATTTTAAAAAAACAGGCCTACAGCAACATGTATTTAAAAATATTTTCTGGCTTTAAATAACCTACAAAAGGGTTGATAAGACGTAGAAAATAAATCACATATTAATGAAAATTATAAAAACATAAACAAAAAGCAATATAAATGAAATCGACTGGATCATATCGTCAGACACATATTTAAAAAAAAAAACAGAAATAAAATTGATAATTCACAGCAACGCCTCTTCTTCATACGCACGTATAATTATATTAATGTAAATATCACTTTAGTTCGATTACGTCCTAAACAATGAAACGCATCACACGAAAGATTTTTTTCACTTTGTTATCAATCATTCAGTTTAGTGCCATACGTGATACATCATTTGGGCGACCATGTCTCGAAAGAGACATGACTGACCAGGCAGAAGATTAGCCCGCAGTAGATTGCAATTACTTTCTGCGGTAGACTGGTTGCTAGCCAAGGCTATAGAACCCAATCTGTTCTGTTATTTAATCCATAACTGGAGGGAAGAGACAAATACTTCCCAAGGGTATTTGTGCGTAAGTAAATGCAAGGAATTCAACTGGAATTCGATCTCGGCTCTCCGATTTGTCGTTCCCAGTTGATATCCACTGCACCACAACGCACATCCCACTTTGTTATAGATTTCCTTAAAATTAGATTGACTTTGAACGGAATGTGGGTTTTATAGTAAGAACACTAACGCTCGAATCATTTGGATAGAGGCAAATTGTAAGGATCTATCTATTGTGTTTTGGCTATTTCCAAGCTGCTGTCATCATCATCATCACTATCATTGTTAGTAGCATCAGCCTTATTGTACCGGCCATCCCTGTAAGCAAACAAGATATACCGGAATTTTTTTCTTTATGAATCTAAATCTCTTTTGTTCACACTTACGAATTCCTTAGTTTCTATTCCCATCTTCTTTAAGGCTAGTTGAATTTTAGACAGGTGCGCGGCCCTCCTATCCCGAAGGTCAGATGTCATAATCAACGACGCTGCCAGACACGCCAGTATGCTGCGCGAAAAACGGCAGGTAATTTTTTCCGCTCCTTGCTAGCAACAACTTATTTCCTTAACGAAGCTCAGGTCTTTCTGCCCTTCTCAATCTTTCCTTGAAGGGTAGCTTCGAACATGCACCTGGTCTTTTCACACTTTCTTTCAGTATTTTTTGGAATTGAAAGAAAGTTAGTTCACATTCGCTATCCCCTCAGTTGACATTTCATCTTTCTCACACTCACTTGATTCCTCCTCCAACTAGGAGAGTTCCAAACTACAACCCTGGACTTCGTCACTAGGAATCTTTGTTTTTGGTTGAGGTAACTTTGGCTCAACCTCTGACCTATTCTCTTCTCTCAGCAACTCTTGGAGTTGAGAGAGAGAGAGCTATTTCATCTTCCTCTTCCTCTTCCTACTCACTCGACTAATCTTCTACAGAATCCTTATCTCTCTCCATTATCTTGTCATTCGGTCTCCACCCCTCCTTTCTTGTCTTATTCTCCTTTAAACTTCGGTATTTACCTGCTTTTTGCAGATACCAATAATACTCTTCTATCTTTTACTACCAAGGCAGGAGGATTAAACTCTATTCCGGCTCCATGATGATGGAGCCAATCTTGACCCGAAATCTCCTCTTCACATAAACCTAAGGCTACATAAAACCTCTGAACACTGCTCGTCCCACTGCCTCCTTCAAGTTACCCCTGTATCTCAAGCGCTCATAATTTTCCTGATTCAGCATCGATACCTGTAACCCTGTATCTGTTACAGTTCTTATTACTGATTCTCCCCTTAATATTTCACAATAAAGACTCTTTGTACCTTTACATGAGACACCCTAGCTGTTTTCTTTCTTCTCCTAGTACCTCCGCCCTCACGCCAACTTGCCATGGACGCTGGCAGTAGCGCATCTCTAGAGTAATCCACACGGAGGTCCCACTTTTGCTTCTTTCATCTGGGTGGCTGATAGCGGACTCTATTCATTTCGCTCGGCCTCCGTCGCTGAGGATAGCTTCACTTTCGGTGACCTAGTCTTTCACAATACCAGCACCTCCTCCTGGGGTAATTTACTGCAAAATGACCCTCACGGTCACATGACCAGCACCTCATTCTAATCGTTCTAATACAAGCCACCTTTTCTCTTATTAGTGCGGCGACCTTTTTTACTTTTTCCCATTTAATAATAAATGGGAAAAATAATAATAAAGGAACCGGATTTCTTTTATTATTCGAGATGGTGAGATGCCCCAGTCAAGCCCACACCAGCTAGCTCTGTACCACTTTTCACCACACCTGGTGCTCTTATAATCTTTGAAGTCGAAAGGCCATCCCTGCATCGTAGGGCAATTCATTGCCCTGTCGCCTTCACGGTCACAGGTCCAGCAAACCAAGCCTTATCTACCTGGCGTGGGCTTATAAAACCTTCTTCCAGAAAGCCACCTTTACGACTCAAACTCTGCCCTGGAACTTTGTTTTTGACTTTCCGTCAGACTCCAGTGCTGTCTTTCGCTACGGTTATCGCAGCCGATAAACTCACGGGGACCTCCTTTAATACATACATTTCCCTGGGTGTACAAATCGGCGAACTTAGCTTTCATCATCGCACTCGCACGCACTACTTCGTGGAATGCTATACCGGCCAGCTTCTCTGGTCTAGCCCACAACTCTGCGGGGTTCTCATCCTTCGAGTTGGTTTGAGGAGTGTTCTTGTTATGGTGAAACACACCTATTTCTCGGATAATGGACTCTCCCTCCTATATTAATAAGGGTTAACAGGAAGTTAACGGAAGATGTACTTGTGAAGTTCATAAGAGTTCTTTAGACTTCTAATGGAGTTCAGTAGAACTACTAAGCAGTTGATATTAGTCGGCAGTTAGCCGAATACTAAGGAATCAGCTTTCAGTGGAAAATTTCCAAGTTCCTAACTCTGAAGCCTTCCCCTTCACGACATTCCGTTCACATAGACGGTCTCAGTGAGAAACTTCAAAAACAACTTGGGTCTTGTGGATTGACAATAGCTAATCCTTTAATTCCTTGGGGTCCCCTCCAAACGCAGTACGTGGATCTCCCGTAATATCCCTCTGAGATGGGCAGTGTGTCGCTGCTCTCTCACTTCCTCTTCTACTTCAACCCTATCCGATCCCACTGATTCATGGCCAGCCATGCACCCTAGCGACTATCTAGAAAACTCCGAAAATTCGATAAGAAACAATAATTCGTCCCAGCAAACGCAACCACATAATCGAGAATCGAAAACGGAAAAAACTGAAGAGCGTTTTACCTGATACTGCCAACAGGCTGTTGCTTGTTCTCGCCGACCTGCTGTCGCTTGTTCTCGACGGCTTCGTTGCTCGTTTTCGTCAACATGTTGTCATTTATTCTCGTCAACTTGTCGTCGCTCGTTCTCGCCGACTTGTCGTGTCCACTATAGGGTCTAATCCTGGTCGACGCGACACCAGATATAACCCGACGACTCAGGCGTGGTCAGACCAATCCTTCCTGACCCTTAACCAGTCCGCCCACGTTGTGTTTGTTCTGATCTCGAACCAACCAAAGTGGGATTTCCCGTTATCACCTGGCTAGGTTAGTGTTGTCACGCGAGGGATCGAGTATATTAAGGCCGGATTTAAGTGATCCTCGATACGGAGTATAAAATCAATAGACCACTGCAACCACGATTGTAGTTTATATATATATATAGCCCTAGATTACTTTTTTCTACCAACAGGCCCCAACCAACTCCAAATCATTCTAATTTCGTCTTCCAGCCTGGTTTTATTAAATAAGCACAAAACCTGGCTAGTAAAGGGTAGTCACCGAAGTTTCAATTTTCCCTCACTGTATAACTCTTACTGTTATATATCGCCGTACGACGACAAAACAACAAACACGCATATATAAAAATATAAGGTTATATTTTTATTATTGACGACGAACCGTGTGGAATAGAGAACGGAAGGGTGAGAGGCACATAGAATGGGTTGACGGGAGTGTATTCTTGCCGTGGTGTTTCTCTGCTTCCACTGGCCGTTCTCTGCTGGCGAATCCGTGTGTCGAGGTCTTTATATAGTCTTCTAGAACCGGGACTTTCCTTCCGGTTTTGCCTCACCCACGCAACGCCCACGTAATTCTAAGAGACACCTGATCTGTTTGCCTCTGTAGCCATTTCCGCCGCTGTCGGAAATAAGGTCAAATGACATCCGCTCCGGCCTCGACAGGATGTATTTCACAAACACCTGTCTTGTCGCTTCGCCGCCCCCTTCACCGACGGGAAACACCATCGCTTGCATCACTTCCTCGGGTGGGGCCAGATTGTTATATTACATTACCAGCTCGAAATGAAAACAATATCCACTTCGACTGAGTCTCTAGGCCCTTCACTAATGAGGGGAGTGACCTCCCTCTATGTCATTACTAGCCTGTCTATTTCCAATTGTCCAGTAGCGCAGAACAGGAAATTTTCAGTTCAGTTTTGACCTAGGGTCACAACCTGTTAAAACAGGATGACAATATTATGACTAGAACTCGAGCAGCAGACCGGCAGCAAGATCCCACAGTTTTACAGTTAAATTTACCAAATGCAGTCGACAATTCTACTCCACCGTCTTCTTTTCTCGCACTTCCCGCCTGAGGAACTCCCTTCCATAAACTTGATTTCCTGACAGCTATAGCCTCCAGAAGTTTAAATGAAATGTCAATTCCCATTTTTATCAACTTGTCTCCAGTCCTTCTTCCATCCTTTCTACGTCACTCCATGTATCTTGTTCTCTTTCTTTCTCACTCTACCTTCCAAATTGTCATCACACCTGTGTTCCCATCCTTCTCTTGCCCTTTCTCTTGCCTTCCTCTGTCTTTTTTTCCTTCTGTCTGGCCTGTCAGTATCAGGTTCTCCAAGCCCTCCTTCCTCATTGCGTGTCCCAGTATTAATTTCCTTTTTGTTGCCATTCTTTCCAACACCTCCTCGTTGCTATCAGTCCCCGATATCCGCAGCATCCTTCTGTCGAACCACATTTCCTCTGCTTCCAGTTTTGGTCATTCTTTCTCTTCGTTCTCCTCCTGCTTAAACTTTTACTCTCTTATGTAGCCCCCTGCGCACCAGTGGCGGTACTGCCTTGCTTGGGGTGAAACGATTAAAAAAAAAGTTTATAGAAGGAAATAAGGAAAAAATGTACAGGTGAACAATATGAAAAGAATTTTGCAAATATGAAAACAAAAAGAATGAAGAAACAGAACAAATAGATCTTGAAGAAGGTAGAAAGCGAAGAAAACAAGAAGAAAAAAGAAAGAAAGATGAAAATGAAAAGAGAAGAAATCAAATGAGTAAAGAGAAGGAAAGACGGAACGAAAAGAAGGAGGATAAAAATATGAGAAAATGAGGAGAAGAAGAGAAGAGAAATCAGTTGACATAATAAAAGATAGGCAAGGCAAAGAAAGAAAAACATCAAGCGGAAAAGGAATGGGATAGAGAGGGTGAAAATGAATGGGAGGAAAAAGAAAAATAAAAAAACAAGGAGAGGATAAAGGTAATGTAGAATGATAAAAGGTGTGATGAGAATAAAAATAGAGGAAGAGTTAATGCTGGGGGAAAAGGGGTGAAGCAAGTTATAGAGGGTGAAAATGAAGAGAGAGGAAGAAGAAAATCAGAGAATTATAAGCGAGGTGGGAATAAGAAATAAAATGAAAAGACCGGAATTGGGTGATGCTGATGCAGAAAGGTTAAAAGTGGTAGGAAGATGACAAAAATAAAACAGAGGAAGAATTAAGGGTGGGGGAATGGGGATGAAGAAAGTTATAGAGGGTGAAAATGAAGAGAGAGGAAGAAGAATAGGAAAGAAATATGGAAAAGGTGGGAAAATGAACAAGCAGGTTATGAAACTGATGTAGAAATAGTAAAAGGCGGTAGAGAGATGTCAGTCAGTTAAGCGTCATACGTGATACACGCTTGGGCGATCATGTCTCGAAAGAGACATGACTGACTAGGCAGAAGATTATCCCGCAGTAGGCTGCCATTGCTTTCTGCGGTAGACTGGTTGCCAGCCAAGGCTATAGAACCCAATCTGTCCTGCTCAGTCAGTCAGTTGAGTGCCATACGTGATACCCGCTTGGGCGATCATGTCTCGACAGAGACATAACTGACTGGGATTTCAACATGTTTGGTCAGCAATCACTCCTTTATGCAGGTTCCATTAATCATATCATCTACGAACACGCCAACAACGTGCTTACCGTGTTCAGTATATAACGCATACATAAGTTAAGTGCCATACATGAGACACGTTTTGGGCGATCATGTCTCGAAAGAAACATGACTCATTGGGCAGAAGATTATCCCGCAGTAGGTTGTCATTGCTTTCTGCGGTAGACTGGTTGCCGACCAAGGCTATAGAACCCAATCTGTCCTATTATTCAACCCATAACTGGAGGGAAGAGACGGATTAATACCTTACCCAAGGGTATTTGTACGTAAGTTAATGCAAGGAATTCAACTGGAATTCAACCTCGGTTTCCTGATTTCTCGTTCCGAGCCGATATCCACTGTACTACAACGCACATCCTTAGAGAGATGGAAAGAATAAAAATAGGGTAAGAATTAACAGCGGCGTGCTGGCGATGTAACAGGGTAGAGAGAATTAAATTTCTCTTCTATTCTTTCTAAAACTCTACTATTTATATCCTCTCTTGTATTGTGGCCTGTCAGGGTGAGGAAGAAAGACACCAAAAGAAGAAGTTAGGTTGAACCAGTGCATTGGCATAAAAGAACATATATACAAAATAAAAGTGTTATTAGTCAGCAGATAGTGTTCGTCCGAAGTGTCAAATTACCCTGCTTCTCGACTGACCCCTTAGAAAATCTCGCAGGTTAGCATTTAGAAACTAGGAAGAATTCATTCCAATGCAGATAGGGTATCATTAAACCTTGAGAAGAAGAAGAAAAGTGGATGAATATTGGAGAGGTAAAAAGTGGGAAAAAAGAGGAAAAACCAGGATAGGGCGGATATAAAAATGGCAAAAGGTGTTAAAAAGATAGAAAAAATTAGAAAAAAGACTAAAAACAGAGGAATAGTTAACGGTGGGGGAATGGGGATAAGACAAAATAGAGAGGGTGAAAATGAAGAGAGAAGAAAAAGAAAATGAGAGAATTATGATGGAGGTGGGAATAAGAAATAAAAAGAAAAGACCGGACCTGGGTGATGCTGATGCAGAAAGGTTAAAAGTGGTAGGAAGATGACGAAAATAACGGCGAGGGAATGGGGATGAAGCAAGATAGTCAGCCATTTAAGTGCCATACATGATACACGCTTAGGCGATCATGTTTCGAAAGAGCCATGACTAACTGGGGAGAAAATTTTCCCGCAATAGGTTGCCATTACTTTATGCAGTAGACTGGTTGCAAATCAAGGCTATAGAACCCAATGTGTCCTGCTCAGTCAGTCAGTTGAGTGCCATACGTGATACACGCTTGGGCGATCATGTCTCGAAAGAGACATAACTAACTGGGCAGAAGATTATCCCGCAGTAGGTTGCCATTGCTTTCTGTGGTAGACTGGTTGCCGATCAAGGCTATAGAACCCAATCTATCCTGTTATTTAACCCATAACTGGAAGGAAGAGACAGATTACTACCTTTCCCAAGGGTATTGGCGCGTAAGTGATTACAGTGAATTTGGCTGGAATTCAAACTCGGCTCCCCGATTTCTCGTTCCGAGCCGATATCCAATGCACCACAACGCAAACCTATAATCGGAAGGAAAAGACTGATTAACATCTTTCTCAAGGGTATTTGCGCGTAAATGAATGTAACGAAATCAACTAGAATTTGAACTCAGTTCTCCAATTTCTCGTTCTGAGCCGATATCCACTGCATCATAACGCACATCCCGAAGCGAGATAAAGAGGATGAAAATAAAGGTAGAAGAAGAAGAAGAAGAAGAAGAAGAAGAAGAAGAAGAAGAAGAAGAAGAAGAAATGTAAAGGAATATTAAAAAGGTGAGAAGAAGATAAGACGAGTGACCAGGAGAGATGATGCTGGTGTAGAATTTTAAAAGGTAAAGATGCGGAAAATAAGCCGAAACAGCAAACTACTAATGGTAAGGAAATGGGAAGGAATCGGGATAGAGAAAATGAGGATGACAAAGTGGAGAAGGACGACTACGACAAAAAGTAGAAGAATGTGGGAGAGGTAAAAAGAAAAAAAAAGCGAGTCCGGGAGAAGATTAATATGACATACGTTGTTAAAATATGGGAAATAGAAAGAGGATGCAGATAAAAAAAAAAACATGAAGGAATCGATCGTGAAGCAAAGAGAAAAGAAGCAGTATAGAAAAGTAGAAAAAAGGTTAGGTAAACTAGAAACAACGGAAATGTGGCTCGACAGAAGGATGCTGCGGATATCGGGGACTGAGCATGCAAGCAACGATGAGGTGTTGGAAAGAATGGCAACAAAAAGGAAATTAATACTGGGACACGCAATGAGTAAGGAGGGCTTGGAAAACCTGATACTGACAGGCCAGATAGAAGGAAAAAGAGACAGAGGAAGGCAGCGGATAACATATTTGCAGGGTCTGATCAGGTGGATGACGAAACGGGGGTTGCCAGGCGTAACAGGAACAAACATACTAAGAGCCACAAGGGATAAGGATACGTGGAGAACCATGATCGCCTACGTCCTGAAGGGACAGGACACATAGAAGAAGAAGAAAGGAGGAGAAATACTCGAGAATTGCGAGAGTGATGGACAGAAGTAAAATGGAGAGGTCAGACAATACTGACCAAAACATAAACTATAAAAAAGTAGAGAAAATGTGAAGTGCAAAAACTTAATGAATGGAGAGTAAGTAACAGTCATTGAAGAAGATGGGCGCTGAAGAAGAGGATGCGAAGAATATGCAGGAATGAGTAGAAAAGGTTAAAGTTGAAGCTGGAAAATAAAGAGAAAAAAAGAAAGAGAAATTGAACTAAAAAAAAAAGAGTACGAATCTTTTTTCAAACGTTTCACTCCAAGCAAGGCGGTACCGTCACTGATGCACATAGGGCTACATAAGAGAGTAAAAGTTTAGGCAGGAGGAGAGTGAAGAGAAAGACGAACCAGCTACAGGGGGTGTCAGAGAAAGAACAAGAGAATGATGAGAACACAGGAAAAGACAACTGCGAAGGTAGAGAGAAGGGAAAAGAACAAGATATACGGATTGATGTAGAAAAGACTGAAGTCAAGTGGATAAGAGATGGAAATTAACCCTGACTTTAAATTTCTGGAGATAGTAGCCATCAGGAAAGCAAGTATACGGAACGGGGTTCTACAGTGCGAGAAAAGAAGCTGTTGGAGTAGAATTGTCGGCTGCATTTTGAAAATTCAACTGTAAAAGGGTGGGACCTTGTTGCCAATCTGGATACACGAGTAAATTCTTGTAGAGACGGCACCAATGATCTAAGTTCGTCGGAGCAGAAGCCATGAGAATATTTGTAGAAGGGACAGAGGGAAGCCATATCCCGCCGGTGAGAAAGTGGCTGGACCAATCACATTACAGATTTTTCTTTGGCGCCTGTCTCGAACCCTGAGATGAACAGCAGTTTCACCTGACCAGCTATGATGATTAGATGAGCGTCGAGTAGGAAAAAAGAGACGAAGAATAAGAGTGAAAGAAGAAAAATATGAGAAGGGTCAAGATGATTCATTTCGCGTAGGAGAGCTGAAGATGGCTATGAAAAGGAGAATAGAATGAAAGGGTTTGTAGTATCAGCGGTAGAGGAATAAGGAAGAAACAGAACAAAAAGGAGAAAAAGAATTTGAAAAATGAAAAAGGAGAAAGTAAGCTGAAGAATTTGTTCTTCTATTTCTAAATGCCGCGTCTCCCAAGAGCGATCATGGCTCTCCAAAAAACTTCCCACCTCTTTTGTGCTTCTTAGCAGTTTTTTTTTCTTTTCTTTAAAGGCCCTTGCCAGTTTCGCCGCTTAATCACACACTCTCGTCAAACAGTCTTTCTTCTATCTCTTTTTCCCTCAATAAGCCATCAGAGGGTTATGTTCTCCAAGCCCTTCTTCTTCATTATGTGTCAATATAATTTTAGCTGTCTCTTGCTCATCTAAATCTAAACTTATTTATAAATGGAACTTTGTCTGTTTGTGTGTGTCTGTCTGTGTGTGTGTGTGTGTGTGTGTGTGTGTGTGTATCCGTTGCCTATAGACTCCAAAACGGCTGAACCGATTTTCTTGAAAACTTACACAGTTGTAATATAAGCGTCTGCGAGTGTTATTAGCTAGGTTTTGTGTCAAGGTACCCTGATAAATATCGGAAATCGATAATCGAAAAAACCGGGTTATAGAAGGAGTTTTCCGATTTTAATCAAATTTCATACACTTATAGACAAAGACATACGAAACGATATTCAGAAGTTTCAACGTTGCAGTTCTTACAATAGTGCAGAAAATCGATAATATATATATATATATAAAAGGCAAGTTGTTTGTGTGTGTGTCTGTTTATCTGTCTGTATGTTTGTATTTTTTTCAGTCCTTTTATTTTAGTCTTTGCTTCGGGTTTGGCTCTAAGTAGGTATAATTGTAGTTCTTAGTGTCAGCCATGATAACATTTACTCAGAGGACTTATTTAGCCTTCAAAATCCAGTTTACGACAATAAAAAACTTATTTGATATCGATACCAGGAAA
This sequence comes from Ascarosepion bandense, assembly GCA_037127315.1. Classification (NCBI taxonomy): domain Eukaryota; kingdom Metazoa; phylum Mollusca; class Cephalopoda; order Sepiida; family Sepiidae; genus Ascarosepion; species Ascarosepion bandense. The sequence continues at coordinate 7,476,098 of JBBBDQ010000357.1, read as the reverse complement.
TCAAAATTTGACTTACATCCATTCATTTTTCTTTCAGTCTACGGTTTCGCTTTAACTGGAAACAACTATTGCGTTTTAGTCTTTCGTGTCAACGTCCAGAGAGTCTGAGCTCCAGGACCATGGATTAGTTTTAAAGCTTTCATTACACCCGAGCAACGCCGGGCTATACTGCTAGTTTTGAGCATAAATGTATTTTTTGTTGCCATTTTAAAAGTAGATAAGAGAAACGGAAAGATAAAGTGGAAGCTGAAGAAACAGAAAAAGTAAGATAGATTATTAGAAAACGAAAATAAAAAAAGCGGCAAAAGATGAAGACGATGAAAAAAGATGAAAGAGTGGAAGAAAGAAAAGTTAGGAGAATCAAGCAAGGAAAGATAGAAAAAAAAAGAAAAAGTACAGAAAGAAAAAAACTATAGAGATACGAGAGAAAAAAGATGATTGCCGAAATCCGCAAATAGTAAGAAAGAGATAGAATTCAAAAGGACGAGTAAAGCTCTTGAAAAATATAAGGCTATTTGTAAGAAATAAGAAAGGAATCAATACGAGTAGAAAAAAAAAGATTTAGGTGGAATTAAAATATAATTCAAATATAAAGAACTGAAAGTTACCAACCAAAACAAAAATAATGAAGGAATTATTACGAGAAGTAGAAAGGGGTAAAAAAAAACTTGAATTACTAAAAGATAAGAAATATTTACTGAGGGACACTAGAAGGATGGGCATTTGTTGCAATGACGTTCGCGCAAAGGATATAATGAATAATTTAAGAGCTAAAAAATAAACAAAAATAAATAGCATCTTCGAATCGGGTAGTTTTCGAATACTCTCTATCTACGATTGCGATGACATACAAAAATAAACGTCAGAAATTTATCTCAAGTAACCAATGCTCTTCCGACGAAATAACGCCATTCCTACACAATTCTATCGATTTCCAGTCAAATAGCATTTAGTAATAGAAAACTGAAAGCAATATTACTTGGCGTGATGTTATACGGACGAAGATCGATTTTTCCTGATATATATTTAAATCAATAGAAAATGGATCTTTCGTTTATTCCTTAGAAATCAATTGTAGATATTTTTGAGATATGAAAGTAAAGAAGTAGAATTGAAATAATAATAATAATAATAATAATAATAATAATAATAATAATAATAATAAATGACAAACTTAAAGAGGTCGAAAAAATAGTGAAAAACTCTCAGAAATAAAAGCAGCAGTTATGAGAAAAAATAATTGTGGCGGCAAAGGAGGCCAAGGGTGACAGTAGGAGTGGTAGCTGATGTCAGCCAATAAAATTTAGATTTAAGGTTCAAATTTTGAGTTTCAGGATTGTCTCAGGAGACAATAGCATAGTGGATTAAAGCTCTGGCACGTGAATTCGGTGGCATGATCGAGCACGTGAGCAATGATAATGTTTTCGAAATCAAAAAGGAAATTAATACTGAGCACCAGGAAAAGACAGCTAAAGTTCCTAGGACATGCAAGGAGGAAGGAAGACTTGGAGAATCTGATACTAACAGGCCAGATAGATGGAAAGTGAAGCAGGAGAAAACAGCGTGTTACATACTTGATAGTCCTGAATTGGTGGATGGCAGAATGGGGATTGCGTGGTACAGAAAGAAACAACTAAAGTTCCTGAGACATGCAATGAGGAAGGGAGGCTTGGAGAACCTGATACTAACAAGCCAGATAGAGGGGACATGAGACAGAGGAAAGCAGTGGATAACATATTTAAAAGGCCTGAGAAGGTGGATGACAGAACGGGGGCTGAGAGACGTTACAGGAGAAAGCGTGCTAAGAGCCACCAAGGATAGGGAGACGTGAAAGGCTATGATCGCCGACGTCCTAAAAAGAACAGGGCATATAGAAGAAGTAATTATGATTTTTCCGGTGCATAAAGACATAGACTCAGGGGACATTGGACTAAAAAGAATGAGAATAGATCTCTCTCGCTATCAACAGGGGAACAAGAGCATAGAACATTCGTTGATTTAATAACGTGTTGAGTTCGAAATTCCATCAAAGTTATCCGTATCGACATATGAGAAGGTCAGAGGAAACAGCAACCGAAGCGTTATGATAAAGGTACGAGGAAAAAAAATTAATGAAGGAAAATGATAAGACGTTAAGGCAACAACTTTTATTGTGGTTTTAAGAATAGACATTTAATTCAGGTTCTTACAGCATTTCACTTTTCTTGACAGATCTTCTATTATCACAACGTCGGTTAACAAGAAAAGTGAAAAAAAAAAGAAAAGAAAAAGGAAAACCTAAATAAAATTGGCTAAACTATACGCACAAAACATATATTTAAAAAAATAATTTAAAATATTCAGTCTCCCCATTCTTGTACACATGTCTAGTCACGTCAACATAAATATCACTTTAGTCTGATGAAGTCATAAGGGATAAAACAGGTAATATGATTATTTTTTTCCTTTTTTCATTGATTTTTCTTAATATATATATATATATATATACACAAAATAAAAACAAAAACAGCCATACCCAAGGTATGAAAAATAAAAAAAGTGCTCAATACAACATTCAACAATGATAATGTAGAGCAAAATATATTTAACAAAAGGCAAATATGCTGACTTACATTTCTACCCCGGAAAAAACAAAAGGTTGCCTGAAAAAAACTTCGCGGTTGAAACCTGAGTAACAGAGTGGGTCATTTACCTTTTCTCATATATATATATATATATATATATATATATATATATATATTTGTGCAAATTTAGGCAGCAAATTTTCTTTTAGACGTGTAAGCTGCTTATTTTAATAAAGTCCGCTCATACTCACGGATAATGTTTCTTATAATTGAAAGATGTCAGAAATGAGCTGTAACGTTGACATATGCTATTTCTGACATCTTTCAGTTATAATACACGAATGAGTATCCGTGAGTATGAACGGATTTTATTAAAAGTAAGCAGACACAATGTTTGCAATTTATTTAATCTGACACATATATATATATATATATCGCTCCTCGCTCTTTAAAGCTCAATCGACAACAAAATATGTTCAAAAGTATGGATCTCATGCACTTTTAAATGGTAAACGGTTTCGAAAATCGAGTCAGCAGATTGTATCTGGAATGCTAATTGAAATATCGAAATATGCTTTTGAAAAACAATATCTACCTATTAAGAATAATGAAAAATTATCTAAAAAACACAGTACTAAACTGTTAAATATGGAAAGAAAACTACAAGTCCTTCTAAAAAGGTAGATGAAGAAAGTTGAAAGAAAGAACTACAAATAAATTACAAGAAAACCGAATGTGTGGTCATCAGCAAACGGAGGAGCCCAAAATGCCAATTACAAGTTGGAGATACTAAAATCAAGCAAGTACAAAAATTTAAGCACTTGGGAAGTGTTCTAACGGAAGACGGAAATTGAGACACTGAGATCCAAAGTCGAATTGGAAGGACAAGGACGCATTCCAGAAGCTGAGCAATGTATCAAAAGACAGGAAGATTTTGCTAGAAACAATTCTGGATTGCTATGTGATGTCTGTCTTTACAATATGGCAGTGAATACTAAACAATATTATCAAAGATGAAGGAAAAACTTGTACCAAATGAAATGTGGTTCTACAGAAGGATGCTTCAGATATCATGGATCGAGCATGTGAGCAATGATAAGGTTCTATAAAGGATGGAACCGGAAAGGAAATTAATACTGAGCATCAGGGAGAGATAGCTGAAGTTCTTGGGACATCTGATGAGGAAGGAAGGCTTAGAGAATATGATACTCACAGGTCAGATAAAGACAAATGAAAGCAGTGGATAACATATTTAAAGGGCTTGAGCAGATAGATGGCAGAGCGGGGTTTAGGTGGGGTAACAGGGGAAAGCGTGCTAAGGGCTAGCAGGGATAGGGAGAGGTGAAAAGCCATGATGGCACATAGAAAAAGAGGAATGTCAGTCCTCATCAATGTCATTGAATGTTGGAAAATTTCCTCGCAGATGATTAAGAATAGATATCTTGGTCATTATAGATGTGGTTCAACAGAAACATGCTGAAAATACCACGGACGAAGCATATGAGTAAGGAGGATATCAATAAAAAAAGAACACTTATACTTAGAATCAAAAAGGGGCATTTTGACATTACGTAGCCGAGGGGTCAAGGGACGTCGGACCTAATGTCAGTTCCGCAAACGGGAGTAAGTTCGAATCCTACTGGAGGGCTCGGATATTTCTAACAAGATTTTTCGAGTTTTCAGTTCGGTATAATTAACTAAAAAATATACTGTTTAATAATTAACTCAAAACATAACACATGCTCAAACAAGCATCCATTAAAATATGTTAAACAAAAAAAATTTAAATATGTCTACTAATGCCAGTTTCGTGGATTTCTGTTAAATTCCCTCATGTAATATATATATATATATATATATATATATATATATATATATATTCAACCCACACTCAATAAAATTACAGTTCAATCTAGTCACAACACGCATACCAATGTTTTATCTAAACAAAATAATATTATCTTTGATAATGGATGCCTATATGTTAACAAACCTTTAACCACTCTGAAGATAGCTCATGGGAGCCGAAAGGTTAAGACCAGTGTAATAACAAAAAATATTCAAATGTTGGACAATTTTTGTCTTTATTTTCATCTGAAATTAAAGCCAACATACGATGTTTAGAACGGTGCATGATAAAAGACATTATGTTATATGTAACAATATATATATATATAGCGGACGTTGACGTTAAGACAGAATGGTCTGTTTTATGCTGAAAGACAATCTTCGCCTGAAGATTGTTTTTAAACATTTAACCTTGAATCAGTGAAACAGACTGTCGACACTCAGTTTTCTAATCAGATATATATATATATATATATATATATATATATATATATATATATACTATAGTCATCCGCAGACAGATCTGTTTCGCTGTATTACAGCTCATCAGTGCGGCTTAGACTCCGGTCGCTTCCTAACCCAGGATCGAAACCCGACCGAATTGGCGTCAGTCCGCGATTCTACTCCTAGGCCAGGAGCGTCCAGTATGTGTATGTGTATATGTGGTGGGGGAGTAGAAAACTGAGTATATATATATATATATATATATATATATATATATATATATATATATATATATATATATATATATATATATATATATATATATATAATTCCTTAGTTTTTGGTCATAATTAAATTAGACCTGTACACAGCTGTATTAAAATGTATTCAATACAATTATATTGTAGAACTTTTGAATATTTTTCATTTATAAACGATTTATTACGCAACCTAGGTTTCTATCATGTGGTGTCTTCAGGCGATTTACAACAAGTGATTTTACCGTTTTTTTTATTTTCACGTCATAGGATTTTTTGCACGCGCAAATTTTCAAAGTTATATATATATATATATACACACACACATATATATATATATATATATATATAGAGAGAGAGAGAGAGAGAGAGAGAGAGAGAGTGAAAGTTTGAAAAGTAGAAAAGAAAAAGGCAATTATAATATCGATAAGTGGAACTGAAAGGACGATTAACATTGAAACGAAGACGCCAAAGGAAAACAAGACAATTTGATGAGGACATAAGAAATACGGAAGGACGAAACAAGGGAAGCAAGTTGTAATATTTAGCCGGTATCTTAAAGCCATTATGCAAATGGTTCCTTCAATTGAACGCATGAACAACTAAGTCTGAAGCTTCATTTATTTACACAAGGGAAAAATTTGGGACCGTCTAAACAGTTGGATATTGACTACATAATTCATTCGACGTGTCCTTCTGACGCTTTATGACGTTGATTATAAACCAGTCAACCGTAAGCGGTTAATTATTTCATGTAGAAGGTAGAGGGCGAAAAGGCATGGCTCAATCATTTGTAAGCAACGTCCGGTTTTTAGCCATGTGTTTGTTAGTTTTCTTTGGTATGCTAAATGGGGGTCGATTTTATTCTTTTTATATCTTTATTTAAACCTCCTTTGGCTTCTTTCTTTCTTTCTTTCTTTTTTTTTGCTCTTTTCCTTTTCTTCTTTCTTTGCTGCTTGCTTTTCTACTTCTTTCTTATAATCATTCTACCCCTTTTTTCTTCTTTTTTAGCTACGATCTTTTTTCTTCTAGTTTCTTGTAATAAATCTATATTCCAACTTTCTTGTTTCTTTCCTTTTCCATTTATTTTGCTTTCTTTTTCTGTATCTTTCTATTTCTTTTTTTCTATCATTTCTTTCTTTTTGCTTCCCTTATATTTTAGTTTCTTTCTTTCTTTCTTTCTTTCTTTCTTTCTTTCTTTCTTGTTTGCTGTCTTTTTTCCGCCGTTATATTTTAATTTTGTTTCCTTTTTCTTTCTTTCTTTTGTTATAATTTCTTTTTCTTTTTTTATTTTGCTCTTTTTAAAATATATTTTAGTATTCGGTTCTCTTTCCTTTCTTTCTTTCATTATATTTTATTTTAGTTTCTCGTTTTTCTTTTTTTTCATTGTATTTTAGTTTTCATTTTAGTTTTTTCTTTCGTTTTTTCTTGTTTCTTTATTTCTTACGCTTGCTATTTTTTATGTTTTTATTTTTCGATTTTCTTTGCTTTTTTTTCTTTCTTTCTTTTACTATATTATATTTTTCGCTTCTCTTTTTTGTTTATTTTTTCTTTTTTCTTTCGTTATAACCTTTTCCTTGTTTTTCATTTCTCTTTCTCTCTTTCTCTCTTTCTCGCCCTCTCTCTCTCTCTTTCTCACTCTGTCTTTGATTCCATCTCTCCTTGTAAAAATTATCCGCATTGGTTCCTCTGAGATCTTCTATTTTTGTCTCACTTTTTCTATTCTTGTTCTTGTCTCCCTGAAGTCTTTAGTATCAAAAAATGTCCCTCTTCATTTCGTTTCTATTATACATTCCTCCTTTTCTACGTTCTTACACTCATTCCTATAATCGATTATTCCCTTTTTTACATATGTAATGACTTCACTTATTCCATTAATCTTCCTTTATTCTCTTCTCAACTATTCCTCTTTCCTAAGACTCTCACCTTCTTTCTCTCATCTTGCCGCCTTTTCTATTTCTATCGTCATTTTCAATCACTTCTCTTGTTTATATTCTTCCCACTTGTCACTTCTTCGTTCACTCACATGCTTCTTCTTTCATGAATATATTTGCATATTATTACTCTGGTCAACCACCTCCATTTGCTGTAGGTCAACGTTAACAAGTAAAAAGGTGAAGCATAGGTAAGAGGTATACAAAACACGATGGAAACAATTATCTTGCAAGCACACATCAGTTGTGCCAAATATGGGCCAAGTTTTGGACGCGTGTCAAACACTTGTCTCATCAACAAATTTGGCTTCTTTTTCACTATCATTTTTCCTGTCTTGTCAAAATAAGAATTATTGAAGATGATATTGATACCACGTGGTTATTGAAGATTTTCTCGTGCGATGGTAACTGTAAAAAAAAAAATGAATACACTTGATTTTATGTAAGGTGTCATCGAATAAGTAGGTTGATTTTGCATATCAACCAATGTTGGATTATTTATTGTCGAATTTTGTATGGGGCATCATGAGAATCGAAATCGCTTCTTCTATTTACCGCTTCTCTCCTGGGAAACATTCTGCAAGCATTGATACGATATAGTCCAATTTTAACCTCGCGAGTGGGATGTTTATATAACGTCCTGTCATCCGTTTGTCGCGAACGTTAACAAACAATACTGTCTTCTTTTATGTACCTTGTCTCTTCAGGGCGTATGCGATCATGGCTTTCCACGTCTCCCTATCACTGGTGGCTCTTAGCACGCCTTCTCCTGTAACGTCTCTCACCTCCCGTTCTGTCATCCACCTGCTCAGGCCTTTTAAATATATTATCCGCTGCTTTCCTCTGTCTCTTTTTCCCTCTATCTGGCCTGTTAGTATCAGGTTCTCCAAGCCCTCTTTCTTCATTGCATGTCCCAGGAACTTTAGTTGTCTCTTTCTGATGCTCAATATTAATTTCCTTTTCGTTTCCATCATTTTCAAAACCTCGTCATTGCTCAAATGCTCGGTCCAGAATATCCGCAGCATTCTTCTGTAGAAAAACCACATTTCAGTTTTCCCTATCATCTTTGTTGATATTGTCCAACATCCGCTGCCATATTGAAGAACTGACATCAGATAGTAATCTAGTACTCTCTTCTTTGTTTCTAGTGAAAGTTTCCTGTGTTTTAATACTTTACTCAGCTTCTGGAACGCATCTTTTGCCATGCCAATTCGCCTTTGGATCTCTGTCGCATTTTCCGTCTTCAGTTAGAATACGTCCCAGATATTTGGATGTTCGTACCTGCTTGATTTTAACACCTCTCCCCATCTGTATTTGGCACTTTAAGCTGCTCTTTTTGCGTAATCCCTTCATGTCACTCTCTTCAGCTATCTTCTCTAGGAAGTCCTGCAGTTTTTCCCTGTCTGCAATCAACACTCAGTTGTCTGCGTATCTTACGTTGTTCAGGTTGTGACCTCCGATGACAAATCCTGGCATAACATTTAGGGTCCTCAAATATTCTCACTGTACTAGTTAAATAAATCCGGTGAAAATACACAACCCTGTCTTACGCTTCTTTCTATCTTTGTATATTGCAAAATAGCCAAAAAAATTCATTCAGCTCCCAATTATTTCCAATCTTTCCTTTCTTTCTTTCTTTCGTTTTTTTTTTTTTTGCTCTTTTCCTTTTTTTTTTTTTGCTCTTTTTAAAATATATTTTATTATTCGGTTCTCTTTCCTTTCTTTCTTTCATTATATTTTATTTTAGTTTCTCGTTTTTCTTTTTTTCATTGTATTTTAGTTTTCATTTTAGTTTTTTCTTTCGTTTTTTCTTGTTTCTTTATTTCTTACGCTTGCTATTTTTTATGTTTTTATTTTTCGATTTTCTTTGCTTTTTTTTCTTTCTTTCTTTTACTATATTATATTTTCGCTTCTCTTTTTTGTTTATTTTTTCTTTTTTCTTTCGTTATATTGTACATTTTACTTGTTTTTCATTTCTCTTACTCTCTTTTTCTCTTTCTCTCTTTCTCGCCCTCTCTCTCTCTCTTTCTCACTCTGTCTTTGATTCCATCTCTCCTTGTAAAAATTATCCGCATTGGTTCCTCTGAGATCTTCTATTTTTGTCTCACTTTTTCTATTCTTGTTCTTGTCTCCCTGAAGTCTTTAGTATCAAAAAATGTCCCTCTTCATTTCGTTTCTATTATACATTCCTCCTTTTCTACGTTCTTACACTCATTCTTATAATCCATTATTCCCTTTTTTACATAATTGAATTGATGGAAATGATAGGCAACCTCGACATTTTCGGCAAAGATATAAGAATAATCAAGAATCTCTACTGGCAGCAAACGGCCTGCATACGGACAGGTAACGACCTCAGTAGATACACAAAGATAGAAAAAGGCGTAAGACAAGGATGTGTCTTTTCACCGGATTTGTTCAACCTATACAGCGAGAATATTTTGAGGACCCTAGATGACACACCAGGATTTATTATTGGAGGCCACAACCTGAACAACATAAGATACGCGGACGATACAGTACTGATTGCGGACACGGAAAGGAAATTGCAAGATCTCATACAGAAAGTAGCAGTGGAGAGTGACAAGAAGGGACTACAAATAAACTTTAAGAAAACTGAGTGCATGGTCATCAGCAAAAGATACAACCCAAAATGCCAAATACAGGTGGGGGATAACAGAATCAAACAAGTCCAAGAATTTAAGTACCTAGGAAGTGTTCTAACAGGAGATGGAAAGTGCGACGCGGAGATCCGAAGGCGAATTGGCATGGCAAAGGACGCGTTCCAGAAGATGAGCAAAATACTAACACACAGGAAGATCTCAATAGAAACGAAGAAAAGAGTGCTAGACTGCTACGTGATGTCAGTTCTTCAGTACGGCTGTGAATGCTGGACAATATCATCGAAAATGAGGACAAAACTGGAAGCGGCCGAAATGGGGTTCTACAGAAGGATGCTACGGATATCGTGGACTGAGCATACAAGCAACGACGAAGTGTTAGAAAGAATGGCAACAAAAAGGAAATTGATGCTGAGCATCAGGAAGAGACAACTGAAGTTCGTGGGACATGCAATGAGGAAGGAGAGCCTGGAGAACCTGATACTGACTGGTCAGATAGAAGGAAGGAGAGACAGAGGAAGGCAGCGGATAACATATCTGCAGAGTCTGATCAGGTGGATGACGGAACGGGGGTTGCCAGGAGCAACAGGAGCAAACATACTAAGAGCATACAAGCAACGACGAGGTGTTAGAAAGAATGGCAACAAAAAGAAAATTGATGCTCCTGGGACATGCAATGAGGAAGGAGAGCCTGGAGAACCTGATACTGACTGGACAGATAGAAGGGAGGAGAGACAGAGGAAGGCAGCGGATAACATATTTGCAGGGCCTGATCAGGTGGATGACGGAACGGGGGTTGCCAGGAGCAACAGGAGCAAACATACTAAGAGCCACAAGGGATAGGGAGACGTGGAGATCCATGAGCCACTCACTTATAATGCATTACTGCCACTTATTATATACACAACGTTTGTAATTCTGTAGTACCAGTCCAAGAGGTTGGAAAAAGAATTGTCCTCGATAAGACCAACAGGCTAGTATTCACTGGAAGCCATTTTTAAGCAATTATCTGGTAAAGCAGTTGTATACACCTGGCAGTTTAGATATTTTAGAACGAGTTCGGCACCATGCGTGACATACATAGTCAATTCTCTTTCAAGATTCACGTTAATGTTTTCGTTGTGTATCAATCTGCAGTGTTTGGCGAGACTGTTTCTATCGCAGCCTATTCGATATTTAATTTCATTATCTCCTGCACTAAATAGATACGATGAAATATTTGAATGAAATATTTGAATAGAGTAGCTGACACCCCCCCCTAGCGCTCTCAAGTATGGAATGATCTGTGGACCGAAATAGCTATATAAAAAAAAGATTAATAGAAATCAGGAACTGAGAGTGTCATTGACGATTATTATTGACTGTGCTTTTTGCGACTCTAACAACTAACCTTTCCTCTCTTCTAATTATTGTTGTTCTATGTTTGTTATATTTGTACTTAATATCCATTAGCACGGATATTGTGCTGTAGATACTTCCACTCACATCATCTAGTATTGTACTTCCATCTTTGCGATACAACAAAATGCTCAGGATTTATTTCCTCATCCTGAATTTTTATGATGGATTCAGGAAAAGCACTGACTGTTTTAATGACAATTCCAGTTGTTTCATAGTTCCTGTTTCAGAAAATTGAATATCGTAAGTCTTACTTTTTGGAAAATTTAGTGGAGGATGTTGATTTTTTATTCAAGATCATTTATCTCAAATATGAATAGCTGTCATCAGCATAGCCTCCCTCATCACTGGTTTCGGAAGAGGTAAGCAGTAACTCTTATTTTCTATTAATAAATTCGTTTTGGATGTGGTAATGAATTCTTAAATCATCTGTACTCTTCTTTTTATATCCGTACTTGATAGATGTGCATTTGGTGCAGTGGTTATCGGCTTAGAACGAGAAATCAGGGAGCCGAGTTAGAATTACAGTTGAATTCCTCACTTACACGCAAATACCCTTGGAAAGGTATTAATCCTTCGCTTCCCTCCAGTTATGGGTTAAATACAGGTCAGATTGGGTTCTACAGTCTTGGCTGGCAACTAGTCTACCGTAGAAAATAATGGCAATCTACTGCAGGATAATCTTTTGCCCAGTTAGTTATGTCTCTTTCGAGACATGATCGCCCAAGTGTGTATCCCGTATGGCTCTTAACAGACTGACTTGTGTACAAAGTATATACCAGAAAGAGATGAAACAGAATGCGGGTTTAATATCGATTAATGATTGTTAATGGACAAAGAATAAGAAGACGGAAAACTGTGGATTGACACTTTTCGTTCCGAGAAAGAAACTTCATCGTACGGCGAAATAACAGTAATTAAAAGCGAGGGAATTTTTCTTATATGTCAGTCAGTTAAGTGCCATACGTGATACACGTTTGGGCGATCATGTCTCGAAAGAGACATGACTGACTGGGCAGAAGATTATCCCGCAGTAGGTTGCCATTGCTTTCTGTGGTAGACTGGTTGCCCACCAAGGCTATAGAACCCAATCTGTCCTGTTATTTAACTCATAACTGAAAGGAATAAACGGATTAATACCTTTCCCAAGGGTATTTGCGCGTAAGTGAATACAATGGATTCAACTGGAATTCGAACTTGGCTCCCCGGTTTCTCGTTCCGAGCCGATATCCACTGTACCACAACGCACATAGAAATAGTAAAATGAGAAGTTGAGCGAGAAATGCAACGAAAGCTGTTTACTGTTAATGGTGAAGCATTGGAGATACAGAGACATTTAACATTTAGATTTTAATTTTGAAGTCAAATATATAAAAATGTTAAAGTTAACCTATCACACTCACCTGTTTATCGCGTTTATCAGACAAAGAAAGGAGTTGCTAGAACACCTACAGGAGGTAATAAAGAAAGTGAAATAAAACGACCAAATATCAACTGTTAAACAGAATATCTGGTCGTCAACAAAGAAAACAGCTCAACACACAAATTACAAATTGGACACGCCAAAATTAATTAAATGTAATAATTGAAACTAGTTTTAACCTGTGAAAAGTTCACAGTTTTCTTATTTTAATATTCTGATGAATCTTAATTCGTCAGTTCATCTAATCTAAACTTATTTACAAATGGAACTTTGTGTGTGTGTGTGTGTGTGTGTGTGTGTGTGTGTGTGTGTGTGTGTGTGTGTGTGTGTGTGTGTGTGTCCGTCACCTGTCGACTCCGAAACGGCTGAACCGATTTTATTGAAAATTTACACAGTTGTACTATAAGCGTCTGCGAGTGTTCTTAGCTAGGTTTTGTGTCGAGGTACCCCCGATAAATATCGATGATCGAAAAAATCGGGTTATAGAAGAAGTGGTCCGATTTTAATCAAATTTGATACACTCATAGACAAAGACATAAGAAACGATATTCAGAAGTTTCAAGGTTGTACTTCTTATAATAGTGCAGAAAATCGATTATATATAGAAAAGGCAAAATGTTTGTGTGTGTGTCTGTTTATCTGCCTGTATGTCTGTATTTTTTTCAGACCTTGTATTTTAGTTTTTGATTCGGGTTTGGCTCTAAGTAGGTATAATTGTAGTTCTTAGTCTCAGCCATGATATCATTTACTCAGAGGACGTATTTAGCCTTCAGAATTCAGTTTACGACGAAAAAAACTTATTTGATATGGATACCAGGAAATCAAAATTTGATTTACATCCATTCATTTTTTTTTCAGTCTACGGTTTCGCTTTAACTGGAAACAACTATTGCTTTTTAGTCTTTCGTGACAACGTCCAAAGAGTTTGAGCTCCAGGACCATGGATTAGTTTTAAAGCTTTCATTACACCCGAGCAACGCCGGGCTATACTGCTGGTGATTGAATAAGCGCATGGCAAATTTTACGACAATAAAATATCCGTAGAAATTCCCCTATTGCCTCATTAATTATTTGAACTCAACAAATTTAACAAAATATTACAATAACAATCATAAATATAATGTTCTCTCTCTCTTCTTCGTTCAGAAATTCCTCCTTGGTTGCATTCGTTCTCTTTCATGTTTACGGATTGCTTGTCTCTCTTCCGCTCGTAATTGTTCTCGTCTTCTTTGCCGTTCTCTTGCTGCCTCTCTTTGTTGCCTTACTTTTCCTTCCATTAAAATGATTTTCTCCGGAAATATAATGCATTTGCAAAATACATTCAGTTCATTACAGATTGTGCAAATAGTAGGGAAAACAGGGTTTAGGAGATGTAGCGAAAAGATAAACATTATAAAGGGCCAGAAAAGTCAAAGTATTTGCGGAGAGCCATGATCCCTACTTTCTGAATGGACACACAACAAAGAAAAAGCAAATATACCGTTTTATCCAACTCATTAACGGTTTTATATTTACGCAAATAACTGTTACCAGGTGAATAAAAGTCAGAAATGAAAAAGCATACTTTGATTTTCAAAACAAACATTTTATAGGAAAGTATTGTTCTAGACTGCTACGTGATGTCAGTTCTTCAATACGGCTGTAAATGCTGGACAATATCATCGAAAATGAGGACAAAACTGGAAGCGGCCGAAATGGGGTTCTACAGAAGGATGCTACGGATATCGTGGACTGAGCATACAAGCAACGACGAGGTGTTAGAAAGAATGGCAACAAAAAGGAAATTGATGCTGAGCATCAGGAAGAGACAACTGAAGTTCGTGGGACATGCAATGAGGAAGGAGAGCCTGGAGAACCTGATACTGACTGGACAGATAGAAGGAAGGAGAGACAGAGGAAGGCATTGGATAACATATTTGCAGGGCCTGATCAGGTGGATGACGTTACGGGGGTTGCCAGGAGCAACAGGAGCAAACATACTAAGAGCCACAAGGGATAGGGATACGTGGAGAGCCATGATCGCCTACGTCCTGAAGGGACAGGGCACATAGAAGAAGAAGAAGATTGAAAATATAAAACATAAACAAAGATTTTTAAAATAAAATTGTCTAAGTTTACGAATATAAAAACTGGATTTTGTTGTAAGATGTTATAACTGATCTCTGGTAGTTAATGTACTAACCCAGATTGTATTCAAATCATTTTTGGAAGAACATATATATGGTTGTAGGATGCTGGACATAAATTTATTGTCGAGGATTCAGAAATTAGGGCAGTTTAAAAACTTTTTCGCCTAAAAATATTTCACTCTTAATCAGAACCATATTCATCAAATCGAAATCATCGCCAAACCTATGACGTTGACAGGAAGTTTGGTCCACTGTGCCAGGCCAGAATTTGTTTTTTTTTCTCGTCAGAATCCATCTTGCACATTGAATATTGAATATTGCTGTTCTATGTGGTGATTTTGATATTCATACCGAGATTCTTAACAAAATTCAAAGAAGGATTTGCAATATAATCGATCCTGACATGGCATCTCGACTTTTTAGCCGACATCACGTGGCTTCGCTCTGACTTTTCTACAAATATTTTCATGACAACTGCTCTGACAAACATTTTTTTCCGGTAGTCCTAACCACATGAATTTAAGTTCGCTAGTAGGTTGGAGCCGGGTGTGCGTTGTGGTGCAGTGGATATCAACTCGGAACGACAAATCGAAGAGTCGAGTTCGAATTCCAGTTGAATTCTCGCATTCACTTACGCACAAACAGCCTTGGGAAAGGTATTAGTCAGTCTCTTCCTTCCAGTAAAGGGTTCAATAATAGGACAGATTGGGTTTTACAGCCTTGGTTGGCAACCAGTCTACCGCAAAAAGAAATGGAAACCTACTGCGGTATAATCTTCTGCCCAGTCAGTCATGTTTCTAGAGAAACATGATCGCCCATGCGTGTATCACATATGGCACTTAACTGACTGACTAGCTTGGAATCTAGGTCACACTCTTTTACCTTTGAAATAGTTAAATGTAACCCTCCCTTCTACACCCACAGTTTCTTTGCTCGCACTTCCAGTCTGCGGAATTCTCTTCCGTTTACTTGCTTATCTGATAGCTACATTCTTCAAAAATTTAAATGCGATGTAAACTGACATTTTCTATCTTCTTGAATCTCGTTCATCTTTTATCCTTTTATAATACTACCTGTACCCATTCTTTTCTCTCATCGAAAACCTCTGCTGTCTAGTGGCGGTCCCACCTTGGTTGGTTGTTTTGTTTTTATGGCAAATTAACCTCGGCGGATCATTTATTGCTAACTAAATTTTATTTATTTATTGCTGGTAATACCTTTTTCTTTCAACAATTTATTGTTGTTTTTAGATAAGTTTTGTGTCTAGTAATACTTTTTTTCTTTTCGGGTATCAAGATTTATTGTTTTTTTTAATGACAGGTTCCCCAAGTCCTACCCTTGTTATTTAACCCATAACTGGAGGGAAGGGACGGATTAATACCTTTCCCAAGGGTACCAGTGCTTAAGTGAATGCAGGGTATTCAACTGGAATTCGAACTCAGGCTCAGCAATTTCTCTTTCCGAGCCGATATCCACTGCACCAGAACGCACATCCGTAACTATACGCTTAAAGCACATGGGCCCCACCTTGCATGTGGTGAAATGATTAAAAAAAATAATGCATTAAGTTCATTGTTTGGTATTTTGTTCATATAATCTTTCTCTTTAATATGCTGAAAAAAAAACTATATCTTTTGCATCTGTCGTATTCGATAAATCGTTTTTCTGAGAAAATTGCTAGGTTATTATAGGGAAATATTTTGTTGGAAAGAATGTTTTGTTAAAGATTTCACCTGATTACTTTGGGAGTTTCCATCAAAGATGTTAGGAATCGTGGTTCTCCACGACATCTCGTCCTTTGTAAGTCTCAATAAATTTTCTCTTTTCGCCATCTTTCACAATTTCTGTTCAGCCATTCATTCACACAAGCTCTCCAGGTAGGCTATGGGTGGATTTCCTCTCTCCGTCTTACCTTCAAACTGTCCTGCGAGTATCAAATTTTCCAAGCTCTCTTTCCTTTTTTTCTCTTTCTTTGTATTTTTTCAATACTTTCCGTAATTTAATCAATCACTTTTACATAATAATGTTTGTTTTCGGTCTTGGTAAGGCAAGTGTTGTAATGGAAAGCGAATCAGAATGATAATTAGGGGGCCAATTTCGATTTACATTTACGTACGCGCAAATATGATTGGAAAAGGTATAAATCTAACTCTTACACCCACCTACGGGTTAAATAGTAGCCCTTCCACATAGAAAAAACATTGTATTCTCAATAAGTTGTTCATGCAATTATGTCAGTCTGTTAAGTGCCATACGTGATAAATGCTCAGGCAATCATGCCTCGAAAAAGACATGACTGACTGGGGTGGGAAGCCTTCCCCCAGTAAGTTGCCATTACTCTTTTGCGGTTGACTGGGTGCCAACCAAGGTTGTAGAAGCCAATCTGTCCTGTTATTAATCCATAGCTGGAGGGAAGAGACAGATTAATACCTTTCCCAAAGGGTATTTGCGCGTGAATGAATGCAACGAATTTAACTGGAATTCGAATTCGGTTCTCTGATTTCCCCCTACGAGCCAATATTCACTCTTCGTTGTCCTGCCGAGATAGAACTCACTACACCCTTCCAGTATTCCCTGTGTATTTGGAACACTGGCACAGTTTATAGCGAAATTCATAATCAAATAGTTGAATACTTGATGCTTCGCCAGGGGCTACCAAGGGTGTTTCTATTGTGCCACCAACACTGGATGGGTTTCCTCCAGGCCCCATCCCGTTATTTACCCCGTAACTGGAGGTAAGTGACGGATTAATACCCTTTCCAATGGTACTAGTGCTTAATTGAATGCAGGGTACTCAACTGGAATTCACCGATTTGTCTTTCCAAGTCGACATCCACTGCACCACAACGCACATCCGTCACTGAACGCTTACAGCGCCTGGACTTCCCAGCGGTCACCCATCTAAGTACTGACCGGGCTCACGTTGTTTAAGTTCGGTGATCGAACGAGAACCGGTGTATTCAATGTGATGTGCCGTAATATGTGTAATATTCACTACACCACAACGTATATCCATAAAAAGTTCTATTTTTTAATCTAAAGTATGTTTAGGTTTTAAATAACCCATAAGTGACTCATTAATCCATCAATTTTTTTCTTTTTATATTACTTATTTTCACAAGCGGTCAAATTTAAATTGATTCTACCCAATTAACACGAATTTCAGTCCCATCCATATCAGGAAATGTATATTTTATCAAAAGGGTTTCTCAGGAACAGAAGTGGCAATAAATATTCGTGTGGTCTATGAAAATGAAACTTTATATTTCAGAACAAGCCGGTGTGTTTTTCTTGCGAATGCGCTCTATCTTCTTGTTTGTGTATCGTATTCACTTGGAGCGTATGCGATTATGGTTCTCCACAACTTCCTTTCCCTTGTAGCTCTTAACAGTTCTTTTTCTGATATTTCTTTTCACCCCTTTTCCGCGATCTATTAACACAAGTTCACTAAGTATGTTATGCGTTGTTTTCTTCTGTCCCTTTATCTGTCAAATGAGTATCAGATTCTCCAAACCTTCCTTCCTTATTATATGCCCAAGAAACTTCAACTGTTTCTTGCTAATGTTAGGTATTAGTTTCAGTTTTGTGTTCATTTTTTCAAATCTTCGTCTTTGCTCGGTATACGGTATTCTCAGCATCCTTCTGTAAAACCACATTTCTGTTGCTTCATGTCTCGTCTTCATCTTTGATGAGATTGTCCAGCATTCACACTCCATACAGAAGGACAGATATCACGTAGCAATTTAACATTCTTTTCCTTGTTTGTAACGAAATTTTTCTATTTCTTAGTACTCTACTTAGTACTCTACTTACTTATAGGAATGCTTGCTTGGCTATTCCAATACGCCTTCGGATTTCAGTGTCACACTTTCCGTCCTTTGTTTAAACAGTTTCCTGATATTTAAATTTTTGCACTTTTTTGCTCTAGTACCAGCGATTTGTATTTCGACCTTTGGGATGATCCTTTGGTTAACGATCATGCATTCGTTCTTCTTCTCCTCGATCTAGACGACAAATATCTGTTAACATTGAGTTTCTACAAACCTCAGTTGTTGAGGAGAAAATAGAGGCAAAAAAAAATCACTTCGATCATTAAAATACCTTTATGAATTCTGAAAATATCTAAACTTGGTCACTCGATTCCTGATCATTTGGCTGCTTCTCAGCTTAATGTAAAAATTAAACTGTTTTCCGTTGAACTGTAAACAGGCCACGAATCCTTCCTAGCTAGAAAAACATAAAAAAAATGTTCATATCTGTATCGAAACCATCTTTGTGCCAGAGATAGCTTCGACCAACACTACAAATTGCTATGAAATCAAAAAATACCTGAAATTTTATCATGTTCCTAACTGTCGTGTCGTGGCTCGGACCATGTGACATCCGGTCGCCCAGATGTATAAAGAAACAATGTGCGATTAGTACTGGAGATTATCATTGTCACGGACTTCGGGAAGTAACACCTTACTAATTAATTACTAAATAATTACTGCGAGAGACTGTAAATATTTCATATACATCTTGGTTGTACCCATCTGATAATAAAAGTGTTTATCTACTTTCTCTGTGCATCTCTTCATTGCACGATACAACATTACCTATTCTCGTCAGAACAAGACTATCATACGAGACTATCATAAGAATGCGATGCATGGCGCCAAACCGTTCCGTATTATCGAACTGTATACAAGGGATTTCTAAGATCAATCGTTAAAAAGGGTTTTAAACAAAGTAAAACTGAAGCTCTTCTTTAAACATTTTAAATTGTTGTTACAGATTCACAAACAAATAACTCTAGCAAATAAGCGAAATCACATCACTTGAAGATTATAAAGAACTGCAACAACTAAAATGGATAGCACGTGTAACTGGAAGCAAAAACACAATGACATATTCAGGATGTTAACACTCTATACTACTTCAATTAAAATGTTAGGAAGAAAACCTCATCAATACTGGAATGAGGGATAACATATATTAGAGCTAAGAAACCTGTTTTAAGAAATTGTTTTAAGAGAAAGAGTTATGAATTTCAATCGTAACCAATACTTCAATTAAAATGTTAGGAAGAAAACCTCATCAATACTGGAATGAGGGATAACATATATTAGAGCTAAGAAACCTGTTTTAAGAAATTGTTTTAAGAGAAAGAGTTATGAATTTCAATCGTAACCAATACTTCAATTAAAAAGTTAGGAAGAAAACCTCATCAATACTGGAATGAGGGATAACATATATTAGAGCTAAGAAACCTGTTTTAAGAAATTGTTTTAAGAGAAAGAGTTATGAATTTCAATCGTAACCAATACTTCAATTAAAATGTTAGGCAGAAAACCTCATCAATACTGGAATGAGGGATAACATATATTAGAGCTAAGAAACCTGTTTTAAGAAATTGTTTTAAGAGAAAGAGTTATGAATTTCAATCGTAACCAATACTTCAATTAAACTGTTAGGAAGAAAACCTCATCAATACTGGAATGAGGGATAACATATATTAGAGCTAAGAAACCTGTTTTAAGAAATTGTTTTAAGAGAAAGAGTTATGAATTTCAATCGTAACCAATACTTCAATTAAAATGTTAGGAAGAAAACCTCATCAATACTGGAATGAGGGATAACATATATTAGAGCTAAGAAACCTGTTTTAAGAAATTGTTTTAAGAGAAAGAGTTATGAATTTCAATCGTAACCAATACTTCAATTAAAATGTTAGGAAGAAAACCTCATCAATACTGGAATGAGGGATAACATATATCAGAGCTAAGAAACCTGTTTTAAGAAATTGTTTTAAGAGAAAGAGTTATGAATTTCAATCGTAACAAATACTTCAATTAAAATGTTAGGAAGAAAACCTCATCAATACTGGAATGAGGGATAACATATATTAGAGCTAAGAAACCTGTTTTAAGAAATTGTTTTAAGAGAAAGAGTTATGAATTTCAATCGTAACCAATACTTCAATTAAAATGTTAGGAAGAAAACCTCATCAATACTGGAATGAGGGATAACATATATTAGAGCTAAGAAACCTGTTTTAAGAAATTGTTTTAAGAGAAAGAGTTATGAATTTCAATCGTAACCAATATTGGCTGCTCGGTCAATGAATAATAAATATTTCATTGTGGAAATCTGCTCTCATTACCATTAGAATTATCATGACTTGTAAAAAAAATAGGTTCTCTATAATCATATCTACTGAAAGTGACAATGATTATCTCCCACAGAAAACAGAAAATCCATCCAGAAAGCACGACTACACCCGTGAAAACGAATTACAAAAATTGCGCAGAAACGACGCCTTTCATTGCTTCATTGTAAAGTCGCATTGCTGTTTTCGATAATGCAGAACTAACCGAGTCATACACAGAAAGATGATAGCATTACATACGTAAGCTTTATCTCATCCTCCTTTCTCTTCTGACTTTGCTCCATCCGGCGATCATCTTTTCAGACCGTTGTCACAGTTTAAAGAAATAGAGTTATTTGTAAAAAGGTCATGATATATATGTTTCTTTACTTGTTAGCCCGAACAATTTTACGCTTTAGATATCAGCAATATGACAAATAGTTTAGATTGCAATCGATGATTAGAGGAAATATTGTCTTGATTAAAGACATCAATTACGACCATAGTAGTTTTCGATATTTAATTCACACAGAACTTCTTTTCCAACCTAATAGAATATCAACGGTGAATAAGATGAAAGCGAGAAGAGAAATGTCAAAACTCCTACTGTATTATAGCTAATTTCACGTTAAGAATTTCGTTTTTCAGCAAGTCTTTCTAAATTTGGCCTTATGCCAAACATTCCTTTGCCCATGAAATGTTTAATATGGCCGTATGCCATATTTTAAATCTCGCTGGGGGTTGGATAAGTAGCGTCTGTAATGTTATCCTTAAATGAATGATTGACGTTTTAAAGTCTCACTCTGCTCCCTCAACAGACAGATGATTGTAAAGTTTGTTAGGCGGACATATGAGTCAAGATAGAGTGTTAAAAAGATACGGAAGTTTTCGAACATACGCATCTCTATGATGACAAGCAGGAACCACAAGAGGATTCGGTCAATTTGCTCGCGTTGAGGTAGCGTTGCATAATGTAGAAAAAGATATGTTAATAAACATCTACAGCGTAAGATTCTTCTTCTTCTATGTGCCCTGTCCTTCCAGGACGTAGGCGATCATGACTTTCTATGTCTCCCTATCTCTGGTGGCTCTTAGCACGCTTCCTCCTATTACACCACACAACCCTCGTTCTGTCATCCACCTGATCAGGCCCTTCAAATATGTTATCCGCTGCTTTCCCCTGTCTCTTTTTCCCTCTATCTGGCCTGTTAGTATCAGGTACTACAAGCCCTCATTTCTTTAGCTGTCTCTTCCTGATGCTTTCATTTTCGTTTCTATCCTTTCCAAAATCTCATCATTGCTCACATTCCCGGTTCATATTCTCAGCATCCTTCTGTAGAACCACATTTTAAGTTTTTCCTTCATATTTGGTGATATTGCCCAGCATGCATTGCCATATTAAAGAACTGACATCACATAGCAATCCAGTACTCTTTTCTTTGTTTTTAGCGAAATTTTCCTGTCTCTACTCAACTTCTGGAACGCGTCCTTCGCCATGCCAATTCGCCTTGGGATCTCCGTGTCGCATTTTCCGTCTTCTCTTAGAACATCTCCCATATCTAAATGTTTGTACCTGCTTGATTTTAGTATCCCACATCTGTATTTGGTATTTTGGGCTTCTCATTTTGCTAATGACGACGCATTCGGGTTTTTTTTTTTTTTTGCAGTTTATTTGTAAATGTTAAAATAAAGACATTACCCTGAATATCATGAGAAACTTGCCCACCTAATTATTGATAAACTTACTATGAGATTACTAATGGAATTATAGAGATAATTACTATTTATCTATCTCTTGAAGATATGTGAGGGTGTTATGCATATTGGCTCGGAAAGAGAAATCTGAATTTCAGTTAGGTTCGTTACATATACTAACGGGCAAATGCACTTGAGAAAGATATGAATTTGCATCCCCTCTATGGGTTAAATAGAGATAACGTTAGTTGACAATTCATGTAGAAAAGTATGAATTTATCTGCCATTCAGTAGTGTAATTTTGAGCAGAGAAAACATTGCTATTCTTCGAAAAATTGTTGATGCTTTACTGATACTTTCAAAAAAAAAAAGAATTCATCGTACAATCTAAATATATTTCAGCTTTAAATAACCTACAAAGGATTGATAAACCGTAAAAAACAAATCAATCAATGAAGGTTTTATCTACAAATGGTAGTCAGTAATACTTTTTATAAAAATATAACAAAACTTCATCGTCTCTCTCTGTCTCTCTCTCCCTCTCTCCATACATATATATATATATATATATGTGTGTGTGTGTGTGTGTGTGTGTGTGTGTGTGTGTGTGTGTGTGAATAGAATAAGTAAAGAACAGGTAAGACAAATTGTCTTTAATCTAACGTTTCACTTTAATAAGCTTATTCAGAATTTTTTTAAGACGAATGATTTTAATTTTTTTTTTCTAAAAAATCCACAAAGACAGTATGTTGATTGAAGTTTGATTTCATTGGTCAGATACGTGTCACGTGTAATAAAGCAAGAGATGACCATTTTTAAATGTGGAGAAAATGTATGTGTATGTGTCCGTGTGTGTGTGTGAGAGTGTGTGTGTGTGTGTGAGAGAGAGAGAGTGTGTGTGTGTGTATGAGTGTGTGTGTATGTAACACGTGTAATAAAAGCAATAGATACTTATTTTAAACGTAAGTGTGTGGATGCAAAAATAATGCATGCGTCAAACGTATTTAAACCATAGAAGAATTAAATGTGTTTTTATATCGGTAACCTTAGTATCTGTGTGAATGACAAAACGAACTTCATTTCCGTTCAAAATTGTAGCGAATTAATGTATGAAAACATCCAGAGATAGACGATGTTCTTTTTTTTAAAAAAAATGTTTTATTAGAGAATCATGGATAAATGTATTATGTGTGCGTTTATGAGTCGGTAATGTTAGTATGTGTGTGAATGATAAAGCCAAATATATTTCCGTTTAAAATTTTAGCGAAGTAATGTATGCAAGTCCAACTTTCACATATATAGCGTACGATGTGCACATTGTCGCCATGTTTATAATTTAATATGCGTGTTGTTTATTTTTATTTTTTGAACTACACAGCATAACACATGACTCAGTAAGTCCTGAGCCTGACCAATAGATGGCTCCAATAATAAGAATCCATATCATTTTCATGAAGAACTAACCTTCAAATTGAACGTGACAACATTTGGGCCCAATCTGATTATTAGTTTACAAATTACAGTTATTTAAGTGAATCTATTGCTGCAAATTTTCAAATCTGAAATTTGTGTGTTAATAAAGGATTGTTTTCTGCTGGAAAAAATACTGTTCAAGCAAAGCAATGGCTTGATAAGTGCTATTTGGACTCTGCTCCGTCGGAAACAACGGTTAAGAGGTGCTATGCTGACTTTAAACGCAGTCGTACAGACACAAATGATGCAGAACGCTCAGGTCACCCAAAATCAGCAGTTGCCCCGGAATACACCAAAATAATCCACAAACTCGTTTTGAACGATCGTAAATTGAAGTTACCTGAGATAGCAGAGGAGATGCACATATCAGAAAGCAGTGTATTTACCATTTTGCATGAACATTTGTCAGTGAGAAAACTGTGTTCAAAGTAGGTGCCGCGTTTGCTCACAGTCGATCAAAAACAACAACGCGTCAACGATTCAGAGAGTTGTTTGCAACAGTTTAAATGCAACAAGAAGACATTTTTGCGTAAATATGCGACACTGGATGAAACATGAATCCACCACTATACTCCGGAGTGAAATCGGAACTCAGCTGAGTAGACAGTAACAGATGAAAGCCGTAAACATCACAGAACAAAGACGCAAACATAAGCAGGCAAGGTTTTGGCCCCCGTAATTTTGTGATGTGCAAGATATTTTGTTCATCGATTACCTTGAGAAAGGAATAACCATCAATTCAGGAATATTATTGGTACATTTGAAGGATGAATTCGCTAAAAAACGACCACAAATGAAGAAGAAAAAGTGATCTTTTATCAAAACGCACCGTGTCACAAGTCGATTGTAATGATGGCAAAACTACATGATTTGCACTTGGAATTGTTTCTGCATCGACCCTATTCTCGAGATCTGTCCCCCAGCAACTATTGGCTGACACCAAAAGAATGCTTCAGAGAAAGAGATTTGGCTCCAATGAAAAAGTGATATCAGAAACTAATGCGTGTTTTGAGACAAAAAATCGTTCTACAAATAAAAAGGCATCGAATTGTTACAGAAGCGTTGGAATCAGTGTATCATCCTAAAAGAAGACAATGTTGATGAATAAAGTCGAATTTTACCTAAAGGACTGGGATTTATTGAGTGATGTGTTAGAAGGGTCATTTGGGAACTGTCTGTGAGAAAAAATACCGCCATGATCTAGTACAATAGATTTAGAAACGCTTTCCTTTACTGCTCGGGATCTGCACCAGGAATCCCAATAGGAAAATTTTGGAGTGTTTGGTTGTCAATCTGAGGAAAACGACAAAAGAAAGACAGGGATGAGTTAAATGATGTTCACGAATATGTTTAGAGTGATGCCTAGTGATGGCGAAATTATGCCTCCATTTGTCTTCCTAGAAAACGTCAGGCTCAACACAGAGGCCTATATCAGGTGCCTTGAAGAGTGAGTGCTCCCCTGGTCCAAACAGGGTAGCTGCTTGAAAATCCTGTATCTGGCAAACAAGTCTCTGCACCATGCCACACATGAAGAAATACACAGCCATGACTGTCAGATAATTTCTGCGCCCACACCACCTATTCCATCTGACCACATAACTTTCCACACTGCTTTATTTTGCATGGGTAACAGTTGCACGAGAGATCAACAAAACTTCTTGCAACACAGAACATGAACTAATGGCAAGGATTATGACAGTCTTCACAAACTTAAACAAAGAAACCGTCCAGAATAGTTGTAGAAAATTCCAAAATCGTCTAAAAGCGGTGGTTCAAACTAATGGCAATTTTGTCTATATTTATAATATGAGATAGTATTTACAGTATTTACATTATTCGGACTATTGTCCTCATCATTGTTGCCATTTGTACGACGTTTCAACCGTTGTACGTTCCGGCCTTCTTCAGGAGCTAGGAATTTCAAACCGAACCCTTTATCTCAATCACTGGGCCATGTATCCTTAAGGAAACATGGTCCAATGGATATAGGCGTTGGTTAGTTCCTGACTTGATTCTTGTGAGTTGTGAGTTCAATACTAGACTACAGCATTGGTGAACAAGTAACTTGCAGGGTTATAGGGAGATAACTTATGACTTCCAATCGAGTCTTTACGCAAGGAATTAGGATGATAAACCCCAGTTATTGCAATAAAGGGTTTGGTTCGAGATTTCTGAAGAAGGCCGGGGCGTACAACGGCCGATATGTCGTAGAAATGGCAACAAAGATGAGGATAAAAGTCTGAATAATGTAAATACTGTAATGGTAATTTTATTGAATCAATTTATTCTTTTGTATTTCAAGATATTTTGTGCAATTTTGATAAATATATCTGTGAAAACGAAATGTTAGTGTTATTTTTATCTTTGCATAATTTGCTAGTCACTTTATTATTCTTACCATATATATGTTTCAAGAGTGACAGTGAAGACGCAGGAATCAACATTGCTTGGTGAGTGTCAGTTTCACACGTCAAGTAAACTTCAACCCAAAATTGTATTGAGGAGTTAAGCTGTACCAAGAAATGCTCTATGTTCGATATTGATCTATTTTTCCACAATAAATACAGAAACTTCAGAAATATGTATATATAAATATATAAAGGAAATAACATTGAAGTCAACACCCGGAGGCGACAGTCTGTTTCATGCTAAGCGCAATCGAATCGCCAGGCCATGAAACACATGAAAAGATACAACCGACCTCACTGCGGAGTATGCAGCTACCTTAATGAATTACACTTCAAAGACGAGACCAAATTGAAAATTAAAAATTATTTTTCATGCAACTCAAAGAATTTAATATCCATTATGACATGCAACGATAGAAAACGCTAAAATTCTATACAATACCAAAACATTTCGATTTAAAAGAGCCCCTATGTATTAAATACCTCTCTCCCAATATCAACCTCACCTTATTTAACAGTGGGAGTGGAGTGTTGAAAGCTCTTAAAAATAGAAAGATGCTCACTCGGATTCCAGCCGCGCTCAACACGCGAGGGCTCGGAATATACGTTCCTACTTGTATTCAAAACGGGACACAAATAAAATACATCTTAAACAGTGAAATCATGAATGAAATTAACAAGACCAAAACAAACCCCTTATATGGACAAAGTTTTCTCATATTTATTCCCACAAAATGAAATTATGTGTTGGGGAGTCACCCGTTTTCACACATTCTATGGACCCTTCCATGGTATACAAATAATCCTTTCAACACAGAACGGGTTGTTGTTAGAGTTGCTGAGACTCTTCAACTATAACACTGTCAGCTCTCTGCCTTCGGGTAGAGGGCGCTCTCTGCTTCCGAGCAGAGAGCAATAACCCAGTCGAGGTTCCGCCGAAGGGTAGAATCACGACTGGGCAAAAATAGACAGCCATTTTTTGGCCGGGCCATATAGCCCGGAAATCCCAGTCATAACTGACCATGTGTCACATCTTGCCCTTACTGGGAGGGACAACTAAATATAGTTGAGTACTTGTACTCTACTACAACACTGTCAGCACTCCGCCTTCGGGTAGAGGGCACTCTCTGCTTCCGAGCAGAGAGCAATAACCCAGTCGTAGTTCCGCCGAAGAGTAGAATCACGACTGGGCAAAAATAGACAGCCATTTTTTGGAAGGGCCATATAGCCCAGAAATCCCAGTCATAACTTACCATGTGTCACATGTTGCCCTTACTGGGAGGGACAACTAAATATTGTTGTTAGAGTTGGTGTTTGTCAGAGCAGTTGAACCGCCGCTCGTTGGTCAGCAAGAATATAGACTATTACCCGGACTTACTTCTTGTATATATTTGACTCCTACTAACAAATATTCCTGAATCTAATAATCGTGTACAGGTTGTATTTCTTTTATTCAATATACTTACATTTTTCCTCTCATGTCTGTTTTTGTTATAATTATATTGTGTGGTTTTCTAAACAAGAACCCACAACATTATGTATGAACGCTTTAAATATAAATCAAAATTAATTAAATTTCCTTTGTCGTATTTAACGAAAAATGTTTAAAAGAAACGTTGCTGAGCAAATATACATTACTAAGCACTTTTTAAATAGAGCACATTAAAATTCTCCCTCCCAAAGAAAGTTTTTCAGCTACAAACGTTAGTCAACAATAATAATTCCAGCTATATATAATTGGGGAACCTCCACGTGCTGTAACGGTTAGCAAGCTGGTCTCGCTGGAATCATTATAAGTGATTAGCGAGTTCGATCCTCACTGGGTACCCCCTGATTTCGGCCGTATGTTACATCTAAGCTACGATTAGAAAATAGCCTTCCTCCAGGTTTAGGGGTTGGGCGCAGGGCTAACAACCCTGTCCCTTAAGAATTATCAGTTTGTTAGGGAAACAGCAAAAACGCTGCCCTACACACCATTAGGTGTAAGGAAAAGTGTATTATTATATTATTTATTATATATAATTGATAAACAAATAAAATAATTCATTGATAAAAAAATAAAATTATTCTTACAAAAAATACACCAGTATTAAAAACGATACGCACACAAAAAAAAACATCAACATATTTTGCTGCAACCAAATGCAAAATAATTATAAACAGGAAGAATTTATTATAATCTTCGAATTATTTCGAACTTTTGTCTTCATCTTGATTAATATAGGTGTTATAATGGACACAACGTTTCCACCAAGTACCCTCTGGTCATCATCAGATTTCGATAGATTGGCTGATGTGAATATTGATTATTGAGAAATATCATGTGAAATCAATTATTATTCTTTCCTGTTGGAATTTGGTTCGCCACTACCAAGTTCAAGTATCGAACTCATGACAACTAGATGATACTAACACATTATTATATATATAATATGATAATAATAATAATATATCTCGTTGATTATTGCGAAATAATCAACGAGATCATCCACATTAGCCAATCTATGGACATCTGATGATGACCAAAAGGTACTTGGTCGAAACGTTGAATCTATTAAAACAGCTATCTTAACCAAGATGAGAACAAAAAGGAAGAATTTGAAGTACGAAAATTTATTAAATGCCATATTTCTGTTGAAATATTTTCAAAAACATGCAGAACTTAAAAAATATTATAGAATATGGAAGACTACAAACCTTGTTGTTTCTAATCAAAATAACACCATCAAACCTAAACTAGCAATGACTAATATAGAAAATCTAAAATTAATAACATCTTCCTTGTCAGGTGTTTTTAACGAAGATTCTGCCATAAACACATTAATATTTATACATATTTTATACGCATTTGTAGATATGCATATATATATATATATATATATATATATATATATATATATATATACATTTTTAAATGAGTAAATGAGTTATTTGCTTCAACGTGTTCATGTAATGAAATTCATTTATGTTTAGGCAGTCCAAAAATCACTAAAAAAGCCAATATATACTTTTATGCATATATACTATATATAATATACACACACACACACACACACATATATATATATATATATATATATATATATATATATATATTAATTAAATACAAATAATGTATTAAATAATATATAGTATATATGCATACAAGTATATATGGACTTTTTAGTGATTTTATACGCATGTGTAAATTATTATAAACTTTTATTGTTATAAAAATTATTATAAACTTTTATTTTTATAAAAATTATTATAAAATAATACAAATATTATTTGTATTAAGTGAAAATATTCTAAAGTTCTACAATATAATTGTATAGAACACTTTTTAATACAAATGTGTACTGGTCTAACCCTATTAGAACCAAAAACTAAGTATTAAACAATATATATATATATATATATATATATATATATATATATATGTGTGTGTGTGTGTGTGTGTGTGTGTGTGTGTGTCTGTGTCTGTGTCTGTGTCTGTCTGTGTGTGTGTATCTATACATATTTGTATACGTATGTGTAGATATATATATATATATATGTGTGTGTATATATATATATATATTGCGATACCTGTGCGAACTAAAATATATATGTGTATATATATCATGTAGTGTATATATGCATAAAATATATATTGACTTTTTTAGTGATTTTTGTTTGACTGCCCAAACATAAATGAATTTCATTACATAAACACGTTGAAGCAAACATTTCCCGCCAGATTCATTTTTAGTTGGCAAATAGGACTAATTCCGCTCGCCCGTATCTTGTTTGTTTGATTTTTTTTGATTTTTTTTTTCTTACGCCCTCACCACTCGCCATTTTGGGAAGAAGTGGGAAGAAGAGGTTTTTTTTTAATGTGATCTTTCTTTTTGTTCAATCTTGAAAATTTTCTTCGGGTCTGGCCTTTTATCTTCGGGTGTTGTCTAGATACTAGCGTTTCGTTTCGGTTTACGCTTCAGGTAACGTTGTCGGGAGATGCCACGGATGTTCGGTTCTGGGGTTTTAGTGGTCATTCAACTTCAACAAAGGGTGAAACAAAAAGACAAGAAAACACTTGTAAAAGTAGACGGTTTAGAAATCAAAGAAATTCTCGAACATATATATATATATATATATATATATATATTATATTAGTCATCCACATACAAGCCTGTTTAATATATAAGAATATATATTTATATATATATATATATAGATAAGAATGTATATTTCTATATATTATGCTTATATATATATATATATATATATATATATATATATATACAGTTTCTCTATATGTGTATATGTGGCTATATGTATAGTATATACACTATGGCAGATTTTATTAAGCAAGTCAATGTTTAAACGATAAAATAGCTGTTAACCAATCGATCTTTGTAAAACTTTTGGAATATACTATTTGTCAGATAAATATGCCGTGTCATTTTCAGCTTATGTAATTGAATGCTGTACAATTTCCTCCCAGATGAAGCGAAGACTTCGAAGCAACCCAAATGTGGTTCTGCACAAGGTTGGTGAGAATACTATGCGCAAAACTTTTTGAGCAATGATGAAGTTTTAGAGAAAATGTAAACTAAATGAACACTTTTACTTAACATCAGAAAGACCCAGCTGTAATTTGCAAAGAGGCTAAAATAAGGGTTTAGAAAATATGGTTCTCTTCGGTCAGACGGAAGTCCTCGGAGACAGAGAGAAACAACACATAATCTACATAACGAAATGAATAACAAAACAAGTTCTTGGAGTTATTATACATTTATTAAGAGCTACAAAAAGACCGTATTATGGAGATCAATGATAACTCAAGCCCTGAACAAGAAGAGAATATGTTCAATTAAAAATATTTCAAATACATTAATTCTGAGATCTTGTTATACAATCGGCGTGTTGTTAATAAATTTGGAAAAAATATATATAAAAATATAGTCTTTGATAGCTATTATTTAACCTTTAAACAGGGAAATATTCACGAAGGTATAAGCCAAACTGGTAAAGCTTGAGAAAATTCTTTTTAAATGACTGATTATTAAGCAGATCATCAGGGCATTTCTGTTCAAGAACTATAAAAATGACATTTTAATTCTTTTAGATTTAAAAGATACGGAATAAAATGGAAATAAAAAATTAAATTCCTCAAATTATTATTTTCTAACAGTAAGATACTCATGGAAGCATTTCATGCACAACGCTGTTATGCATTCTTTATATGAAGTTGTCATCATTTTTGCCTCTTATGTCTTTGTGTTCTGCGTATGACGAGAGACTACACTACCAGCCATAATTATTAGACTTCCCTAGTTTTTTAAAAGAAATGATGTATTTCATCCGACTTTTAGTATTTATTGCCAAGTGAATAATAAAATGGTTCTTTTGTTATTATGACATTGCAAAATGTTATAAGGCAAGGAAGTAAAGATGAACTTGTCCGATTCATCTTAAATTTTTTCATTCTTTTCTTGATGAAACTGCAATATAGGTAATTATCAAATATTTATAAATCTATTTAATGCACATGTTATTGTGCGGTATTGACAAAAGAACCATTCTATTTTCATCTGCAATTATTCACTTGCCAATAAATACTAAAAAAATATTTTGAAATACATAATTTTTTTAAAACACTGGGGTTACCTAATAATTATAGCCGGTAGAGTACATTCGGCAGCAAGGCCTCTGGTCGCGAGATTGGAGATTTTGATAAGTGTGGAACCACCTCTTAATTGCTGCTGTTTCCAGGTCAACGGTAACCCTGCGTAATAGCATATCTCAGGGTTCCAGTTATGAGAAAATAATGAACCCTAAAAGCAGAAATCAACTGTACATTTTTATAGTAAATTTAACAACAATGCATTTGATTATGCAAGAAATAAAAACCTTAAAAAACATAAATTAAACTATTAAAGTATAAAATTATTTACAAAATATCTCTAGTTGAAAGTATAAAATTACGAAATATTTAGAGGTATGGTACGTTTTGGCACAGCCGTTTGGGCATGGCCGTTTAGGCAAAGCTGATTTGGCGCCAGCGGATTTGGCGCCAGCGGATTTGGCGCCAGACTATTCGGCGATGGCTGTTCTGGCGCCAAAACAACTTTTTTAATTTATAAATATTATTTCATTTATAAATCTTAAGAACATTCCTTTAAATATTAATTCGTTCTATATGGAGAAAATTACAATATATCAATTATAAATTGAAAGATGATATACATATTTAGAAACAGGAAAAGTAGCTATCTCCTTCTTTAGCTGTTTGTTCAGCCTGCATACAGAGGGCGCTTTTGTTTTTGCCAAGGTGTGAGTACTCTACCAGCCATAATTATTAGGCGACCCAAGTGTTTGGGGAATGGGGGATTCCGATCCCTTAGTCTCAGCCAAAAATATCTTGTAGACTCAGCTTAAGGCTGGGTCAGGCTCATGTTTTATAACCCCAAGCGAGACTCTACCCTTCAGCAGAGCCGCGCTTGGGTCCCACTCTGCTTGAACGCAGAGAGGTGAACATGAACGACTGCTCATGTTTGATTGGTCACATCGTGAGCATGCCTCGTTGGCAAGGCAAGTTAAAGGTACGTTCTTTGCTTACTATATATAGCTACTAATGTAGTCAGTCCACACAAGCAATATGGAGTGTTGGACATACCATTACAACACTATATGTATTTTCATGAGAGTTGTTCTAATGCGCTTGCCCCCTTGGTAGCTCGTCCGCAACTAGTACAACTTTGGCAACTAGATTTTTTCCTTTTACTGTTGAAACAGCTAGCTATATAGAACCGTAAGTTCTATGTAACAGATTCTTCTCCCGTAATCCAATTTTCAAGTTTATGCCTTCCCACCCAACTACTATTTTCAAAAATATAACTGCAACGTCAATCGCCATCTTCTGTATCAACCTGTGCAAATGAAAGAAGAATGGTATATTTTGGACAATGAACAATTCCCGCGGAATAAACATATGTAAAAGAAAGAATGAAAGAAAAAGAGAGAAAATAAAAGGAGACGCGACATAGATAGGATTAAAAATAAGAACTGCATCTTTATAGAGTTTGGACAAAGTCAAAGAAAAAATGAGAGGCCAGGGAAAATAGAGAGAAAGTAAACGAAACGAAACGAAAAAAAAAAAAGAAACAGGGAAAGAAAGAATAGAAAAATAAAGAAAAGCTAACAAAAGAAAAGTAAAATAAAGTGTTAAGAAAACTATTTGTTGAACATGAATAGAGTCAAACAGGGAAAAAAAAAGGAAGGAGATCATTAAATGGCTAAAAAAGAGGGACAAAAGAAGACGATGGGAATTGCTGGATTCCGGATATATGTCATAAATTTAAAGCAAGAAAAGATAATCAAAAAAGAAAGAAAGAAAAAGAAAGTCAAGAAAAGAAAAGAAAGTAGAGACAGACAGACAGACAGAGACAGACAGACAGACAGAGAGAATAGCTGAGAATTTTGAATAGTCAAAATCCCAGGAAAGAAAGAAAAAACGCAAAGAATGGTAATGCTTTTTTTTCTTTTTTTTTTCTGGTCAGCCTTAGCCAAATAATCAAACCATCGTTACGAATCGTCCAATCAGAAATTATTTATTCGTTTTTGATGCGTCTATATAAGAAACCAATAAATCCGTTTCTAACATTCTTTGCCTATCCATCCGTCCGTACTCACAAACATACACACACACATGAAATCATATGCACATACATCTGTGTCTCCTACACACACACGTGTATATGTATAGATAAATACAGGCACATACATAAACGCATATATATATATGCGTGTTATATGATAACACGTGCACACACACACACATACACACACACACACACACACATATATATATATATATATATATATATATATATGCGCACACATATCATATCTCAGTATGCGTTAATAAATAAAATGTATATACTGTTCATATTAGTATACATATCACTGAATATTAGTTATGTATAGCGTGCTAACACATTGTCTATCTACATACATCATGCACATACATCTAAACATATACATACAGATACATATCTAATGGAAAATAGGTATATTTACGATAATACACACTTACAAACACACACACATATGTCAAAGAACAAAACACACCACTTAATTGTCAACTAGGTTTCGACCACAATGGTTTCTTCAGTACTTTGCCTGAAGAGACCAACGTGGTCGAAAGCTAGGTAGCAAGTAATTCGTGTTTGTTCTGTTCTTTGACATATTCTTACGTGTGCATATTTAGTCCATTTATTTTGATTGTGCATTGAGCACTTTTTTCACTCTACCGTCTCCTGGCCCTCCCAGCTACTATTTTACTGGAATATATATATATATATTGTCATCCACAGACAGATCCGTTTCGCCGTATCACAGCTCATCAGTACGGTTAGACTCCGATTGCTTTTTTACCCAGGATTACAACCCGGCCGAAATGGCGTCAGTCGGTGATAGCATTTTCACGTTACGATCTCACGGACACGGCCAAATAAAAACTAAAATTCTCTCTAGAATCCATACATCCTACCCCAAACTTAGAACACTAGACAAAGTCCTCTACGATATACATGCCCCACTCCAAGAAACAACACAGGAGACAGAACCTGAACTCGTTCTTCCATAACTCAGAAAATCAAAACAAGTTAAATTGAAAAAAAACATTTCTAATTGTTACTTTATTCTATCTTTCTGTCGGATTTTATCTGATTCGAATTCATATATGAATATATATATATATATATATACATATATATATATATATATATATGTGTGTGTGTGTGTGTGTGTGTGTGTGTGTGTGTGTTCCAGTATATTTAAATATAAATTCATAGTAATAAAATTTCATTTCTATAAACCTTGGCTGTCAACCGGTCTAGAAGAAATTAACACTGAATTAAAACAAAATCTCGTACTTTGGATAATTAGCATGACAGACTTCGAATTAAAAACTACAACCTTGAATGTTAGGTCAGCTTGGAGATATGGTTGGCAACCAGACTAAGCAAATGAATATTCTGAATCCAAATCTGTAGCTGGGGTTCGTAAAACAGTTCTATGTCAAGTTCAATTTCATTCTGGTGACTCATGTGACGATGTCTGTAACAAACTTTATTGACCTCTGCTTTTCCCTTGGACAACATCGGTGATGTGAAGAGGCGAGATGTGATGCATGGGCAACAGCCTATCTCCCATAACTAAAAAAAAAACTGCCCATGCCGACCACCAGGAGAGGGTATAGTTTTTCAGGCGCAAATACATGGCCTCTCTTGCCAGATGGATGCCATCCAAACAATTAAAAATATATTCGAGGAGCTGATAACTTTTGAATGCCGATACATTTCCAAAATCTGAGAAACTGGCCGAAGTCAATGTTTTTGAAGTGATTTCTTGTTCTAGCAGAGATATTTTAGTAATATATTTCAGTTTAAACAACCTCTCTGAAGATGACTCATGTGAGTCGAAAGCTTAGAAGAAAACCAATAAATAATTATCCAAATTTTGGAGAATTTTTGTCTTTATTTTCGACTGAAATTAAAGCAAAAATACGATGTTTAGAACGGCTCATGATTAAACATAAAAGACATACATTGTATCTTATATTTAACAGCATATGTTTAGAATATATATATATATATATATATATATATATATATATATATATATATATACATATATATATCTGATGTGTTGAGAATAGTGAGATGTTTCTGATATTGTAATTTATAAAAGTCTCGCTTTTAGAGAAGTATTATATATCAAACATTTCTATACGACAATCAATCTCATATTATTTAATTGTGGAAATGGAATATTATTTTTTTAAAACAGAAAGATGCACACACGATTTTTTGTTGCGCGCGGCAAGCGAGAACTTGGAATGAACGCTCCTTTTTAAAAACAATACAAAATAAATTACTACATAAGGGTCAAAATATGGGGGAAACTAACAACAGTAGAGACATTAACATCCTTGAAAATGGCTACAGTAGTGGCCGAATGATAAAGATTATGGACAATTTTTTATATTCCCTATCTCTAACAAAACGGAAAAATGTTAGGATGTTGGAATAGCTTCAAATGAATTAACTCTTCCTTGTCGTCCATATTTAACGAGAGATACTTAAAAGAAAGTTTGCTGCTCATGTTATATACAGTCATCCGCAGACAGATCTGTTTCGCTGCATCACAGCTCAGTACGGTTAGACTGCGCTTGCTACATAACCCGACCGAATTGGCGTTAGTCGGAGACTATACCCCTGGGCCACGGGGCGTTCGGTGGAAGAAGGCACTCTTTTTAGCGCATATCATATTACGCTCCCAATAGCTAGCGTGCTCAAATTTCATTCTTACTGAAATGAGCGATGCGTACACGCTAGAGTGGCTACTGTTTTTCAAAGTCTACCCCTCCTCCAGAGTGCTCAATCAGGGTGTGAGAGCGTAATTATTGTCATCCGCAGACAGATCTGTTTCGCTGTATCACAGCTCATCAATACGGTTAGACCCCGATTGCTGCACAACCCAGGCTCGAAACCCGACCGAATTGGCGTCTCTACCCCTGGGCCACGAGGCGTTCGGTGGAAGACGGCAGTTTTTTTAGCGCATATCATATTACGCTCCCAATAGCTAGTGTGCTCAAATTCATTTTTACTGAATGAGCGATATATATATATATATTGACTGTTCAACTGGTGGCAGCTAGTATATAGCAAGAGCATTCATTAAAGCGTGGTGTGGCCCATAAAATGAACTACCTTCCGGATGGATGCTCATATAATCAAGCATACCCCACCAACTATCATCAATGTTAATCTTTAAACTCAAGTACATCAAGTGTCTATTCATCGTAGATTCCCTCACTCATGTCCCATAGACTGACTGGTTAGTACTCTCAGCATAATAGGCATTATTTTTGGTTTGCAGAGTAAATAGTTTTTTGGGGTTTTTTTTTTGTTTTTTCGGGTGGAGTTAGTCTTGTAGCCAAACTGCTTAGGGATTCAGAGTTGTCCTTATAATAGGCTTATCTATAAGGGTTACATAAATCAGTTTGGCCTAATATTTAACCCATATCTAGGGTGATGAGTACCTTTCCCAAAAGTCTAAATTGAAATCGACTGAAATTTGCACTCGGGTTTTCGATATCTCATTCTGAACCGCTATCCACTCCACCACCTGAATATCTGTATGCCTATAGACTCAAGTATAAATCCGATTGGTGTGCCTTAAGTATAAACCAGTTCAATTTTCACCTGTAAACTCAAGTATAAAATCAGACGACTGCATACCTGCATAATCAAGTATAAACTCGACCAATGCTTACCGTGGTTTTTGCATCTAGAATCAACCAATATGCTCATATATCAACAATAGACTCAATTCCAAAGTCGACCAATGTTTACCTATAGAAATGGTACCTCTACATTTTTTGCTTTGAAAAAAAGAAACAGCACAACAGGATGAAAAAAGGCCCAAACATAATAAATACAAAGTTTTAACGTCACAGTGTTTATGTTATTATTAAAAGGAAAGGCCCAATTATTCTATTATTTTTTAATTCTTTATAGCAAGTTTGAAATTTGGGTTAAAAATCTTATTTTTCATCTTCTTCAGGACGTTTTTTTTTAGCTTTTTTCCGGTGGAAAACGGAATGATTTGAAAATTCTTGCAAAAATTACTTAATTTTCGGATTTTGATGAAACTTTCAGAACTTATTTAAAAATGAATATATTTACTTTTTTAATTCTTATTTCTAGAAAATCTTGTAAAAAATATTTTTTACATATATTATCTCTTACTTAATTTCATGAAATTTCGATAAATTAAATTTTCTTCCTAAAAATTTTTATTAGTCAAAAGCAGAACTCCTTGAAAAAATAATTTTTGAACTGCTACCCATTTCCTGAAAATTTCTCTGAATTGTATAATAAAAAATGCAATAAAACTAAGACAATTTAATTTTAAAAAGTTTTGAAAAGATTTTATAAATAAGATTTAAGGACGCTATTGACTTAAGAAAAATAAATTTTCAATGAATAATGAAATTTACAAGAATTGTTTTCATCTTTTTAAATCTTAATTAAATCTTAATTTTATTTTTTTTTAGTTTTTTTTTAATTCCGAATTACTTTCTTCCGGTTAGGTGATATTGTTATTAAGTTAAACTATATTTATTAATAAAATATTGAAAAGCTTAATATAAATCATTGCTTCAAGTTTTTTTAAATAATTTTTGTATCTATATAAAATATTATGTAACGTCCTTTTATTCAAAGTATAATAAACAGGATACTACATGATCAAAAAATAAGAGCAATGACTATAGCAAATTTAAAGTCATCATTCTTAAAATTAGATTATGAGGAATATGTTTTAACATTTTAAAGATTACTGAGTACTGAAAAATTATATAAAAACGAGCTCGCCATCATTTTCTTAAATTATGGTTCAACTGATAAAATCTCCGTAGAACTCTGTCAACAACCTTATCTCAGTACTTGTTACAGGATTGACGAGTTTCTCCCTTATTTTAAACGGAAAGTAAATAATATTGTTTTCAAATCAGGTTAATTATACTTTAAATCAGTTAATATTCCAGTTGAAGACGACCAGTTAATATTCCAGTTGAAGACGACCAGTTAATATTCCAGTTGAAGACGACCAAAACAAATCTATTCCAATCAATATAATTTCCTTTTGAAATACACCAGAATATTTTGCTTACTGAAAATAGTAGATTTAATCATTTAGCTTTCAATGAAAGCTAAAAGAAAGCTTCAATAATGCTTTTTCATTAAAATTCATTTTAAACCTTAGATATCGAGAATTAGTAGAAATGCCTACTATACAATCAAGTATAAACTCGATTGATATTTGCTAATAGACACAAGTATAAACCTTATTTAACTATAGACTCAAGTATAAACTCAACCAATATTTACCTATATACTCATATATCACTCGTAGACTAAAGTACAAATTCGATCAATGTTTACCTGTAGAATCAAATATAAACTCAATTGATGTTTCCTTATAGACCCATGGTTTCCCAATCCTAGGGTAAATTACCCCAGTGGGGTAATGAGCCCATATTTTGTGGGTAATGGATATTTGGTTTTGAGAAGAGGTAATCAGCTTTTAATTTCACACTGTGTCCTTGGAATGAAGACCAAGAAACGTAGGAGATTCAACGTGGCAAACGACGCCTGAATAGCCCTTTCAGTCAGAAAGCCAAGAATAAATAAACTGGCACTGACACAGGCAATACAAGCTCAACACTCACATTAAGAATCATGGCTAGGTTACAGCTACTATACCTCTGATTATTATAGATTGGTACTATTGTATTAAATAATTTTCAATAACTTTGTCTGCTTTTGATGTATGAAAATATAATTACTTATTTTCTTATATTTCGGGTATTTCTTCATTGGGGTAATGGATAATAGTGAAATTGTATTTTGGGGTAATCGCAGCAAAAAGGTTGGGAACCTATTTTATAGACTTAAGTATGAACCTGAAACCTATTTCAAGTATAATTCCGATCAATATTTACCTGCGTACAGAAGTAGACTAAAAATCAAATTCTGACATTAAATAACCGCATAAGGATTTGTATGTTGTAATATCATAGAACCCAACCCTACACCGTCTCGTTGCGTTGTTGTTATTCTCGTCAATCATCGACTTCCTTAAACTGTTTATCTGTTTTATTTACTTGTTGGTTTTCCTTTGATCTGACTAATGTACTTTCTAATCATTGACCAGGAAGGAAATCTTGACGGGAAAAATACTTTATTTACAAAGTTAATTCTTCTGCCCTCACCATTGTCTGTCCAGCCTTCCCCTATACTTCTACCTGTCTTTATACTTTTTTGCAATTAATTTTTCTTACTCTTTTTCCCCTCTTACGCTTGCCGTCTCTTCATATTTCCTGCTTCCACGTCTTTTCCATACACACTACTACATTATTTTGATCACTGGGGTAGATTGTTCTTGTTTCATCAGGAACGCCACTTCCGGATATTTTAGCTATCTCTAGCTAAACTCTTTTTTCTTTTTTTTCTTTTTTTTTTTTGTCATCAGGTACTGAGCTCTCAACTTTTGGGGTCAAATTGATGGATCCATCGAACGGTTTTATCCACTAGACCACGTGTTCTTGAGAATTGTTATAAATGATTCTCTTCGAAATTCTTAGTACCTGAAGAAGGCCGGAACGTACAACAGCCGAAACATCGTTTAGTCAATTAAATGCCATGCGTGATCCACGCTTGGACGATCGTATCTCGAAAGAGACATGACTGACTGGGCAGAAGATTATTCCGCAATAGTTTGCCATTACTTTCTGTGGTAGATTGGTTACCAGCCAAGGTTATAGAACCCAATCTGTCCTGTTATTTAACCCCTAACTGAAAGGAAGAGACGGATTAATACTTAACAATAAAGATGAGAACAATAGTCCTCACAACGTAAATAATATAAATCCCTTATCTCAGAAATATAGACACACGCTAGTATAGTATTTACATTATTCGGACAAGTGTCCTCATCTTTGTTACCATTTGTACGACGTTTCAATCGTTATACACTTCGGACTCCTTCAGGTGCTAGAAGTTTCGAACAGGACCGTTTTTTACAATCATTGGAGTATATCATCGCCATCCCTTTTGCGTAGAGTCTCTTTTAGGTAGTCATGAGTTGTCTGTCTCTAACCCTGTAAGTTACTTGTAGCTTGGTATTGAACTCACAACTCTTTCGGTCAAGGCACAGGAACTAACCAACATCTATATCCACTTAGGCCATGTGTCCTAAAGGACAACTAAATTTAGGGGACTTATAAACCTAATGTTCAGTCAACATTTTTACCAGAGTTCATATTGCAATTTTTTGATGTTAATGGTTTTCTCTAGTATTTTTTATGTTAATGGTTTTCTTTATTATATTTTACCAAAACTCATACAGCCGAAACATCGTACAAATGGCAGCAGATATGAGGACAATAGTCCAAATAATGCAAATACTTTAAATACTACTTCATCTCAGAAATATAAACAAATACACGCTCGTACATTCTCCATTTTTCTTCATCTCGCAGTTTGAATTCGCCTTATTTTTTTCTTTCCATTTCATTTTCTTTTCTTTTTTGTTTCTGTCTAAATTTATGAGATTCGACGCTCTAATTATTTATCTTTTTTACACGCGCACTATTCTAATTGTCTTTTCGTGTTATTTAGGCCGTTATGCTCATCGGCCTTCATCGGATGCTTGCCGGGTAACCTTTACGAAATTTCAAACTGAACTCTTTATATAATCTACAGGAGTCGACTGTTTTCGTTCGGCTGGTTATACTTAAGGATATTTCGTCTAGT
Source organism: Ascarosepion bandense (assembly GCA_037127315.1). Classification (NCBI taxonomy): domain Eukaryota; kingdom Metazoa; phylum Mollusca; class Cephalopoda; order Sepiida; family Sepiidae; genus Ascarosepion; species Ascarosepion bandense. Next base: position 7,434,421 of record JBBBDQ010000357.1, on the reverse strand, counting down.
TCTTTTTTCGGTATTGTTCAGTTATATCTCGCAGCGTTTCTACTGAGTTCAAGTACACATTGGCCAGCTCAGCAATTGACCTCCAAATGTCAGCAAATTCAAAATCCAGTACTTTTAATCTATTAGACTATTGTCCCAGAAGGTTACGCGGATCGACAAGCAACGACCTAAACGTTATGATAACAGCAACAAAGATGACGATAATAGTTCTAGTGTAAATACATTCTTTCTCTTTCTCTTCTTTGTTCGGTTCTGTCTTTTTAATATTTTGAAGTCGTTGATTTTGTCCACGTTTTTGCAGTTCTATTTTTCCGACTGAATAATGTCATCCCTGTTATGTCTTATTTCCCTGTCTTCTTCGATTTTTCAATCAGTTGATTGGTTGTTTGTTTTGTTTTTTTTAACTCAGTTTTTCCATTCTTGATCGGATATTTTATACAATTATAAATACCCCGTTCCCATAGTTACTATCTTTCTTATCAACGTGGCATTGTGTTAGTCAGCATCACCAACAGTAAAATGACCAGACTTAATACCATTTTTATTAGTGTTATTGATGGTATATTTCATTGTATTAGACCATTGCTAAAGTTCGATTTTCATTGTTAAAATAAAATTATTTTTGCGCAGATTTTTGGTGTGCTCTAGATTGGAACCTAGCATCGTTTATTTACGAGTCAGACTTTGTTAAATGTTGACGTTTTGTTCACGAATGAATACATTGAAGAGGGAGAATAAAAAGTTGCACTTTCACCATATTATGCTCTATGAAGTTTTGGATTTTTTTTTTACTTTCACCAAAAAGGAACGGTGAAGTAAATGAGTGGATAAGGGCTTTTTTTTTTAGATCAAAGGACAGCAAACTGATCTTTGGTTATTTTGGGATGCTGATCTTTTTAGTCATGCTTTAGATTTGGAAGATATGTCGTCTGCCTGGTCCGGGAGACGAACCTGTCCGTCGTCACACATCAGGGTGTTTAGATAGGCGAGGAGTTGGTCGAGAAAAGTGCTAATCTACAAGCTCAGTATCTTCTTCTTCTTCTTTTTCTTCGATGTGCCTTGTCCTTTCAGGATGTAGGCGATCATGGCTTTCCACGTCCCCCCTATCCCCGGTGGCTCTTAGCACGCTTTGTATCATTTTGCAACCCCAGTTCTCTCATCCACCTGCTCAGGACCTTCAAATATGTTATCCGCTGCTTTCCCTTGTCTCTTTTCCCCTCTATCTGGCCTGTTAGTATCAGGTTCTCTAAGCCTTCCTTCCTTATCGCATGTCTCAGGAACTCTAGTTGTCTCTTCCTAATGCTTAATATTAAGTTCCTTTTCGTTTGCATTCTTTCCAGCACCTTATCATTGCTTACATGCTCGGTCCATGATATCCGCAGCATCCTTCTGTACAACCACATTTCAGTTGCTTCAACTTTGATTATGTTGTCCAGCATTTACTGCCATATTGAAGAAATGATATCACGTAGCAATCTAGTACTCTGTTTCTAGTGAAAGTTTCTTATCTCTTAATACTTTACTCAGCTTCTGGAACGCGTCCTTCACCATGCCATTTCGCCTTCTGATCTCTGTATCGCACTTTCTGTCTTCTGTTAGAACACTTCCCAGGCATTTAAATTTTTATATCTGCTTGATTCTAGTATCTCTCACCTATATTTGGCATTTTGGGCTGCTCTGCTCTTTTGCCGATCACTATGCAATTAGTTTTCTTGCAGTTTATTTGTAGTCTTTTTTTGTTACTCTTTTCAGCTACCCTCTGTAAGGGGTCTTGTAGTTTCTTTTCCGTGTCTGCAATCAGCACTGTATCATTTGAATATCTTATGTTGTCCAAATTGTGGTCCGCGATGACAAATTCTGGCATAACATCTAGGTTCCTCAAAATAGTCTCGCTGTACAAGTTGAATAGATCCGGTGAAAAGATACATCCTTGTCTTACGCCCCTTTATATCTTTGGATGTCTACTGAATTCGTTACCTGTCCGCTCTGTTTAGGATCTGATTATGAACATATGATTGGTCTTAGTTTAACTACAAGGTCAATAAGTCATCTGTTGCGAGGTATGTTATCTTAACATCACCATCATTGTCTGCTGATAGATTTATTGAGCCGTTGGCTTTTCCTTCCGTCATATTATACAATGATTTATTCGAACTTTGCGAAATTATCTTATGACGATAATGCATTGCAGTTCATTTTGCAACAGAAAGTAATTGTGCTATGATTTTATGACAGAAAAGTATAACCCAGTCGTGGGTCTAATCTATCTTTATATTCCACCAGTATTTTGGGAGAAGAGAAATAATTTTATGTCTTTATTAAGTGAAACTGTGAAACATTTTCTGTCTCAGTTTACTCATCTTGACTGTTATAGTGATAGCCTTTTCGGAAGTAAGTTGAAGACACCAACAGAAATAAATCAGTCTACAATGATGTCAATTTCATTCTGATCAATTTATCTTGACTGTCAGTTCCTTTTTGTTCAGTTCATCTTGACTGATATAGTGATATCAATTTCGGAACTTAGATAAAGACACCAACAAAAATTCCCCTTCACATAAATTCAAAATAAATGTATTCTACTAATATTCTTCATTTTAATGTTTTTAAACATTACATTCTCTTTTAAATGTTCTCAGGAAACTTTTGTGAACTTCGAGGAATTACTGAACATTTATCATTTCGACTGAAAAAGGATTAAAAAAAATCAGAATGTGTCTTTTAGTCAGGAATTAACATCGAGTCGAATTGAGAAAATAAAACTTTCAGGACGTTTGGCGGTTATGGCTCTTCACCATTTTCTATCCTTTGTAGCTGTTATTAAATTTTTCTTTTTGTTATCACGACACAGATATGTTCAAAGAATTTGGTCAGACTGAAAAAGAGGACACTTTCGTCAAATTTGTTCACTTGATCATGTGTACTCTCTTTGACAATTATTCCTTGTTGTGACGATAAAGTACGTCCAGCATCCAGGCTTCTCATCGGGAGATTGTGGGTTTTTATGGACGTGGAATCACCTCACAATTGCTTTTGTTTCCAGGATATTAGTTCGGATGGTAGCAACTGTTGGGGTCCAAGCTATGGACAAACCGAGAACCACCAGACAAATACAAAACATTATAAAAGTACAAAAATATATCCCTATATAAAAATGATCAATAGTAAAATTACCAACAGCACCTATTTAAAATAAGATTATCAACAATACCATAATATAGTATTTATTTAGTTTAAGCCATTAAACTGTTTTCAAAATATTCGAATTTTGATTTTAAATGACCCATAGAGATGTTAATATGCCGCCAGAAAATAAGCTGAAATTTATTAAGATAAATTAAGTCGGATTGAGAAATTTTTCTAGCACCCGCGCGTAGACCGTTCTTTTAAAAGAAGCCTACTCTCGCCACTTCCAAAAAATTGGTTCTTATATTTCCAATGTTGGTTAATTCCTTATACAGTGGGTATATTTCTTAGCTACCGTTTCCACTAGTCTTTCAATCTTCCAGGTAATTCTACCACAAGCACAACAATCACTCTAACACTTTCCTGCCCGCCCCAAGTATCATTTTCCTATGTCGTCTTGCCAAAAGCCTTTTATGGACTAATTTCCGTCTATGTTGAAGAGTTTTCAGGCGGTCGGCAGAGTCCGGCCACTGTCCATCATACGGAAAAGTGATTTCCGGTGTGACCATTGTCCGAAGTTAGCGTCCTTATCACAAGATATAAGCGCGCCGGTTTTAAGCGGTGGAACTTTTTACGAGCGACCATGGTGATTGTGGCTGGTAAGGTATCCAAGAAAGCTGCTTGACGAAGTCTTTTATCCTGGTTCAGTCAAGCGAACTTGGCCCATTACGCATTCGTTGTTCGGACTGTTAACGTATATAGCCGCACACACAAATACAAAGACAACACTTCAACATGAACTTAGATTTAATACACACAAACATACGGACTCACAACGATATAGGTGTCCGCCTGTATATGCATATACATATATATATATATGTGTGTGTGTGTGTGTTCATATATATATATATATATATATATATATATATATATATATGTGTATATATATATATATATATGTATATACGCATGTCTGTTCGCATTTGTATATAGATAAATAGAGTTTAGTGCATACATACACACATATTCAAATACAGTTAAACCTATTTCACTTTAATATGAATTTGCACATATTTTTATTTCTCTTTGTCTGATTGTCAGCAACCAAGTTATATACGTACTATACTCTGATGTAATAATTAATTAAGCTAATTTAATACAGAATTTATATTATTCGGACTATTGTCCTCATCTTTGTGACATTTGTACTACGTTACGGTCGTTGTACACTCCGGCCTTCTTCAGGTGCTAGGAATTTCGAACAGAACCCTTTATTACAATCACTGGGGTATATGAACTCCATTCCTTACGTAGATCCTCTTTTGGAGAGTGATGAGTTATCTTCCAAGGAATGGAGTTTTTAGTACCCCAGTGATTGTAATTAAGGGTTCTTTTCGAAATTCCTAGCACCTGAAAAGTTTGGTGCGTACAACGGCTGAAACGTCGTAGAAATGGCAACAAAGATGGGGACAATAGTCCGAATAATGTAAATACTGTAAATACTATCTCATCTCAGAAATATGGACAAATACTAATTTAATGCAATTTTAATGGTAATATCAGCCGTTTCTCTATAAGGAAACATTCAGCATTCATTGACCGAGCAACCAGTACTTTCGTATGAAATTTATAAAGCCTTTCTCTTAAAATTGTTTTTGTGGAAACGCTATCAAGTCTAATATATCCATTAGCTGTTATCACTCTTTCCCATATTGATGAGTGTTTCTTTCCTAACCTTTTTCCGGTACTGATATTAGCCGTTTCCTTATAAGGAAATATTTACCGATCAGCCAGTACTGCCTTCAGTTATATTTTATAAAATATTTCTCTTCAGGAAAATAGTTTGTTAGTTTGTTAGTTTGTTTGTTTGTTTGCTTGTTTTGTTTTTGTTTTTGTTTTTGTTTTTGTTTTTGTTTTTTGTTTTTGTTTTTTTCGCGTCCAGTACTTGTTATTGCTCTTGCCAGTATTGATGTGGGGGTTACCTTCATAACTATTTTATTTAGATTAGTGTTAAATGTTAACATCTTGATTATATCATTATTTTCTCTTCGAGCAACGTGTGCTATCCATTTAAATTACATCAAAAGTGTCATTCAGTATTTACCTTTCTATACAAAACTGTTAATACACACAAATATATATCTGCGAATATAATTAATTTCATCAATCAGTAAAACAATAAAGATAGATGAGCGAGTACTTGATAGGCTGAATTCCAATCTTGTGAATTAAGTGAAAAATCTGAGGAAAACAAAGGTATTGGGTTTTTTGAAACATTATCATTTAAGATATAAATATCTGAGTAACTACATAGTCTAAGTAAATGAAACTAAACAGGCTTATTGTTGAGCAAAATAAGATTTATTCATCAAAATTTAAATGACAAATTCAAAAGTACGTGGATTTAATGAACGATCTCACAAGTTGTCAATATGGGTAACGCCTTTGATATGAGATGCGTCAAGTCGGTAATCAAGCCCTTGACAAACACACTGCAGCATTTCTTGGATAACAATCCTTCTTAAGTGCGGCAGTGATTCTCTGCTTAGGTTCCACCTCTAGGCTCATCTTCTTCAATTTTTTCTTGAATATAGACACAGAATTGCTTGCCTTTTTGCTTGTCATTTGTTTTTAAGGCCTGAATATATTTAGACATGTCAGATTAAATAAACTGCAAACATTGTGTCTGCTTATTTTCAATAAAATCCGATCATACTCACGGATAATCTTTTGCGTATTATAATTGAAAGATGTCAGTAATGAGCATTCTCGAGGCAATATTCATTAAAACCCTTAAGCCGTCAATTAATAGAATCAGCTATGAATATTGTAGTAATGTTCTAAAATGTTTGTGAAAAGACTAGTTATTTATGCTTTAACACGTGCATTACCATAACATTACAACATAGAAAAAAATCCGTTTTGGATAAGTTTCATATTCTAATGAACGCTAAGCAATTTGTCACCCGTTATAGTTGAATCATTAAAAAAATTGCAGTAATTTTTAGCAACACAGTTTTGCGGTTATTTTTTCTTACCATAACCCCTGAAGATGATCTTGAAATGAGATTGAAAGTATTTGGGTACATTGAGAAATTAATGATAAGAACATCTGTCAACGTTAAAGATCATTTCTGACATCTTTCAATTATAACACGCGAAAGATTATCCGTGAGTATGAACAGATTTTATTGAAAATAAGCAGAGACAATATTTGCAATTTATTTAATCTGACATGTCTATATATATATATATAGTCATCCAGCAAACGGGTCTGTTTCGCTGTACTGTAAATATTATATTTAGTAAATACGGCGAAGATACTAGGGTAGGCATCCTTCTTTAAAAAACAATTAAATTAATACGAAACGATCTAGATATCGAAGTTTTTCCTAATCAAAATTATTGGCAGCTACAATCTTACCATGATAAGATATGCCGATGACACAGTCATGATAGCAAATACAGAAAGGAAACTACAAAAACTCCAACAGAAGGTAGTGAAGAAAAACGAGAAGAAAGGACTAAACCACAATGGCAAAAGAAACAGTCCAACATGCAAATTACAAATAGGAGATACCAAAATTAGTAGAAGTAGACTAGTAGAAATCAGAGTATTACTAATCAGATAAGTACAAATCCGGGAAGTGTGCTAACAGAGAACCTAAAGTAAAACACCAGTCTTAAGGCGCTTTGAGATAGCGAAAGGTGTTTTCCAAAAACTAAGTGAAGAATAAAGAAACCGGAAAACTTCGTTAAAAGCGAAGAGGACTGAGCTATTACGTAAAATCCATGATCTTATAGTGAATGGTGGACGCAGATGAAATATAGACTTAAAGTAACAAATATGCTTCTATAGAAGGATTTTGAGAAAGTCATGGAACAAGTTCTAGAGGTAATTGAAACAAAAACAGCAATTATACTTAACATAATAAAGACAGTTGAAATTTCTCGGGTACATAATGAGGAAAGAGCGCTTGGAAAATTGGATACTCACGAGAGAGTTTGAATGCAAGAGGGAGAGAGGAAAACAACGCATAATATATTTAGTTAGTTTAGGAAATGGATTTAGGAGAGATAACAAAAAGATATTGGATGTGTTGTTGAACAGCGGATATCGGCTCGGAACGAAAAATCGGAGATCCGAGTTCGAATTCCAGTCAAATACCTTTCATTCACTTACACGCAAATACATTTGGGAAAGGTATTAGTCTTTGTCTATATATCTGATATGAGGTAGTATTTACAGTATTTACATAATTCGGACTATGGTCCACATCTTTGTTGCCATTTCTACGACGTTTCGGTCGTTGTACGCTCCGGTCTTCTTCAGGTGCTAGAAATTTTGAGTAGAACCCTTTATGATTTTCATACCTTGCCTACAGCCTCTTCTGGTAGTTATGAGTTATCTCCCTGTAACCCTGTAAGTTACTTGTCCACTACTGCTGCAGCCCGGTATTGAACTCTCAACTCTTTGGGTCAAGTCAAAGGAACTAGCCAACGTCTATATCCACTGGGCCATGTGTCTTTAAGGCAAGGAATTAGAATGATGTACCCCAGTGCTTGTAATAAAGGGTTCGGTTTGAAATTCTTAGCACCTAAAGAAAGCCGGATCATACAACAGCAGAAACGTGCGTACAAATGGCAAGAAAGATAAGGACAATTGTCCGAATAATATAAATACTGGAAAGATATTAATCCATCTCTTCTCCCTCCAGTTATGTGTTAAAGTTCTATACTCTTGTTTGGCAACCAGTCTTTTTGTTTAACTTTTTTCTATCATATTTATCATCATATGTTTTTTTTTTATTTTCATTCCGTTTGTTTTTTGTTTCTTTCATTTATTTACTGCAGGAAAATATTCTGCTCCGTTAGTCATATTTCTTTCGAGATATGATTGCCCAAGCGTGTGCCACGTACTAACTGAACAAAAAGACACAATTTATTAAGAGTTACAAAAGAAAGGAAGTTGTGGAGAGCCATAATCATTAAAGTTGTGATGGCATACGGCACATAGAAGAAGAAGTACAGTTTCACATTCAATTCTCGGCATCTTGCTTACCACTCAGTTTTACACATTTTTTTTTTTTTTTGGCAACAGGTTTATTTACAACAATTTCCGTTGGTATTTTATTGAATAATAAAGGAGGAGACATTGACTGTGTTGAAAAGAGAAAATAAGGACTCGAGATGGCTTGGGGATTGGGAAGGAATTGCTTTTTTTACGTAATGCTATTTAAGAGAGACCGTGAAATCTGCCACGCCTGTCCAGTTTTATTCGGCAAATAGTCATTTCTACGCATTAACAAATATCCCAAAAACTTCAGCTAGCTCGTTAAATGTTCTCGTCATTTTTTTTCGGCTGCCATATTTTATGGCCGCCTTCCTTTTTTGTTTTCCCTATATTTTTTAAGCATATTTTAATTTTCTTCATCATATTTATTTTATTTTATAGAAGTTTATTTTTTTATCGCTATTTTCCTTTATTTGGCTTGTCTTTCTTTATTAAATTTTTGGTCACCATTTCCGGTTAGTGCTTTGCTTGTCTGTTATTTTGCTCGCAATACATGACTCTTCTTTCTTTCTTCAAATTTTTAAATCTGTTTAATTTTCTTTACAAATCTTCATTTTTTCTTGTTTATTTTTATCTTCTTTCTTTTGTTTAGTTTTACCTTCTTTCATTTATTTTTAACTAAATTATTGATTTTATTCTTTATTCTTTATTTATTCGTTCTCTCTTTCTTTCGTTTTTTCCGCATCCTTTCTTTTATTTTTATCTTAGTTCTTTCTTTCTTTATTTTATTTTCATCCACATTCTTTCATTTACTTTTCTTCTTTCTTTCTTTTATTTGTATCTTCTTTCTTTCTTATTTAATGTTCATTTGTTCTTTTATTTTTACTTGCGTTATTCTTTCGTTTAGTTTTTCCCCCTTTCTCTCTTTCTGTATCCACATTTTTTCTTTGATTTTATCTTCTATTATTTATCTTCTATTTTTTATTTGTACAACTTCTTCCTTTCATTCTTTTTTTCTTTCTTATAGTTTAATTTTTTCTATCATATTTATCATCATATGCTTTTTATTTTCATTCCGTTTGTTTTTTGTTTCTTTCATTTATTTATAACTGATTTCTTTTATTTTAACTATCTTTCTTTTCTGCTTTTTGCTTTTCTTTTTTTTTGCTTCTTTCTTTTATTCTTTCTTTCCATTTTGTCATTTTTCTTTAATTTCAATCTCCTTTCTTTCTTTCATTTCAATTCTAATTGATTTTTTGTGTTAATCTTTTTTTTCATTCATATTTTCATTTTCTATTTATTTTTACCACCTTCCTTTTTTTTCCTTACAAATCTTTCTTTTCTTTTTACCTTCTTTTTTCTCTCTATCTTTCTCGGCTTTCTTTCTTGCTTTCTTTCTTTCTATCTTTCTTTCTTTATTTATTTTAGTTTCTTATTATATTGTTTTAGTCTATTCTTTAATTTTTTCTTCAGTCTTTTTCTTTTCTTATTTTCTTTATTATTTCATAAAATTTCTTTAATAGAAGAAACTTTTATATTCTTTTCTATGTTTTTAAAAATTCTCTGAGAGTTAACCTGTAGAAAAGACAATATTTATAAATGTAAAAAACAATAGGAAAACTGTATTATTGCCAACGCGTTTCATCTAATGCGGACATTTTCAAGGCAAAAAACCGAAATGAATTTATTAAAAACCAAGTCCCTAATAATAACAATGCAAAATGTTTTTAACAACTGAAAGAATTTAAAGAACGCTATTTTTATACTGTTAACTGGAAATTATGTCAAATACTGTCACGTGTGGAGATATTGTTTTTCTTGCTGTGTTGACGGATTCAACCATTTTCTTGTGATTTATTGATACAGTTGTGTACGTTTGGTTGGGAGAGTAGTAATTCTGTTAAGAAAGGTGGAATAGGGAAAAGGCCTGGGCGTAGATTATTAGTTACTTGGTTTTGTAATAAATTCATTTCGTTTTTTGCTTTGAAAAAAGTCCGCATTAGAGGAAACGCGTTGGCAAATAATAGTTTCGTATTGTCTTTTACATTTATAAAAATTATTTTCTATATGTTCATCATTCCAATATGGTAGATTTTTCTAAACATTATTCTTGTTTTACTCTATACTTTATAGATGTTTCACTTATCAGTTTATTTATTTATTTATTTTTAATCATATTACCCCGAGCAAGGCGGTAACGCTACTGATGTGCAGGGGGCTACGTAAGAGTGAAAAAATTGGAAAAAAGAAAACCAGAAACCACATCCTGAACAGGGAACAAGGGATGAGCCTCTACACCTGTACAAAAGACGTGGGTGGAGTGTGAACTGGGCGATAGTTTAGTCTATCTACTCCAATTATTTAACATTATATACAATTACACACTTTCTCTTTTAATTTAACACTTTTACTATATTTGATTTGTGTTTTATTCATCAGATATCTTGGTATTTTTTTATATTGTGTTTTAGTGTCGTTCTATCTTTCTTGTTTTCATTATTTGCCTTCTTTCTTTTATTTTCATTGCTATTTGGTTGTATGTTTCTCTCTTAAATATTCTTTGTTTTTCTTGTTTCTTTTCGTTCTCTTTTTTATCTTTTATTTTCACTTTCCTTTTTCTTTCTGTCGTTTGTTTATACACTTTTGTCTTTCTACTGCGTCTTTTTTCTTTGCTTTTCTATCGATCTGTCTGGCTCTTTCTCCTCTTTTTTTATTCTTCATTGATATTTTTTGTCTTTTTGTTCTCTTTATTGATCTTTACTTATCTTGTTTCTTTTTATTCTTCTTATTTACTTTCTTTTTCACTTTCTTCTTTCTTACTATCGTTTTCTTTCTATTTTTATCTTTCTGCTGCTTTCCTACAATTCTTCCTTTTTCTTTTCTATCTATCTCGCTCCCTCTTTTTCTTTCTTTCTTTCTTTCTTTCTTTTTTTCAATGCTATTTGTTTCTTTTTCTTGTCTTTTTTTTTGCCGTTCGTTGTTTTTGTTATTTCTTTCGTTCTCTTTCTTTTTCTGTCTATCTTTTGTTTATATTTTTTATCTGTATACTGTTATCCTGCAATTATTCTTTTTACTTTCTATCTCCAGTTGAATACATTGTATTCACTTACGCGCAAATACCCTTGAGAAAGGTATTAATCTCTTCCTTCCAGTTATGGGTTAAATAACAGGACAGATTGGGTTTTATAGCCTTGGCTGGCAACCAGTCTACCGCAAAAAGCAATGGCAACCTACTGTGGGACAATCTTCTGCCCTGTCAGTCATGTCTCTTTCGAGACATGATCGCCCAATCGTGTTTCACGTATGGCACTTAACTGATTGACTTTCTATCTTCGTCCCATACATTCTTTCTTTCTTTCTTTCTTATTTCTCTTCCTTCCAGTTATGGGTTAAATAACAGGACAGATTGGGTTTTATAGCCTTGGCTGGCAACCAGTCTACCGCAAAAAGCAATGGCAACCTACTGTGGGACAATCTTCTGCCCTGTCAGTCATGTCTCTTTCGAGACATGATCGCCCAATCGTGTTTCACGTATGGCACTTAACTGATTGACTTTCTATCTTCGTCCCATACATTCTTTCTTTCTTTCTTTCTTTCTTTCTTTCTTTCTTTCTTTCTTTCTTTCTTATTTCTCTGGTATCCATTTGAGTTTCTTTCTAAGTCTTTCTTTCGTTCTTCTTTTTTTGTTCATCCTCTCTTTTATTTGATACTTTTCTTTACTTTCTTGTTTCCGTTGATGACGCTCTTTCAAGAATCTTTCTTTTTCTTCTTCCCAGTATTATTTCTTTCTTTCTTCTTTCTTTTTTTTGTGCTATTTTTGTTTCTTTCTTTCATTCTGTTTATCTTTTGTTTGTTTTTTTGTGCGTTTCTTTGTTTGTATCTATCGTTCTAGCTTCTTTTTTTTTCGAAATTTAATATTTGCTGTCTCAATATTTATTTATTCGATTGCTTCCTTTATGTCTTTAACTGAATCATTCTTCTTTTAGCTTACTTTTTTCTTCTTTTACTCTGATTTTTCTTTTTCATTCTTTCTTTCTTTTTAAATTTTCATTCTTTCTTTTTTTATCATTTTTGTACATTTTTTTCTTTTTTTTTTTTTGCTGTTTCTTTATTATTTGATATTTCTGTTTCTTTTATTACTCTGATTTTTCTTCCTTCCTTTCTTTCTTTCTTTTTAACTTCGTTCACAATATTTTTTATTTTTCTCTTTCTCTTTCTCTTACTCTATTTTATCTTTCAATTTTTGCTAGTTTGTTTCTTTGTTATTGTTTCTTTAACACCGTTTGTTCTTTCTTTCAGACATTCATTTTTTAAACTTCTTTTATACTATTTTTTATTTTTGCTCTTTTTTCTTTTTCTTACTATGATTTTTCTTTTATTCTTTGCTTGTTTTTTTTCTTTTTCGCTGTTTCTTTTCCACCGTTTGTTCTTTCTTTCTGGCATTCTTTCTTTCTTTTAGCTTTCTTTACTCTATTTTATTCCTTTTATTTCTTTCTTTTGCTTTTTTCTTTCATTCTTTGTTTGTTTCTTTCTTTTTCATTATTTGTTTTCCTATGCTTGTTCTTTCTTTCTTTCTTTCTGACATTCATTCTTATTTTTAACTTCCTTCACTATATTTTTTATTTTTTGCTATTTTCCACCTTCTTTGTTTTCTTTGATGTCTTGTTTTTTGCTATTTCTGCTTGTTTTTCTCTGCTTGTTTTTTCTTTTTTCTTCCATTTTTTCTTTTTGTAATTTCCTTCCCAATATTTTTTAATTTCTGCTCTTTTTCCCTTACTCTTTTTTTCTTTCATTATTTGTTTATTGGTTTCTTTGTCTCTGTTTCTTTTACTTTCCTTATTTTTTCTTTCTTTTTTTTTTTTTTTGCTTTTATTATTCAAGAATATCATATTATATAATTCTCTTTCCTTCTAATTACTCTATTTCTTTCATGTAATTCTATTCTTCTTTCTCGTTCATTTTTTTCCTTCCCGCCATTACGTTTTACTCTTCCTTTTGACCTTAATTATTTTCACTCCTTCCAATTCAGACATCTTACGTGATAGTTTTTTCTCTTTTACTCATTTTTATATCGACCCGTCATACTATATTGTCTTCATTGGCTTTATTCTTCCTTTTCAATTACACTTTTTAACAATCCCCAATGCAGTTGACCTCACTGCTTGCCCCGAGGCCATTCAAAGCAAATAACTTTAATAAAGAACAACTTACTTATACTTTTTTCTCTATAGTTATTACACATTACGATCTTTAAAACTGAACATAAACCTTTCTCCCAGTTCCTGTTGTTGGGTTCGCTCTAGATATAAAAAGCCAAGGTCTATGTTTTATGGATTCTTTGAAGAGCATGCGAAGCCATTTTCCTAAACCTACCTTAAATTGTTGCTTTCTCAGTTAGAACCTAAAAAATATGTTTGTAGATATATTACTCTATTTATACTAGCGCTGGTTGCATTTATATGTGAGAAAACGGCTCACCTTTGACATTTCTTTGTCTTCGTTTCGTCTTCATTCTTTTATTTATCTAGCAGTAAACAGGTCGGCTGAACTTCACAATTTCATAAATCTAAATTCTAACGCGCATGCGTAAATATTTGTATGCCTAAATATTGATATTTATATTTACCATAGTTGCGAATATAATTGATACATACATTTGGAAGCATGTATGTACATAGATAAAGGTTTCATTCAGTTGCATAATGGTAAAAACCGTATTGATGGTGCCTTAAAAAATACAGAAATATACAATTGTGAATATATTCTCTTTCATCACACATGTAAAAAAATGTTTTTCATATTTTTTTTTCATGATAGATCTTTATGTGCAGAGTATACTACGTGACCTGGACATGCGCACGTGAAAACGTCCAAAAAGCAGGTAGTTCTTCCTGTGTCTATATTAAAAAAAAGTAATTCCAACGTTTTATTCAGTAGATATTTATCTGTGGAAAAGTTTTAAAATGTATAACGTTTCTTCCAGACATAATTCACAAATTTTTAGACACTAGGAATTAACTATCTATTTCAATGAAATCGGTTAAAATAAAAAATTATATAATTGTATGTTTCTTACTTAATCATTAGGGGCTTACAGCCATATCACGTTGAATACACTGGGTCTCGCTCTATCACCGAAGTTAAGCAACGTTGAGCTTGGTCAGTACTTAGATGGGTGACCGTATGGGAATGCCAGGTGCTGTAAGCGTTTAGTGACGGATGTGCGTTGTGGTGCAGTGGATATCGGCTCGGAAAGAGAAATCGGTGAACCGAGTTCGAATTCCAGTTGAATACTCTGCATTCACTTAAGCATTGGTACCCTTGGGAAAGGTATTAACCCGTTCCTTTCCTCCAGTTATGGGTTAAATAACAGCGGAGGACTTGGGGAGCCTGCCCTTACAAAAACAAATCCCAATGAAAGTTGAAAAAAGTATTACTAGACACAAAACTTATATAAAAAAAACATCAATAAATTGTTGAAAGAAAAAGGTAGTACCAGCAATAAATAAATAAAATTTAAACGTCATACGTCAATATTTTATTGAAAATTATCAACATGAGTTCCGTTTGTAACCTTCAAATATATCCTCACGGCGTGAAACACATTATCCTCACGGCGTGAAACACATTTTGAAACATTTCAGGAGTTATCTCCTGCACTACTAACTGAATGTGTTTCTTAAACTCAGTTGAACTATTAATCTGTTGGCGATAAACCTTTGTTTTTATTAAACCCTATGGAAAAGAATTCAGGGTGAATCAAATCCAGAGGACCCGGAGATCAATGTCTAATCCATCGATTAGGAAAATATATGTTAAGATACTCTCGAATAATTAGAGTGTAATGACATGGTGCAATATCTTGTTGAAACATATTATCAAGAACGCCATCTTCATGAATCTAGTTCCAGAAACTGCTGAATTATATCAAAGGAGAGGATACCTCTTACAGATGTTTCTTTAATAAAGAATGTGCGATAAATTTCTGATTTTGTCAGTCCAAGCTATGCATTAACGCTTAGAGACTATATTTGCCTCAAATGTTCAGGTGTTCAATTATGTTGATTGACTTTACCACACGTATGGAAAGTCGCCTCATCACTGAATTAGATGTTATCCAATAAACCTTCATTTTCGAGACCCCTTTTTGTCTTCGATGGCTGATGCTAACCTCCAGGAGAGTGAATTGTTGCATCTTTTCGTTCTCGGTTGACATGAACTGAAAAGGCCATATTGAATCCATTGTTAAATCAGCTGCTAAGAAGGTTTATTCACTGTCGTGCTAGACATTTTTCATTCCAGAATCTATCTTACATAATTATAAGTCTACCATTCGTCTATGTTAAGAACATTGCTTCCAGATATAGTCTGCTGATCCAGCCATATATCTAGAGATCCTTGATATCCAAGTTTGAATTTGAGTTTGAGTTTTGTTTAACAGCATATCAAACTCTCCGGGTTATTTAATGCCAAAAAGATGGGGTTTTGATGGTTTTTGTATTTTCTTTTTAATTTTTGGTTATAGTGAGAAAGTGGATTTAGTCAGATTTTAATGAATTTTTTGTTTTTGTTTTTATTCTTTTTTATTTTAGAAAACTGAAATTGTCTTTTAGTTTTGTATTCAGAAATGTTTTTCTGAGAATAATTTGTTTTCCTTCAAATATATGTTACGGTAATAATCTTTTCTCCAAACATGTATTGCTGGTAATATTTGTCGTTCAAAAATATATATTTTTCTATAAAAGTCTATTTATGTATATATTTCTATAAAAGTGTATTTTTATACTTTCATAGTTTTTTGACCCCAGTTTGGGGTTAACTATTTTCCCCATAGCTGGAACCCTGACAGATGTTACCACTCCTGGTTAGGGTGGACCTGGGAACAAGAACAATTGAGAGGTGGTTCCGTGCTACTCCTAACTTCCCAATCAGTTGCCTTGCTGCCGGATGCAGTTTACCTGTCATACCAAGGTCAGGGTGGACCTGGGAACAAGTACACTTGAGAGGTGGTTCCATGCTTCTCCCAACGTCTCAATCAGAGGCCTTGATTTTTTAACCCAGTTTGGAGTTAACTATTTGCCCATAGCTGAGACCCTAACAGATGCTACCACTCCGTGTCAGGGTGGACCTGGGAACAAGTACACTTGAGAGGTGGTTCCATGCTCCTCCCAACGTCTCAATCAGAGGCCTTGTTTTTTAACCCAGTTTGGAGTTAACTATTTGCCCATAGCTGGGACCCTAACAGATGCTACCACTCCGTGTCAGGGTGGACCTGGGAACAAGTACACTTGAGAGGTGGTTCCATGCTTCTCCCAACGTCTCAATCAGAGGCCTTGATTTTTTAACCCAGTTTGGAGTTAACTATTTGCCCATAGCTGGGACCCTAACAGATGCTACCACTCCGTGTCAGGGTGGACCTGGGAACAAGTACACTTGAGAGGTGGTTTCATGCTCCTCCCAACGTCTCAATCAGAGGCCTTGCTGCCGGATACAGCAAGGGGAATGCATTCAAACTTGAGGAGGATGTTTGGAGGTTTCATGGCACATTTTGTATCTTTTGTATTCCAACAATTTTAGCAGGTTGTACAGAAATATCCATTACTACGTCAGCAGTTAAGAAATTCGGTTCGCAGTGACATGCTTGATATCTTTCACTCCAGAATTTATCTTATATATTTTTAAGTCTTTCAATACGTTCCTGCTTAGAATATTGATACCACATATTATGCGATGCTTATTGGTATTCCCAATAGATATAGGATCCAGAGTTCCGGTAATGTTGAAGAGGTTATTTTTGCAATGACTGCTTTCGAGATTTGTTCCCTCAAGTTGGTAATTTCGGAAGATGTAACTTTTTAAGGCTGTTTTTTGGGCTTCACATAATTTGCAATAGCATTTACTTAGATTAATGAATCACGTTCTTCCTGCCAAAACATTAAAACCTCTTCAGCTGCATGAAAATATTTTTCGTTCAATTTTCCATTCTTTTCAGGAACTGAATGAATTCGGTATATACTTGACTTTTCTTATGGCGTATAATTTAAATGCAATCTCAATCGTTATCTACTGCCTTCCTGGTGATTTCCTAAGCGCGGCTTAGACATGCAACAAGGCAAAAAGTATGGATTACCCAGTAAGGATCGAACTCAATTGTAAAGACAATCTTCCTTACCATCACACGACGTCGAGGTACTCTATACTAAATGATCAGGATTCGGGAAACCAGAAGATGGCGATTGGAGTTGCGTTTAAACCGTTGAAAATTATAAATATCAGGGAAGCAAGGAACTGGAAGAAAATTATACGGGTTAGAAATTTGAGAGAAAAATATTACACATATGCACGATCGCATCTAGTACATTTTATTTGATGTAATTCTAGGAGAAAAGCTGAGGGATAATTTCTCTGAGGTCGGGTGTTCGGGATTTGCATTTTGTACCCCCTATAAGTTATAGCAGAACCATCGTTTGGTTTCTGAATATTTCCGTCTATCAAACTTCACTCACAAGGTTTGGGTATGGTTTTTACACATTTTCCACACATTTGGAGAATTTGTAAGCACTAATCCCCTCTTTCTCTCTCTCTCTCTTCTCTCTCTCTCTCTCTCTCTCTCTCCCTCTCTCTCTCTTTATATATATATATATATATATATAACAGGCTCTTCCGTCGGATTCGACGTATGAAGATCTGACAGTTTAATTGTTTCAGTTATGAAACCAAGTTAGACTACCAGAAGACCCACACAAGTGATTTGATTAAAATGGTGAAGCCTTGTGCAGAACCGTCCACACTTTTCGGAACTATTGATACACTCAGTCGGTGCATATAAATGCCACAGATGAAGCAGACAATAGATCTCAGGCTTTTTAAATGTCCCGCAACAGATTGCCACTATCTGCTGAGGTAGACTGGTTACCAGCCATGGCTATAGAATCCAATCTGTCCTGTTATTTAACCCATAGCAGAAGGGAAAGGACGGATTAATACCTTTCGCAAGGGTATTAGAGCGTATGTGAATGCAGGGCATTCAAATGGAATTCGAAATCGGTACTCGGATTTCTCATTCCGAGCTGACATCCACTGCACCACAATGCACTGCACAACAACGCACATCCATCCAGAAATGCTTACAGCACCTGGTATTCCCAAGCAGTCACCCATCTAAGTATTGACCAGGCTCAATGTTGCTTAACTTCGGTGATCGGACGAGAACCGCTGTATTCAATTTATATGATATGACCATTATAAAATAAATATCTAAACTTATTTATAAATGGAACTTTGTCTCTGTGTGTGTGTCTCTGTGTGTGTGTCCGTTACTTATAGACTCCGAAACGGCTGAACCGATTCTCTTGAAAGTTTACACAGTTGTACTATAAGCGTGTGCGAGTGTTCTTAGCTAGGTTTTGTGTCGAGGTACCTCCGATAAATATCGAAAATCTATCATCGAAAAATCGAGTTATAGAAGAAGTGGTCCGATTTTAATCAAATTTGATACACTCATAGACAAAGACATAAGAAACGATATTCAGAAGTTTCAAAGTTACTGTTCTTACAATAGTGCAGAAAATCGATAATATATACATATAAAAGGCAAGATGTTTGTGTGTGTGTGCGTGTCTGTTTATCTGCCTGTATGTCTGTATTTTTTCAGCCCTTGTATTTTAGTTTTTGCTTCGGGTTTGGCTCTAAGTAGGTATAATTTTATTTCTTAGTCTCAGCCATGATATCATTTACTCAGAGGACGTATTTAGCCTTCAGAATTCAGTTTACGACGAAAAAAACTTATTTGATATCGATACCAGGAAATCAAAATTTGACTTACATCCATTCATTTTTTTTTCAGTCTACGGTTTCGCTTTAACTGGAAACAACTATTGCTTTTTAGTCTTTCGTGCCAACGTCCAAAGAGTCTCACAGATTCTCACAGAAAGTAATGGCAAAATATATATATATATATATATATATTTTGCCATTACTTTCTGTGAGAATCTAGTTGCTAAAAAACGATATCTATCTTGCTACTTAACCCATAGCTGAAGGAAGAAGCAACGAATTAATATCTTGTTCCAAGGGTATTGTTCAATCCTCACTAGGTACTCCTTACTTTCGGCCTTGTGTCACAACTAAGCGGCGCTTAAAAAGCCAGATATAGTTCTTTAATTCTGTTAGTTTGTTTTTCTTACTCTTCAACACTCAGTAACCCATTATGTCTTAGTGGTTTTACTGCCTTGTATGGGGTGAAATGATTACAAAAAGGAACTTAAAAAATTATTTAGTTAGCTATTTGGTGTATACGTCTTCGAAAATATGTAAAACTGCACATTTACATATGCATGGAAAGGTATTTGTATTTTGTCCATTGATACGGAGCAGCATATGCCTGCAACCAAAAAGGAAACCAATAAGCCAAACGCTATCGTAACAGGATGTACACATAGACGCACATAAAATTACCATAATCACACGATTCTTTTTTATTTCCTATTGGAGCAATTTGACAAAACCTGAAAATTATTTTTGAAAAGATATTTTCCAGCGACACTGAAAACAAATATTAAAATGATTACAGTAAAATATACTGAACATTGAAACAGGCCATAAAACTGCGCGCAAGCGAGAAACGCACGCACAGTTTTATTAAATTAATAATACAAGGTGATTTGTGACGAGTCAAGGAAAACATCAGAAAAAGAGAGGAAGAGAAAGGGAGGGTGGATATGCGTCGGGGTGGATATAGATACCGAAAATATGTATCAGGGTGGATTTATGCTTTGAAAAGTGAGATGAAAAAGCAAACAAATTTCATACATGCACATACATCCTGGCGCCAACCAAGATCCTTTCAGTTTTTTTTTTGCTTTTGTTTTTTTTATCCTTTCATCACAACGTGCAAGGGGATAATGTCACTAAGACGCAAGATGAAACTGGGTGTGAAAGACATTGAGAAGAATTTAATGAGGAGAAAGGACAATAAATGAGCAAGATTCAGGAAACCAGAAGATGGCGATTGCCGCTGCATTTAAATTCGTGAGGATTATAAATGTCAGGGAAGTAAAAAACTGGAAGACAATTACACGTGTTAGAAATTCGAGAGAAAAACTATTACACATACACACGATCGTATCTAACACGCTTTATTTAATGCAATCCTAGGGGGAAAGCTGAGGAATAATTTCTCTGAGGTTGGGTGTTCGGGATTTGCCATTTGTACCCCGTATAAGTGATAGCAGAACCATCGTTTGGTTTCTGAATATTGCCGTCTATTCAACTTCACTCACAAGGGTTGGGTATGGTTGTTAGGCATTTTCCACATAACAAAATATCTCATTTCTTGACAAATTTACTAAACTTTTAAAGAATTTGTAAACACTAAACTTTTTTGTCTGTCTCTCTCTCTATATATATATATATTTATATAAAGACAGACAGACAGACAGAGTAGGGATTCCGACTGCAACCAAATCGGTCGAGTTTCGATTGCGGCCAGAAGCAAGTGGATGTCTAACCACACTGATAAGCTGTGATAAAGCGAAATAGGCTTGTATGTGGATGACTAATTTATATATATATATATATATATATATATATATATGTGTGTGTGTGTGTGTGTGTGTGTGTGTGTGTGTGTGTGTGTGTGTGTACATAATTATAAATTTCCTGTGTTAAACTGTGCGGTATGTATGAATTGTTTCTTAAATCTGTATTTTTCTTTTCCTTTTTTTCTCACTTTTTGGCGTTCATGCTTCATTTGGACTTTAACTAAGTTAAAACTTAGTTAACTCTCCACCCTTGGAATTTTTTTTTTTTTAAATAGGAGTAGATAGGTCACACTATCGCCCGGTCCATGCTCCTCCCACGTCTATTGAACTGGAGTAGAGGCTTGCCCCTTGTTTCCTGTTTAGGATGTGCTTTCCGGCTTTCTCTTCTCTCTCTTCAGACCTTGGTATTGGTGCTTCCGTGAGTTTCCTGCGATCTGGCTGGTGGGTGGTAACGGCTCATCACTATGAGGGTACCGGGTTGGCAGTTTCCTGGTTGCTGCTTCCGACTGGTATTTAGGAGCCCTAACTCTTGCGTAGCGTCAAGAGCGGATGCTCTGATCAACAGTTGTATAATATCGGGATTCTTATAGTGCCATGTCGCGCATGGATAGGTGTCCCTGCAAGAGCTTTCGGTGGGCAAACCTGAGGTCACATCTTGTTGCAGCCCTAGCCAGTTTCCCTCCCAGCACAGATCGTGGATAATGACCGCCTGTATCCTCTACCCTAGGTCCCTTTCTATAAACAAAAACATGACGAAACAAATCAGAAACGACTCTAAACCAGTTAAATTCAAACCACCTAAACCCATTAACCTTTCTTTCACTAATATCCGGGGCATTCGTTCTAACTTTCCTAGTGTAGAAGCGTTCCTGCATGAAAAGTCCCCTTACATCCTTGCGCTCTGCGAAACTAACCTCAACTCAGCTATTCCCTCCTCTGACCTCTCCATCCCTGGTTATCTTCCCCTCTTAAGGAAGTATTCCACTGTCCACATGCATGGGCTGGGTATCTACACCTCCCCATAGCTAGGGTGACTTCACTCGAATCTACTGACCACCAATACATATGTCTGCGCCTGTCTCTCCTCAGTTCGGTTAGTTACCTATTCTTTCTTTACCGTTCTCCCCCATCTGACTGCTCCCTACTAGATAGCATTGCTGACGACATAGATAAGGCTATTTCCTATCACCCATTCGCCCACATATTTGTATTTGGAGACCTCAATGCCCATCACTCTGAGTGGCTTGAAAACGCCGTTAGTGATCTGGCGGGCATTCACGCCATGAACTTCGCTATTTCCCAATCCCTTACGCAAGTGGTGGACTTCCCCATTCGCTTCCCAAGCACTCCCTCGGGTCATTCCTCACTACTATGTTTCACCTCTGCGCCTGACGCCTGTCAAGTCTCGCAGCTTTGCCCTCTCGGCATCTCCGACCACGCTGTAGTCTCTCTCAGTATTTCTTTCCAATCTCACTTCCCCCAGGAGCCCCCTACCTATAGGACCTCCTACCTCTACCAAAAAGCTGACTGGGATGCCTTTCACGATTTCCTCTGCGACGTCCCTTGGGGAAAAGTGTTCGACCTATCAATGAATGACTCTGCCTCTGAGGTCTCGTCATGGGTGAAAGTTGGCAATGATGCCTTCATACCCACCAGGAAGTATTGCTTAAAACCTCATTCCTCTCCGTGGTTCTCTCCGGCCTGTCAGCCGCCATTGCCCACAGGAACCATTACTTCCGTCTATTCCGGAGACAGTCAATTGATCACAATAGGCGCCTGTTCATATCTGCTCGCAATGAGTACAAGAGAACCCTAAATGACGCCAAACAGTTGTTTGCTGAGAGAATGCGACAGCACATAGCTGACCGCAAGTTCGGCTCCAAGGACTATTGGAGGATTTGTAAACGAGTGCTCAACAATAGGAAATCCTCAATACCTCCTTTAATCCATGGATTTGAGGTTCTCAAGTTATCTGCGGACAAAGCTGAGTGCTTTGCCCACAGATTCTCATCCAACTCCACATTCGACTCGTCCGGAGTACACCCACCCGACTTCCCTATTAGAACTGAGGCCAAACTGCACGACGTATATATTACCCCGACAGTAGTATCCAGAGTAATTTCAAAACTCGACCCCCATAAGGCGTGTGGAGACGATGGAATCCCGGTGATAGTCCTTAAGAGGTGTGCTCCTGAAATTTCCCCTGTCCTCTCTAAACTATTTAACTACTGCCTTTCTGCTTCCTGCTTTCCTGCATGCTGGAAGTTCTCTTCAGTCGTTCCTGTATTTAAGAATTTATGGTCAGGCGCCCCTGCCGTTCTCCTCAGTGTTCTTGAGAGGCTCCAAAGGAGAGTCTGTAATGTGATAGGTACTGATCTGGCGGCTCGACTGCAGCCACTTCCCCACCGTCGAAATGTGGCCTCCCTTTGTCTTTCATGGCTTCTGATCGGACGAACTTAAGTCACTGGTGCCTCCTCAACAGGTGTTTACTCGTGCAACCAGACTGCCAACTGGGTCCCACCCATTCACAGTCAGGTTAGCCAAATGCAGACGACAATTCTACTCCTTCAGCTTCTTCTCTCGCACTTCCCGCCTGTGGAACTCGCTCTCGTATTCTTGCTTTCCTGACGTGTACAACCTCCAGAAATTTAAATGCAAAGTCAATACTCATCTACTAACCACTGGACTCTAGCTCTCTCCCCACCCCCGTATAACCTTCCCTTTCTCTCCACCTATGTATCTGTCATCGCACCTGCTTTCTCAGCTTTCTATTGTTCCTTTCTAACTAGTTTGTACTCCTCACTCTTTTCTAATTAATCTTTTTACAGTTATGTAGCCCCCTGCACATCAGTGGCGTTTCCGCCTTGCTCGGGGTGAAATAATTAAAAAGAAAATATATATATATGCAATTTGTTATATATTATATTATTTATATATTATATATGCGTGGTACTTATTTGAAAACGCTCAGTATCAGTAACTGAGCTGACATCTGACGATCGCAAGAGTGTGGAACCCAGGGTTACAAACTACACACACACACACACACACACACACACACACACACACACACACACACACACACACACACACACACACACACATATATATATATATATATATATATATATATATATATCAGTGAAGTTCCATACGTCATATACGTTTAGGCGATCATGTCTCTATCGAGACATGACTGACTGGGCAAAAGTTTTTCCCCGGGTAAGTTACCATTTCTTTCTGTGTTGCCAACTAATACTTTTTTCAAAGGAAATTTTTGCTTAAATAAATGCAAAGAATTCGACTGGAATTCGAATATAGCTCTCCGATTTCTAGTCTTGAGCCGATATCCACTGCACAACAACACATATCCATGTATATACAGTACATTAATTCCATAAAATAATAGGTTCGGAAAAAGGAATTTCAAGATTTGGAATGGCCTCCGTCATTAAGTCAAAGTTTTTGTTAAAAATCTGTGGTTCAAGTTAAAGAAGGTAATAGACGGAAGCAATCCAGTTAATATAAAGAAATTATGCCATGAAGAATCGTCAAAAATTGGCGCTTACTACTGCTATAAACTTATCAAATATTATAGGAAAATCTGGTCGACGTCGTGACCTCAAAAGAAGGGCTCACTAAATATTAAATGTAAGGGTTCACTTACTTTTGCACATCTTAATTTTTAATTAATAAATTTATTCCATCTTAAGAATTTTTTAAAGCGGTTGTAATTCATTTAATGAAGGGTTTTTTTTTTCTTAAAGAATATGTAGTTTAATTAACATTTGTTTATTATCTGGAAAAAAGAAACAATTTATAAAATATTATTTCATGGATTAACTTGCTTTTGCGAAAAATAGATAGATAGATAGATAGATAGATAGATAGATAGATAGATAGATAGATAGATAGATAGATCAAAATAAAGATAACATTGACATCTAATTTTAATTGATATGTTTATCAAAGTTACACAGAAATATTTTGAAATACTAAAGAGTGCAATTATTTAATAAAATCGTAATTGGCTTCAACCACGGCCTCCAGGCGATTTTGGAATCTCTTACATCTCTTCTGGACGGTCCCCTTGTTTAAGTTGGTGAAAACTACTATAATCCTTGCTTTGGTGTTACAATAAGTGTAGTCGGTCTCTCGTCAACTGCGACTCCCCCATAATAATCAAGGGGTTTGCATTCTGGGAAGTTATGTGGTTCATTGTGGTAGCAGAAATTATCTGACTGTTGCCAAAAATAGAGTTTTCCAGAAACTACCCTTTTACCCCATGGAAGCACTACCCGCTCAAGCCACTTGATGTAGGCTTTTGTGTTGAGTCTAAGGCCTCGTGGGAAAATAAACAGGAGAATAACATATCCATCACGAGTTATCACTCCAAACAACTTCATAATCACCAGCAGAATCATCCAACTCTTTCCAAACTGTCTGACATCCATGACTGTTGTCAAACATAGAGTCTTCCAGAAACCGCCCTCTTGCCCCATGGCAGCACTACCTCCTCATGGCACTTGACGTAGGCCTCCGTGTTGAGTGTGAGGCCTCGTGGGAAGATAACATAGCTATCACGAGTTATCACTTTAAACAACATCGTAATCACCATTAGACTCATCCAACTCTTTCCAAATCCTCTGCACTGAACTCAGATTGAGCGCCAAACACTCTGAAATGTTCGTATTGGCGTTTGGTGTTTGCGTTAAAAAAATAGCGACAATTTGCTTATCGGACCCTGCATATATAGATACTATGTCTATCGGAAAAGTAACGGGACTAGATGTGCTGTGTAATCTATGGGCATCGTCGACGGTGAGTTCTTGCCACAGACCCAGACATCAATTAGCAAATCTGCAGAGAGATCCTGCGACTTTAGTTTTTCCCAGTGCACGAGAAGAGACGAGATATTGGCATGACAAATCCTGACTGATTTAACACAATAAGGCAACTGCTCACAACGCCCTGAACATCCGGAACATTTTTGTACTTTCATAGTGTTTTGGTTTTGAGTTTGATTCACTATTTGCCCATAGCTGGGATCCTAATAGGTGCTACCACCTCATGTTTGGGTAGACCTGAGAACAATAACAATTAGTAAATGAAAACTACTCTCTCAACAGAAACTTCTTGGTGATTAATGTAAAGCTACATTCAATTCAGTTTTATTTTATTTATTTATTTATTTATTTATTTTAATCGTTTAACCCCGAGCAAGGTAGAAACGCCACTGATGTGCAGGGGGTTACATAAATGTAAAAAGATAAATTAGAAAAAAGTGAGGAGTACAAGCTAGTTAGAAAGGAGCAATAGAAAGCTGAGAAAGCAGGTGCAATGACAGATACATAGGCGGAGAGAAAGTGAAGGTTATACAGGGGAGGGGAGAGAGCTAGAGGCCAGTGGTTAGTAGATGAGTATTAACTTTGCATTTAAATTTCTGGAGGTTGTAGCCGTCAGGAAAGCAAGAATACGGGAGTGAGTTCCACAGGCGTTTTGTTTATTTTATTTATTTATTTTATTATTTTGTTAAGCAATCAATTCCAAGAAAATCGGAAATACCAAGCCTACGCAACGGGTTACAGGGAGTGAAAGTGGGAGACAAGACTGAGTTTAGGGTGGATTGTTGAAAGGGCAAAAAGAACGGGATTCAAGAAGGCAGAAGATGGTGATTTTCTTTGCATTTAATTTGTTAAAGATTGTTCTTATTAGGAAAGCAAATATATGTAAGGAAGTTCCATAGACAAAAAAAGCGAGAAAATAAACTGTTAGAATATAAGTGACGGTTTCGTTTCCCTATTTCAACACCAAACGTTTGGGACTTAGATGCCAATCTAGTTACACGCTTAAATTCATGTCGTCGGTTGAAAAACTCGTCAGAATAGTTGTTATGAAAATATCTGCAGAAAGGGCAGAAGGAAGCCACGCCATATCTGCGGGAAAGTGTCTGAAGACCTGATTCCAATTTTACTCTTCACAGAAATAGTCAATGAACCCGACTTCGAAGACAGCAGGGTTGCTTTTGAGTAATATTTTGGATAGGCAATATTGATGAGCCTCTCTTTTGTTTTGTTAGTTCTCTTGTTTTTTTTATGCATGAAATCTTTATCTGTAATACCCATTCTTTCTGTTTTTGCATATTTTGTGTCTCTTCTACGAATACTTTCACGGCTTCTGCTTCAATGAACTTAGCTCACTGGTGCCCCATATATACAAATTTGCTCAAGCCAAAAGATTAGCAACTAGGTCCCACCCTTTTACCGTGAAACCAGTAAGATGTAAACGCAAATTCTACTCCATCAGCTTCTTTTATCGCACCTCCCGCCTGTGGAATTCCCTTCCATTTACTTTCTTCCCCACAGCTACAATCTCCAACAATTTAAATGTAAAGTCAATAGTCATTTCCTATCTCACAAATTTGCATTCTCTCTCACATGCTCTCATCTCATTTCTGCAGTATGCTCATCCCTCTCCTACCCGCTTCCTGACATCTCCTGTATTCTGTCACTCCTTCTCATAACTTCCCTCCTATGTAACCACCCGCACAACAATCTAAACTAACTTATAAATAGAACTTTGTCTCTGTGTGTGTGTATGTGTGTGTCTCTGTGTATGTGCGTCCGTTACCTATAGACTCCGAAACGGCTGAACCAATTTTCTTGAAAATTTACACAGTTGTACTATAAGCGTCTGCGAGTGTTCTTAGCTAGGTTTTGTGTCGAGGTACCCCCGATAAATATCAAAAATCGATAATCGAAAAAATCGGGTTTTAGAAGGACTGGTCCGATTTTAATCAAATTTGATACACTCATAGACAAAGACATAAGAAACGATATTCAGAAGTTTCAAGATTGCAGTTCTTACAATAGTGCATAAAATCGATAATATATATATATATATATATATATATATATATATATATATATATATATATATAAAAGGCCAGATGTTTGTGTGTGTCTGTTTGTTTATCTGTCTGTATGTCCTTTATGCAAATCACACAAATATTCTTTAGGCTGAGTCTGAGTTCCAGGACCATGGATTAGTTTTAAAGCTTTCATTACACCCGAGTAACGCCGGGCTATACTACTAGTGGCAGTATGTCTTGCTTGGGGCGATGCAATTATATATATATATATATATATATATATATATATATATATGTTTTGTTAATCCGTCCTTCTTCATTTGGTCTTTAATTCTTAGTGTAGTTTTCTCAATTACGTTCCATATCTTGGCATTGTTTTCTGTTTCGTTTTGCATCATGCAAGAAACTTATTTGGCATCCATTCATTTTTCCTTTCTTTGTCCGCTTTCTTTTGGGAAGATCTCTTAATGTGTTCCATTTTGAGTTTGCATTTCTCTTTGGTCCTTCGTATTTTCTTTCAGACTATCCGCATATTATTCCTTCGGGTTCGGGTTGTTCAGGAGTCTGTTGTATCGCAATTTGGGTGCTGCGTTAGACTTCTTCAGTTTCCGTAGTTTCATTCTTAGATTACATATAACAAGATTTTAACTATAACATCGGCACTTCGATAGGTTTTGCAGTGAATATTCCTGAATAAACTCTAAAATTTCTTCTAAAATTTCAGCTTGCTTCACTGATGCCCGTTCTTAAACAAGAATGTCTATCATGGGGTCTTTGCTGAGATAGGCGTACGATCAAGTAGAAATCGTTGCTACCAGCTTTTCTCAGAATGGTTTCCTCTTCGTCTGCTGTCAGAAAGCAGCCATTAGGGCCGCATAGGGGCAGTTCATCTCCCTGAAAAACAGTTTACCATTGTTCACACTCATCATTTGCTTTGGAATGCTTAAGAAGTTCACCACCAGATTTATTCACTTTCAGATATTTACCATAGCATGATTTAAGGGCAATTTTAGTTTCATTCAGTAAGGCCGTGGGCATAAACACGAATTCATGGGAGAGCGTAGCAGTCAACCGGACCAAATAGACAGGAGCCCTGGCCTAACAACTCAAATCAAAGAAGGAACAACTGACACAAGTCGCCATGGAGAGGCGGGTTCGCAGAAAGCAAAATGACAGCTCCGACGGACCAGAAACAAAACATAAATGCAGCCTCTGTAACAAAGACTGTCACTCCCGCATCGGTTTCATCAGTCATAGATGCCGATGCTCCAGCCAAGCAGACAACTAGGATTCTACCATTGTCAACCCTGTTCGACAGAGGCCTACTACTATTCTTGAATATTTCGTTAATAGTTCTGTATTTCATTTGATTGTAGTTTCTACTCCTGGGTTTTTGCATGTCCATAATCGTCTTGGATGTTTTTTGGAACCAGGTAATGGCTATTACCTGATTCTCGTGGTTCTTCTTCTTCTTCTTCTTCTTCTTCTTCTTCTTCTTCTTCTATGTGCCCTGCCTTTTCAGGACGTAGGCGATTATGGTTTTTCACGTCTCCCTATCCCTGGTGGCTATTAGCACGCCTTCTTCTGTTATACCTCGTTCCATCATCCACCTGCTCAGGACCTTTAAATATGTTATCACTTGCTTTCCCCTGTCTCTTTTTTCCCTGTATCTGGCCTGTTAGTATCAGGTTCTCCAAGCCCACTTTCCTCATTGCATGTCCCAAGAACTTCAGCTGTCTCTTCCTGTATTAATTTCCTTTTTGTTTCCATCATTTTTAGGACCTCATCATTGCTCACATGCTCGATCCATGATATTCGCAGCATGCTTCTGTAGAACCACATTTCAGTTGCTTCAAGTTTTTCCTTCATCTTTGATGATATTGTCCAGTATTCACTGCCATATTGAAGAACTGACAACACATAGCAATCCAGTACTCTCTTCTTGTTTCTAGCGAAATTGTCCTGTTTCTTAATACTTTACTCAACTTCTGGAATGCTTCTTTTGCTATGTCCATTTGCCTTCGGATCTCTGTGTCACACTTTCCGTCTTCTGTTATAAAACTATTGGACCTATTTTTCAAAGCGTTCATTGCGGGTTCTTAGTCGGAGTTTGCCAGCTGTTTCACAATCTCTCTCTCTCTCTCTCTCTCTATATATATATATATATATATAGCATGGAGTAGAAAAATTCGCTTTCTTCTTCCGTACTTTATGATGTTGGTGCATACACAATTATTGAATATATGTTGAAATGCTTTCCATTTATTTTAACTACAACAATTCTTTCATATAGATGACAGTATCGTAGTATTTATTTTAACTACAAGAAATATTAATTATATATTAATATTAGATAATAATATTAAATAATATAATTATATAATTATATTATTATATTAATAATTATATTAGATAATATTATTAAAGAATTAATATTAATTCTTTCATATAGATGACAGTATCGTCGGACGAATTTTTGCATGTTTTCCACTTAACTCTCCCCTTACACATATAATCCTGTGTTTGTCACTGTAAAAAAAATCTCGATTGTTTGGCCCTCTAGTTTCACATTCTCCTAAAATATTAACATTTGACCTTCTCATCTCTCCTGTTTTATATTTTCCAACTGATCGTAGCTGCTTAAAGTTCTAATGTTCCAAGTTCCGAAAATTATATTTTTGTTTAATGTGAACAGTCGCTGACAGGAAGGTGACACCTGTCGATTCTTTCCGAACGATGGATTAATTCCGAAGAATTTTATCCCCTTCACGCTGTTTATGAAAACAGTCGCCGGATAACAGTCAGGTGACAGCTGTTGCACTTGTAACACCTGATCGAGGTAGGAGTTAATTCCCTTAGACTCAACCTCCTTCATACCATAACAATTTAATAATTTCCATATTTCTTGTGATTACTAGTGAAGTGGTGAAGTTGGTTTATTGAGACACTGCCTCTAGTTAACTCACCGTTGTACTGTGGAGAGTTCTTCCGCCCTTGGGTATATTTCTCATCCAACTGGATTGTCTCTGTCGCAAGAACATCGAGTGGAATAGACGGTTTAGTCGCCGATGCTACAGCAACTGTATTCATACTTAAGCTACAAGAAAACTGAATACATGGTCATCAGCAAAAAAAAAAGAGCCCAAAATACCAATTATTGGCCGGGAATACTAAAATCAAGCAGGTACAGAAATTTGAATAACTGGAAAGTGTTCTAACAGAGGACAGAAAGTGCGACACAAAGATTCAAAAACGTAGTGGGATGGCAAAGGATCCATTCTAATAGCTAAGATCATTAAGAGACAGAAAAA
Organism: Ascarosepion bandense; assembly: GCA_037127315.1. NCBI lineage: Eukaryota > Metazoa > Mollusca > Cephalopoda > Sepiida > Sepiidae > Ascarosepion > Ascarosepion bandense. Next base: position 7,403,554 of record JBBBDQ010000357.1, on the reverse strand, counting down.
TAATGCTGTTTACCTTTCTCTCTTCTATTAAATTGTCCCGTGAGTATCAGATTTTCCAAGCCCACTCTCTTCACTATGTTTTTTAAACCATTTTTGTTGCTTTAAGTCTTATTATGTAATGGGTAACATAAAATAAATAATTAAGAAAAGAGAGAAAAATAAAATGACTAAAGAAAAGAGAAGAGAGAAAGAAGAGAAGAAAAAATAAATTTTAAAAATTAATAAAGGATATTCGATTCGGAATGATTCGGCATATTTCAGAAAGGAATTTCGACTTTTCTAGAAGATTCTGGAGGAATCTCCAAACAAGAGGCAGAATTGTTTCCCTACTTAAAAGTTGGAATATAAAAAAAAGAACTTTGGGAGAAAACGGGAGGAGAGAGAAAAAAAAAGGGATCGAGAGATTTACGCGTGGTGGCCTCTCTCATTTACTCTTTTTCCTTTTCATCTAAATTCATAAGAAAAGGAAAAGAAAGAAAAGAAGAACATAAACAGAGGCGAGTTAACAAAACAAATGACAAAAATTGTCTCTCTGTCTTTCTTTTTCTCTTTCTCTCGCGAATACTTTCTACCTTTCATAAAACTTTCAGTCAGTTAAGTGCCATACGTGAAATACGCTTGGGCGATCATGTCTCAAAAGAGACATGACTGACTGGACAGAAGATTATCCCGCAGTAGGTTGCCATTGCTTTCTGAGGTAGATTGGTTGCCAGCCAAGGCTATAGAACCCAATCTGTCCTGTTATTTAACCCATAAGTGGAAGGAAGAGAGGGTTTAATACCTTTCCCAAAGGGTATTTGCGTAGTAAGTGAATGCAATGAATTCAAATGGAATTTGAACTCGGATCCCCGATTTCTCGTTCCAAGCCGATATCCACTGCACCACAACTTTACGACGGTAGAAAAAAATTACCTGTTTACCACTATTCAAGTGCATATGTAAAATATATATAATAAAACTCAACATTTTCCTTTTAAATTAGGAAACTGAACTCTTGAAAAATATTGTTACACAGCAAAACCTTCTGATGACTACATTACTTTATGTATTAGATTGATTAATAAATGTTGTCTTTATTAATATAAACCAAAGTAAGATTTATCTTTCTGTTGTTGATCGGCCATCTGATCGTTTAAATGTAAAAAGGCCTTGCAGCAGTCTCTTCTAAATCCGTTCCTTGTTTCGTTTTTTTATTTCTCAGTACATGTGCATTGTGGTGCAGTGTATATCAGTTCGAAGCGAGAAATCGGGGAGCCGAGTTCGAATTCCAGTTGAATTCCTTGCATTCACTTACACACATATACCCTTGGAAAAGATATTAATCCGTCTGTTTCCTCCAGTTATGGGTTAAATAACAGAACAGATTGAGTTTTGTAGATTTGGCTGGCAACCAGTCTACCGCAGAAACCTACTTCGGGATAACCTTCTCACCCAGTCAGTCATGTCGCGAAAGCGACATGATCACCCAAGCGTGTATCACGTATGGCACTTAACTGACTGACACAACTTAGCTCTTGCAATTCATCTTTGCCGATCTGAATACACCTTCATATTTCAGTGTCAATCTTTCCATCCTGTGCTAATATACTACCGACTTATTCCGCACTGGTTTGATTTTCGTATAAAATAGAAGGAAGCGGAAGTGGTGTGGCTATGTAACAAGATTTCAAAGACCATTCTCTCCAAGGCCATGCTACAAATAATGGTACGAGGAAAAAGAAGGATACGCCAGACAACGAAATTGAACAGACCGACAAAAGGCACTCTCCAGTGACCACATCAAGAGAATGCTTTTTGCTGAGCAAGCCATCATCCAGAAACCATACGACCCTGGCGGGTTATGGGACAATAAAAAAGAATAATGTAAGTTTTTGGACAATACGGTTTTTTCTGATATAGATCACAACCAAACTGTAAAATTTTAAATGTAACTACGCATCCATTCCATGTCTTTTGGCACGTTCTCAATATTTATATATATATATATGGTAGGTATGGATGGAATAATATTTCGTATCCTAAAAACACTATTCTTAAAAAAGTGTTTAATACAAAATAGAGCGAAAAGTATTTATTTAGAATTTATAAAAAAATATGTTATAATATCACTACAGGATGGCTACTTTTGTATATATATATATATATATATATATATATATATATATATATATATATTCTTCATTTATAAACGAGTTATTAAGCGACCTGGGTTTCTACTATGTGGTGTTTCAGGCGATTTGCAATAACTGATTTTAACGTTTTTCTTTTTTAAACACCCACGTAACGGAGGTATTTTTTGAAAGTTCACGTAACGGGGGATTTTTGAACGCGCAATTTTCAAAATTAAAAGAAACTATAACGGTTTCATCCATATGAACCTGATAGGTATTTTGTGGTATGGTTACACTTAGTCATAATTTCTGTTCTTTCATTCAGTAATTAATTTTTGTGTGGGAATCAAAAAAATTCTCATTACGTGAGCGTTTTTAAAAAAAAACGGTAAAATCAGTTATTGCAAATCGCCTGAAGATACCAAATGGTAGAAACCTACGTCGCGTAATAACTCGTTTACAAATGAAGAATATTCAAAAGTTCTGCAATATAATTGTATTGAACACTTTTTAATACAACTGTGTACTAGTCTAATGTTAATATGACCAAAAACTAATTAAATAATATATATCAAGGAATATAAAATGTCAGAAACCCCGGTGTTTAATTTGTAAACATTTAGTAAACGACACAATATTCTCTGTACCCAACACCAAAATCAAATTACACCCACCACGCCTCAGCTGTGACAGCCAAAACATTATATATTTTCTCTTCTGTTCAATATGTCCAAATAGTGGATATATTGGTAAATCTGGTAATAGCTTTAGATTTCGTTTCAATAATCACAAACTTAGCATACCCCAGAACAATCAATATTCCCCAATAGCAGTTCACTTCAATCAACCGGGTCACACTTTAGAAAATTGCAAATGTTTACTAATAGACTCCGATTTTAGTTTTACACACTAACGCAGAAAGAAAGAAAAATACTGGATTTTAAAATTAATAACACACACGCTAGGGTTAAATAGGGACTTAGCTGTTTTGAATCTTTACAAATATTTCAATAGCTAAACTTTTTTAGATACAATTAAAAAAGATTTTTCTCTAAAACAAAATTTATAAGTATTATTAAAGATAGGTTTACGTTTATAAATATTTAAAAAAAACAATCTATCGCTTTCTGCGTCACGTGATGTAAACAATCTTTCTCCACGGACGCTCTCGCGAAATACCTTTCTAATTTAAATTTTAAAATCATTTGTTTCTGATGAAGGACCGAGGACGGTCTGAAATATAAAATATAATAATAGAAATAAACAAATACTGTCAAAAAATACATTTCTAAACTTACAACTTTTTAATAGTTTTTCCTATACATATTAAAACAGTATACGTGGATCATCACTATGTTATATATATATGTATGTATTAAGCTCTCATTGCGATTGAGCTCTCTAAAGAAGAAAATTTCAAAAACAGTTTTCACTTCTGCGATATATGCATTACTCTCCAGTAATGAATCGAGTTTTTTCTGTGACTGGCGTGTGTATACATTGCTTATATATACAACACGTTAAAATTCCCCTTATCTGATTCCATGCGCCTATGGCTTAAAGGGTAGCGACTTCGACTTACTTCGAGTTTCGATCCCGGCCAGAAGCAACTGGATTTGTCTAGCCATACTGATGAGCTGTGATACGGCGAAACAGGCTTGTATGTTGATGAATAATATATATATATATATATATATATATATATATATATATATATATATATTGTGGGCCTCGGAATAAATGCTTCTACTATTAAGCCATCACATAACTACATCTTAAAGAGACAGTTATGAAAAGAAATAAACAACACTTAACAAACATCTAGAAAATGGCTAAGGAAGTGGCCAACGGCGCTCGAGACAATAGATTCGAAAAAGAATTTTGACACTTCTTTACGCCGAGTAAATACAAAAGTGCAAGGTTATTAGAAAAACTAAAAATATTTTATGACATAGTCAACGAAACATGTCTGAAAGAAAAGGTTGCTGACCGATTATACATTATAAATATACAGTGGAACCTTTCTTATGCGACCACCCCTACTACCATAAAATAAATGGTCGCATACAGCAGGTGGTCGCTCACTAAAAGTTCATAGTCATGACCTATTTACGCCAGGAACGTATATTTCACTCACCAGAATGTACATATTAGAAATTTTATTTTTTAGTCTGGTAATAGGATGTGCATTGTGGTGCATTGGATATCGTCTCGTAACGAGAAATCGGGGAGCCAAGTTCAAATTCCAGCTGAATTCATTGCATTCACTAACTCGTAAATACCCTAGGGAAAGGTATTAATCCGTCTATTCCTTCCAGTTATGGGTTAAATAACAGGACAGAGTGGGTTCTATAGCCTTGGTCGGCAACCAGTCTACCGCATAAAGCAATGGCAAGCTACTGCGGGATAATCTTCTGCCCAGTCAGTCATGTCTCTTTCGAGACATGATCGTCAAGCGTGTATCACGTATGCCACTTAAATGACTGACTGAATCTGGTAATAAAATGAGAATATAAGAAAAAGGCTTAACTTTAAAAAAATTTATTCAGTATAATTCATTTTAAAAATTTAAAAAACGTATTTACAACGTCAACAAGAGACCAAAATATTTATTCACCAAAAATATTTATTAAGTGGACTTTTTAAAAAATATACAGTTTCAGTTTTTTTTTTCTTAGAAGTAAGTGATAGCAAAAGAGAATCTACGATAATACATGGAAAAAAACTGACAGCAATCGTGGGTGGGGGTAGAGAAACAGAATTAGAGATAGATATAGATATACCAGGATAGAAATAGAGTAGATAGATACACAAAAAAATAAAGGAACGAAAGAGATAGACATTTGAAAAAAGAACATAATTGTGATTTTTCCAATTCCTGAATTTATCCAAGCCAGTACAGAAACTGCGATAAATTTCTTAAAGATGTCAAATGTAATACATGTTGTACAAAACAGCCGATATTTGACCGTGAGGTGAACTCAGGCAAAGTACATTTCAACAAGAAATAACAGTTTGATACAACACTACAATAACAAAACAATGAGGAAGTGTTCCTGACTTAGATCAAAGCAAAATGAAATAGATTACTCATTTAGTTTCTCCTAATTTAGAAGTTCGCAGTAAACGACCAAAATGGATTTTTTTGTAAGATGGTCGCCTGAGCAGTGATTTTTTACTCGTTGATGTTAGTTGGTCGCGTTCTGGAGGTGGTCGCTCGCCAAGGGTCAATTAACATTAGCAAGTCGTCCGTGCATAAAAGACAGTCGTTAACAACAGGTGAATGTGGTCGCATACGGCAGGTTTCACTGTATGTTTATTTATGTGTGTTATGTGTGTCTATGTGTGTGTGTGTGTCTGTGTATGTGGAGAGAATGTTAAATTTTATTCGCGAATATGAATTCTCGCATCAACTAAAAAATCCTTCCCTACTTTCAATATTTTTTTATTTTGATTATTGCCAGGTTGTGTGCGTGCACTTCGGTGATTTCATACATATATATATATATATGTGTGTGCATGTGTGGATAAAGAGATAGAGATGAGAGAGTAGTTAAGAAAGAAGGCAAATAGGAGAGGTAGGAAGTGTCCTGGATAAAGAGTGGGTGTAATAAAGAATATGTGAGAAATCTACGAGAAAAGGAAAGAACGGGGGTCGAAATCGAAGATAATGAAGATAATTATAATAAAATTCGATTATTATATTTCGGAATTATGTGTCTTACATTTATGGGGCTATTATAGGTATCATTTCGAAATTTGTTTACTTGCTCGTGGAAGTCGACATTTTTAAATGGAAAATAAACTTGCATTTCATTGGTCGAGTAAAAAATAAGATAAATATTACAAATGAAATGAGAACGAAAAGGAATAGAAATTCAAAATTATTATAATTAAAGGAATGGAAAAATGAAATAGATTAAGACAGAAAGGAAAAAAAAAATAGAAACGAAAATAAAAGATGTCTATTAAAAAGTACACAGAGAAGTGGAATAAGATCAACGCGTCTATGTGTGTGTGTATGTGTGTGCGTGTGTGCGTGAGAAAAAGAGAGAGACAGAAAGGGAGAAAGAGGGAGGGGGGAGAGACAGAGAAGAGAAGGGTTAGTGGCTGATAAAACTGGTAAAACGGAAATGATAGAATTGTGGAAAAATACCAGAATGGAGGAATTTCAGAACCACTTTCTCACCGGCGGGATGTGACTTCCCTATGTCTCTTCTACAAATATTTTCGTGGTTTCTACTCTGACGAGCTTAGCTCACTGACGCCCCCTCCACAAAAATTTACTCGAGCAACCAGACTTGGAACAAGGTCCCACCCTTTTACAGTTAAGTCTACAAAATGCAGCCCCCACTTCTACTCCCCCAGCTTCTTTTCTCGCACTTCCCGCCTGTAAAACTTCCTTCCATATACTTACTTCCCTGAAGATTACAATATTCAAGAATTTAAATGCAATGTCAATTCCCATCTCTTATCCACTTGAGTCCTTCTCTCGTTTTTCCCCATCACCTCGTGTATCTTGTTCTTTTCTTTTCTCATTCTATCTTCGCAACTGTCATTACACCTGTGTTCTCATTCTTCTCTTGCCCTTTCTCTGACAACCCCTGTAACTGGTTCGTCTTTCTCTTCGCTCTCCTCCTGCTTAAACTTTTACTCTCTTATGTAGCCCCTGCGCATCAGTATCGGTACCGCCTTGCTTGGGGTGAAACGATTTAAAAAAATAAATTGATGGATAAGTACGCATGCGCAACATAAATGATGCCTCGTCAGAAACCATATGGATCCTGTTTTTGACGATTGGTAATGAAACAAACCGGCTTTTTTTTTCTTTCGGCCCTTCTCTCTCTCTCTCTCTCTCTCTCTCTCTCTCTCTCTCTCTCTCTCTCTCACACACACAGACACGCACACACACACATACATATACACACAACACTTACACACACATATATATATAGGTTGTCCCAAAAAATGTATACACATTGGCTGTCATTGTTGTGTTCAGGTATTAAATCTGCAAAATAAACACAAACAGATTAATTATTGGCTATTTACAATTATTTAAAATTTAGTCAAAATGCAGTGAAAAAAACAATAAAAATTATACTTGTAAATATTTCTATATGTTTGAAATAATAAACACCAAGTTTACAATTATTTAAAATGTGTATACATTTTTTTGAAACAACCTGTATATATATCGTGTATTTAGGCAGCAATCCTGCTTTCATGCAAGTTTCGTTAAAAAATAACAGACGAGGTGTTGTGGTTAAAATGTTTTTATAAGTTTTTATGTGATTTTTTTCTATTTTCCTTTCTTTTTTTTTTCTTTTTTTCTTATCAGAACATAATCATATTTACACCCTTCTGCAAAGTAATTGAAAGAAAAACGAATAATGTCTTCCTAAGATATTTCACACTTGATCACGTATACGTCGTTTTCTCTCTTCACGTATCCATCCCCACCTTGGCGTTGTTTTTTTTTTTTTCTTTCCCGACCGCATTTTCCTTTTTTTGGGCGGATGGATCCACTTTGTTTCTTCGCCTCGATGACAGGACAGACAATTAAAAAACTGACACTAACAATACCACCGATCCCTCTGTAAGTCTTGCCAGTGTTTTCATGCAGCGTTACAATTTTCGTACGCTTACTTGGAGTAACGTCCATCGCAGGAAATCACAGAAAGTCAACTAGTCGACAGTCGACACAATGGTGTCTGGGCGGGATAAAAATCTGAAGCAATCAGGATAATGCAGTATTTTTTCATATTTAATCATCATCCTCAAAAATAGATTCATAATACAGCACACCATGCAAATGACCTAATCTGGAAAAAAAAAACAGAAAAGGCCTACATTATGTAACCTAAGAGGGTCTAAAACTGACCGTATGATGAAAGAATGGAAACTAAAGCAGTTGTTTCAGTTAATTTGCACATGCATGTATATATATATATATATATATATATATATATACACACACACACACACACACACACATATATATATATATATACACACACTCATTTTGCTGTATTATATTGCATTGAGCACTGTTCTATTAACGCAAGGAAAATATTTTATATATTAATGTGTACCTGCGCTAATACCTATATATATATATATATATATATATATATATATATATATATATATATATATGTTAAACATAACAGACAATGAGTGCATCGTATTTTGGTTTTAATTTCTAGTTGAAATAAAGTAAAAATGGCCCAACATTTGGATATGTTTTATTACGCTAGTTCTAAGCTTTCGGCTCACATGAGCCATCTTCAGAGTCGTTGCGGAGACGTTAACATAAAAACATCAACCATCAAAAATGATATTATCTTGTGTTGATATAAAACATTGCTATGTGACAATGACAGTCACCGAATAGCAGACGCAGGTCATAAATTAGTAATGCGGTTCTATGACGTCATACCACGTGAGAGACCGGAATATTAACAACACAAGCATATGTCTAAATGCAACATAATGTGTTGTGACGAAATTGAAATGTGATTTTAGTTTTGTGTAGATTGCTTTGATTTACTGTAGATGGCCTCCAATATCTGAAGTTTTTTTTTACTGTGTGTATGTGTGAGTATTATAGTGTTATCGACTAAAATCTGTCTAATATTACATACCCGTCTATACTTTTCTAAGAAATGTTTTTTAATTGGACTATAATCAGAAAGGTGACAGGTAAGTATACGGGAGAGCGTGGTTGTAGCAAAACCAATACATGTAATGGCATGTTCAATCTCTGAACAGGCATGTAAACTGATACACTGCATTGTTTTTCTGCAGAGGATTTAGTTGTTTGGTACGGTTATTAGAGACTATGAAGTCAATTGTTTTATATTTTTTTATAATATAAGATAAGATTAATTTGTTTATTATTATGAATTGGTCTATTATTTCTACATATTATATTTTAGAATGTTGTTTCATCATGTTTGTAATTAATAAACAAATTAAAATGTATCGCAACAAACTTAATAATACATCTAACTATATTGATGATAATAATAATATTAATAATATTAATAATATTAATAATAAGAGCGTACGTCAAAATAAGCATAACACTATTAACTTCTACTTTTGCAACCAAATGCATAATAATTACAGATTTTTTTCGATAACACAAAAATACTGACGTATACACACACTAAAAAGAACCTCCAGATACTGAAGACCATCTACATTAAATCAAAGCAACCCACACTCAATAAAATCAGATTTCAATAAAGTCACAACACATTACATTGCATTTAGGCATATTGTTCTGGTGATAACATTTCGGTCTCTCACGTGACGATGTTGAAAAAAGTGATGTTTTAAAACACTTCCACTTGAAATCAACATCCCCAATTGATAAGACACGGTTAGAGTTGAAACAAAATGGCTATTTTTGCAGTGATATTATAACATATTTATGTTATAAATTCTATCAAATATTATTCGCTCTATTGTGTATTGAGCACTTATTCAAGAATAGTGTTTCTTCTGAGTGCGGAATTTTATTCCATACATGCCTACCATATACTTAGATAAATATATATATATAGTGCTGAGTAGTGGTAATTTAGCGCCAAGTTTTTTCAGTAGTTTTACTGATAAAAGTATTTTGGCAAGCGGGTTTTTTATTGTAAAGTGCTCGATATAAGGGTGGAGATAGAGTGGTTATATGTTTAATGTATAGAATTTTGATTGTAATATATATTATAGTATCCGAAACAACATCATTCTTTTGTTATTATAACTTTGCAAAACATTACAAAGCAAGGAAGTAAAGATGAAGTCGTCCGAATCACCCTAAATTTTCTTAAGTTTTTCATTGATGAAACTGCAATATAGGTAGTTATTAAATATCTATAAATTCATTTGATGCACATGTTATTGTGCAGTATTAACAAAAAAAAACAATTCTATTTTCAGTTACAATTATTCACTTGCCAATAAATACTAAAAAAATAGTGGCATGTACATCATTTTTGTAACACACTGGACTGGCCTAATAATTATGGCCGCTAGTATATATATATATATATATATATATATATAGCCCAGAGGTAGAGTCGCCGACTGACGCCATTTCGGTCGGGTTGCAATCCTGGGTAAAAAAGCAATCGGAGTCTAACCGTACTGATGAGCTGTGATACGGCGAAACAGATCTGTCTGCGGATGACAATATATATATATATATATAAGGTGTCCTAAAATTAAGGCTGCGTAATAAGAGTATTAAAGTAAACCACTATTTATGAATTAGCAATTAATTTTTGAATTACGATATATGTTCAAAATTGTTTCACTCCGAAAAATATAACTGATTAATAAATCAATGTTAAACGAAAAAGGTAGTATTAAATGTATGCTCTGTGTGCATCTAGGCTGCAATATTTCGTTCAAAAAACAAAGTATGATATATATTCACATAGATCTATACACTTATATCTAAATAAAACACACAGGTACGCTTATATATGTTTCCACAATAATAAGTCTGTAATCTTATGATGAAAAGAAATATTTATTTTCATACATATATCTATATTTCACCTTTATAACCTCCCTAGTACATACATTTTGCTTTTTTTATTACTAAGTTAGTCAGTTAAGTGCCATAAGTGATATACGCTTGGGCGATCATGTCTCTTTCGAGACATGACTGACTGGGTAGAAGATTATCCCGAAGATTAGCTTTTGAAATGAATTTTTCGCTATTTTAATGTACCTTCCGATTGCGGTGTCACATTTCCCGCCCTCTGTTAAAATATTTATAAGATATTTAAAGTTCCGAAATTGCTTCCGGATGTGCTTTGTGGTGCAGTGGATATCGGTTTGAGACGAGAAATTGGAGAGCCGATTTCGAATTCCAGTTGAATGTAGTATTCATTTACACGCAAATACCCTTGAGAAAGGTATTAATCCATCTCTTCCCTCTAATTATGAGTTAAATAACAAGACAAATTAAGTTCTGTAGCCTTGGCTGGCAACCAGTCTACCGCAAGCTACTGCAGAAAAATCTTATGCCCAGTCAGTCGTGTCTTTTTCGAGACATGATCGCCAAAGCGTGTATCACGTATGATATTTAACTGACTGACAAGATTGCTACATTTTGATCTGTCCAATTTGTAGTTCGCTATTTAGGATCTTCTTTTTCTTGATGAAAACCTTGTGTTCTATCTTCTTACCGTTAGTCCTTTCTACTCACTTTCTTTAATATTTTCTGTATCTAACATTTTTTTTTTTTAATGTGTAATGGCAATTTGCTCCGATGAAATTATTTCCTTGGTTCCCCGACCACATGAATTTACACGTGCTACAAGATTGGCATCAAGGTCCCTCGTGTTTACTGTTTAAATTGCTAAATGTATCCGCCTCTTCAACTCTAACAGTTTCTTTCCTCGCACTTCCCGTGTGTGGAACTCCCTTTTGTTTGCTTGCTTCCTTAATAGCTATAATCTTCAAAAGTTTAAATGTTACGTGATCTGCCATCTTCTATCTTCTTCATCACCAATCTCTTTTTTCTTTTTTCTTTCCACATTCTTGAACTTTTTCTTTTTCTCTCATTGTAATCCTCTTCGCATCAGTTTCGGTCCTTGTCGGGGTGAAATGATTGAAAAAATAAAAGTAAACGGATATCCATATGTTCATACTATTCTTGTGTATATTTTATGTTGTCAAGATTTATACCAGCCAATAATAAATCCTGATTATCTCCCTTTGGTGGAGATAAATCATATGAGTCAGTGACGGCCACCTAGTAACGTCACAATCGGTTTACAATAAAAGAACCGAGCGGTTGCTTTTTTTTAGCCTGTGCCAAGGGCTAAATCTGTCTCCTTCAGCAAATGATACAGCTTATAAACACATGACGCAGTTTCACTTTGGTAATATGCCTTTCCCAGGTATAGAAATAAACTCACACTTGTAATCTTCAATTTGGAAAAACATAAGATTCGTCTTTTCCAGTTGGTGGAATATGTGTAAAATTTTCTACGTATTTTAAATAGTTTTTGTAATGCAACTTATCAAATGCTTTTGAATAATTTATTTTACACACACACACACACACACACACACACACACACACACATATATATATATATATATATATATATATATATATATAATTTAAATTGTGTATATTTTGGCAGCATTTTTTCATTAATGCAGGTTTCATTGAATAATATAGACAAGTTTTGTCTATTAATTTTGTGTAGGATCCGTTCATACCGTCTGATATACTTGATGGTGATGTCGTTAAAAGACAACAAAAAATCACAGTATTTGTTGAATTTTTTATCAGGTCTAAGCTTTCGGCTCACATAAGCCATTATCAAAGAGTAAATAATAACACACAGTAAACATAGAACATTTAAGCTATTAACAATAAAGATAATTGAATTGAAAATATAAGTCCATCCCTACCGTGGCGGATGGCCGAAGACAGTGACAAAATAGTGGTGTTGTGGTCCCTGGTCTGATTACAGACATTTGAGTACGTTGTTGGAAATATCGAAATTGATTGTATTCAAACCAGGTTTAAACTGTTTAATGTAGAGTGCTTCGAGGATTTTTAGTTTCTGCTTATTATTTTCTTGTTTGAGTATGTACGTGTTATCAACAAGCGTTTGTCTCAGAAGTGTGCGTTGATAACCGTGTTGTTCTAAATGACGGAATATATTTGAATTTTTATTTAAGTGCAACGTCAGACGCCGTGAGAGCGAATTTGTGGTGTGGCCGATGTAGATATTATTAAGGTTGTTAGAGATACATTCTCTAAATGGACATATGAATTTATATACTACATTGGTCTTTTGCAAATCACTAACGGTGGGGGAAGAGTCGTTGCGGACAAATGAATTAGATGTAGTGGATTTAGTGTAATATATAATGAACTTAATTCTTTTGTTAGAGTCTGTCGGAGAAATATTAGTATTTATGAGTTTTTTTAGGATGTTTTCATCTAGTTGGTAGTTGGAGTGCATCTGGCTACGGTATAAGAGAGTGATATGTTTAGGATTGGTTGGGTTAGTATCATGTGTTGTTTTTTCCATGTTAAGCTTTTTAAGAAAGTAATGTATTTGTTCATCAACTATGTAGTTGGGAAAATTATTATTGATGAGTGTCTGTTTTATGTTTTTTAGTTCACTGTAGAAGATCTGATTTGTAGATGAATTGACTTTTGCACGGTATAATAGATTTTTTATGATGGCTATTTTGTAATAGTGGGGGCATTCACTAATATAATTGAGTGTGGAGGGATTTTTATTAGTAGGTTTTTGATACGGTGAGATAATATCTACATCGGCCACACCACAAATTCGCTCTCACGGCGTCTGACGTTGCACTTAAATAAAAATTCAAATATATTCCGTCATTTAGAACAACACGGTTATCAACGCACACTTCTGAGACAAACGCTTGTTGATAACACGTACATACTCAAACAAGAAAATAATAAGCAGAAACTAAAAATCCTCGAAGCACTCTACATTAAACAGTTTAAACCTGGTTTGAATACAATCAATTTCGATATTTCCAACAACGTACTCAAATGTCTGTAATCAGACCAGGGACCACAACACCACTATTTTGTCACTGTCTTCGGCCATCCGCCACGGTAGGGATGGACTTATATTTTCAATTCAATTATCTTTATTGTTAATAGCTTAAATGTTCTATGTTTACTGTGTGTTATTATTTACTCTTTGATAATGGCTTATGTGAGCCGAAAGCTTAGACCTGATAAAAAATTCAACAAATACTGTGATTTTTTGTTGTCTTTTAACGACATCACCATCAAGTATATCAGACGGTATGAACGGATCCTACACAAAATTAATAGACAAAACTTGTCTATATTATTCAATGAAACCTGCATTAATATATATATATATATATATATTCAGACTAGAAATATTTTCAATGTCTTTAACAAAATCGCACTATTATTAGTGCGTTGTAAAACTATGAACAACAACTGGAAGCTAACAAAATGGATTCCATATTAACATATTAACTTACACAATGTAATATCGTTTGAATATTTGTTAATCTATTTACTGCTCAACAAGTACAAGTTGTGGAAAAGAACCCATTGGTAATGACATACAAATTCACAGTCAGAATCTAAAAGGAAGAAAATAACACATCATTGAATAAATACCGGGCCTAACTAATAAAACAACAACTTTTAGGCAAAGTTCGACTTTATTCATCAAAATAGTCTGCTTCTAGGGTGATTCCCTGATTATAACGCTTCTCTAACAATTCGATGCCATTTTTGTCGAACGATTTTTCTTTGGTCACAAAATACTCCTGAGTTTCCGACATTACTTCTTCATTGGAACCAAATCTCTTTCCCTGGAGCATTCTATTGAGTTCTGCGAACTGACAATCGCTGATGGCTAGATCTGGAGAATAGGATGGATGCAGAAGTAATTCGAAGTGCAATCCATATAGTTTTGCCATCGTTGCGATCGAATTGAATGGCGGGGCGTTGACTTAGTGAAAGATCACTTTTTCTTAGGGAATGTTTTCCTTCAAACGCACCAGTAATGTTATATAATGTTCGCTATTGATGGTTCTCAAGTTAATCGATGAGCAGAATACATTTACGCATTCCAAGAGTACTGAGGCCAAAACCTTGCCTGTTGATGTTTGCGTCTTTGGTAGCTTTGGACGGATTTCACCTGCTGCTGTCCACTCAACTGACTGCTCGTTTAGCTCCGGAGTAAAATGGTTGATCCATGTTTCGTCTATTGTCCCATATTTACGCCAAAACTCCTTCTTATTGCGTTCAAACAGTTGCAAACAACGCTCTGAATCGTAGAGACGCGTTGTTGTTTTTGATTGACTGTGAGCAAACGCGGCACCGACTGTGAACACAGCTTTCTCATTGACAAATGTTCACGCAGAATGGCGAATACACTATCTTCTGATATGTTCAACTCATCTGCTATCTCGACTAAACTTCATTTTCTGTATGTGTGTGTGTGTGTGTGTGTGTGTGTGTGTGTGTGTGTGTGTGTGTTTTCAGGGACACCTGCCGATTTGGGGCGAGCTGAGCGTTCAGCATCATTTTTATCTGTTTAAAGTCAGTATACTATCTCTTGACCTTTGTTTCCGACGGAGCAGAGTTCGAATACCACTTATCAAGCCATTGCTTTGCTTGAACAGTATTTTCCCATCAGAAAGCAATGCTTTATCAACACACGAAATTCAAACTTTTCCATTGTTTTGAAAATTTGCAGCAGTAGCTTCACTTAAATAACTGTAATTTATAAACTAATAATCCGATTTGGCCCAAATTTTCTCACGTGCCATTTGAAGATTAGTACTTCATTAAAATCATATGGATATTTTATTAGTGACGATATCTATATGTCAGGCCCGGGACTTATTGAGTGATGTGTTATTGTGTCTAGAACCAGGACCACTTTTGAAATCTCCGTCTAAAAGAAAGTTATTGGAAGCATCGGTGGAGGGAACGCTCTTCTCGCTGTTCAGTGATATTCAAATGATTTTTTTTTA
Organism: Ascarosepion bandense; assembly: GCA_037127315.1. Lineage (NCBI taxonomy): Eukaryota > Metazoa > Mollusca > Cephalopoda > Sepiida > Sepiidae > Ascarosepion > Ascarosepion bandense. Next base: position 7,387,892 of record JBBBDQ010000357.1, on the reverse strand, counting down.
TTAAAATCTGCTGAAACCTGAGAAAGCCTCTTCTGGGCATCGATCCAATGAGTAATTAATTCGTTTGAATGATGCATTGGGAGAAATAAAAATTCGTTTACTGAGCAAGCCTGTCGATCGGTGATTTTACGACTTAACAACGTCTGTCGTCCGGCCGTAAATGAAAAGTATCAAAATATTGTAGAACTGGTACTTGTTTTAATGTGCAGTATATTCAGCAGATATGGCAAATTTTGATTATCGCATGTTATATTCCATGCAATTATTCCTTATCTATTCCACAGTACCAACAATTTTAAAACATTGAAGAATTCCTTAATGAAATGATTGAATAAAAGATAAATCTTTCCTTTATGATGGAATATCTGTTATTTTCTTTAATTTTTGGAGAGATATTAAATGTAGTGGTTATCTGTGCGCATGTGGGAACGTCTTATCGAGTTAAACTTCCAGCCGAGGTATCTGCGTTCACTTTCATACAGATATTTTTTGGAAACATTTGAATACATTTCTTCTAGGTCTGGTTATGGAATAAGTGTAGCAGCTCTCTAGAATTGATTCGGTTTGCTGTAAATATGTATATACGAAATTGGGTCAATAAGTCCGTCATTATTATTAGGACAATTCTGAATTGAAATTTTTATTTTCGTAGTTTGAACAATTCTGAATTGAAATGTTTATTTTCATAGTTTGATATAACCTCCATATATATATATATATATATATATATATATATATGGAGGTTATATCAAACTATGAAAATAAAAAAATAAAATATATATATATAGTGTATCGAGGTAGCAAATAATTTTTTAAACATATACTGTTAAATATAAGAGAAAATAAATGTCTATTATGTTTAATCATGTACCGTTCTAAACATCGTATTTTGGCTTTTAATTCAGGTGATAATAAAGACAGAAGTCTCCAACATTTGGACATTTTTTATTATGTTGTTTCTAAGCTTTCGGCTCACATGAGACATCTTCAGAGAGGTTACAGAGACGTTAACATAAAAACATCCACCATCAAAGATGATTTTATCTTGTGTTGACATAAAACTTTGCTAAGCAACGATAACAGTTGCTAAATAGCAAACGCAGTTCGTAAATTTGTACTTATTATTGCTTTAGGTCAAAAATACAATAATACTCACTCATACACACACTAAAATGAACCTTCAGATATTGGCGGCCATCTATATTAATTCAAAACAACCCACATTTAATAAAATGACGTTTAAATCTGGTCATAATAAATTAAATTGCATTTAAATATATGGTTCTGTTAACATTTCGATCACTCACGCGGTGTGACGTCATGTAACCGCATTACACATTTCCTTGCATTACAAAAGAACAATTCTATTTTCATTTACAGTTATTTACTTGGCAAGAAATACTAAAAATAGTATGAAATACATTTTTTTTTTAAACTAGGGTGTCCTAATAATTATGTACGGGAGTGTATTATAATCAATACAAGTAAAACTAAAAGATTATATACATATATATATATATAGGAAAGAATATTAATAAAAAGTTTTGAATTTAAAAATGTACTTTTTTTTTTAACAGTATTTGTTTATTTTTATTATATTTTATATTTCAGACCGCCCTCGGTCCTTCACCAGAAACAAGTGATTTTTAAATTTGAATTAGAAACGTATTTCACGAGAGCGTCCGAATATTTTTTTGTTTACATCACGTGGTGTGTTTGTTCACAACGTGCGGCACGTACGTAGAGAAAGTCTGTTTGTTTTAGATAAAAATTTCTTGGAATATCTGAAAAAAAATTTTTACTTATTGAAATATTTGTTTCTTGTTTCTGGTGAAGGACCGAGGACGGTCTGAAATATAAAATATAATAAAAATAAACAAATACTGTTAAAAAAAAAGTACATTTTTAAATTCAAAACTTTTTATTAATATTCTTTCCTATACATATTAAGACAGTATACGTGGATGATCATCACTATATATATATATATATATATATATATATATATATATATATGTGTGTGTGTGTGTGTGTGTGTGTGTGTGTGTGTGTCTAGATACCAAATGGAAATGAATTGTTAATTATCGTTTAGTGTTTGATTAATTCATCTTTTGTTATTGTAATTTATTTTTCAATAAATTTTCTGAAATTTGTTGTTGGATTAGTTCCAACTGCTGAGTCTTGTGTTCTGAATTGAAGCTATTTGGGTGCCAATTTTTCATTTATACAAATTAGACTAACTCTAAAAATGATATCCAGAATGAAATATTTATTTATCCAAAGTTGTATAAATTAAAAATGTCTGTCTAAAATACACATTGCGCATGCGTTTAATACTATTGTTTCCTTTAAACAATTATTATTAATTAGTTTTTATATTTTCAGAGTGTTCTTATTTTGTGTCGTGTCCCTCCGAGACGTTAGTGATCATGGCTCTGCACAATTTCTTGTACGTTGTAGGTCTTAATATTTTTTCTTTTGTTATTTCTCCTAAACCTTGTTCCGCCATACATTTACTCAAATTCGCTAAATAGGTTATGCGTTGGTTTTCTGTTCCCCTTGCCTTCAATATGCCCTGTGCGTATCAAATTCAAAATTCTCCAAGTTGTTTTCTTTATTATATGTTCCAGAAATTTCAACTGCCCTTCCTGATGTTAAGAATAAGAGTCCAATTTTTTCTATTACATTATAATTTCTAACATAAATCGTAACTGAAGAAATGAACTGATAATTGATAAATCAGATTTTTGCGTGTTTCTTTTATCATCTTTTATAATCATGCATGGTGTCTAGCTAGCCTCCTCCTCCTCCTTCTTCTTCTTCTTCTTCTTCTTCTTCTTTTATGTGCCATGTTTTTTCAGGTAGGCGATCATGGCTTTCCACATCTCCCTGTCCCTGGTGGCTCTTAGCACGCTTTCTTCTGTTACACCATGCAACCCTCGTTCCGTCCTCCACCAGATCAGGTCCTTCAAGTATGTTATCCGCTGCTTTCCTCTGTCTCTTTGTCCCTCTATCTGGTCTGTTACTATCAGGTTCTCCAAGCCCTCCTTTCTCATTGCATGTCCCAGGAACTTCATTTGTCTCTTCCTGATGCTCAGTATTAATTTCCTTTTTGTCTCCCCCTTCTTTTCCAAAACCTCGTCATTGCTCACATGCTCAGTCCATGATATCCGCGAAATCCTTCCGTAGTACCACATTTCAGCTGCTTCAAAATTTTCCCTCAACTTCGAAGATATTGTCTAATATTCACTGCCATATTGAAGAACCGACATCACATAGCAATCCAGTACTCTCCCCTATGTTTCTAGTGAAATTGTCCTCTTCACTCTACCCGTCAGAAGAGCACGGTGGGAAAACCAACTTAGTCACCACTGGTTTGACCGTCCAGGAGAAGTAATACCGTGTTACGTGATACCAGCAGAACTCGGAGAAGTAATACCGTGTCACGTGATACCAGCAGAAGTCGATTTAACTGTTAAATCTCATGCCATGAACGCATTGATTGTACGAGAACCACCGACGTGTTCGTCCCGGTCTTGAAAGTGAATCAGAACATCCTGCATTGACGGATTAATAAACTGATGGATTTAGTGGATGATGTTCTTCCATCGACATCGTGGTCTGCTGTGAAGTCGTCTCCAGTTTGCAGATGGTATGTCGAACTTGTAGATGCCTCTAGTCGGGTGGTCATCTGGTCGTACCAGGATGTGACCGAGCCAGTGAATATGGTGCTGGTGTGGAGGATCCTCATTTTGCCGGTCATCCGGCGAAGATCTTCATTGGAGACAAGATCGGACTAACAATCTGGCCAAACAAATCGTTCTGTTGTCACAATGCCAACCAGAGACTTGTAGTGTGCACTGACATAGCTAGAAGAGAAACTATGAATTTCAGTTTTCTTTTTGTATTTGAAAGTCGTCGCAACGATGTATAATTTCCCGCCGCTACTTATTACATAGCCCATTGCTAGGGAAGATGAGGTGGATTCATACATTAACCACGGCTATTCACATGTAAGGGAATATAAAGAATGCAACAGAAATTAGAACTTTGCTTTCCGATTTTTACTTTTTCGCCATTATATCAGCAGCACATCCAAGCTTCCAATATCTGGCATACCTAAGCTGTTACCCGTCTTGGTAATGACCACGCTCGATGTTGTCTTACTTGAATGATTGTACGAGAACGGGTGTTTTCAACGTGAAATGACTGTAATACAGGCATCGTCTTAAGATGCCGGTATTTAATAGAGTGCTTTGTTTTCTTCTTTTTTTTCAATCGTCAGCGGTCTATGTGAATTTAAGCGTGCTACTAGATTGAAATCTCGGTCCAACATTTTTACAGTTGAAATAGTTAAATGTAATCGCCACTTCTACTCCAACAGTTTCTTTTGCTGCACTTCCGGTCTGTGGAACGTTTGCTTGATAGTTACAATCTCGAAAAATTTAAACTCAACGTCAGTTACCCTCTTCTGTATTCTTGAATCCCCTTCAGCTTTTATTTTGTCTTCAATAACCATTTAAACCTGTCTTTTCTCCCATTATAACTTGCTGCACACTATTAGCGGTCCTGACTTGTTAGGGGTGAAATGATAAAACAAATAATAAAACAAAAACAGAATTTACTTAATTTCTCCAAAACAAGTTGACGCTTTCACTAATTACCATATTAATAACAATATTTATTTTTGTATTACTACAAAAAATGTGGCACAAGGCCGAATACGAGGATGGGGGAAGGCTGGTTTCCATCTAGTCTTAACGTTAAATTTAGCTTATCACAATCACTGACCCAAGCATGACGCAGTATTACATTCACCAAAACAACGCTTTCTTACTTACCTTTCTTTCCACATACACCATAATACCACAGTGTCTCTATGAAGTCCTAACTAAAAAAAAAAACAATATGTACAATGTTTGTTTGTGGAGGGGAGGGGAGAATAACAATATAAAATACCCCAATGAATATTTACAAGACAAAACAAATTATATACAAGAAACTAAACAAAACTGTGTTAGTAACGAACCCCCCACATATTCTATCATGTGATAGATATATCCGTTAACTAAACAAAATCGATGCAGGACTATAAATAATCTAAACCATTTATTCCTCCAACCACGCACACATCTACGCACACATTCAAACACAAAAACAAATACGAAACTCACACCCGAAATACAATATTAATTACCATATTAATAACAATCACATCACAAATTTTATTCTAATCGAAATGCTACTGCCATTTTTAATTACGTCATTTACAACGTATTAGTAACATAAATGTGCTGTTATATTATTAAGAGATAATAATATTTTAACATGCATGTTGTCTCAAAAAATGTGCACGCGTTTTGAAGCGTTCTCAAGAAATAATTCATGCAACTAGAGCCAACTGTATGTTGTTTCAATATTCATATGAAGATAGTATTCATCATAAATACATGCCCTTGAGATTTTTTCATTGCCTGTTCTCAAATTGATGTCCGTTATGATCCAGACATTGCTGACAAGGCGCCGCAATGGAATCACAAGCAGCAATCAATCATTTCGATAAGTATTTGGCTGTATTCTTGCTCTATAGAAATTTTCATTTCAGCCATTGTTGCTGGATTTGTAGCATAGACTTTATCTTTTAAGCATCTAAATTTCTAAAGGGGTAAAATCCGGTGAATGAGGGAAAAGTCTCTATACATTTTCAGAGATATCCTGTATATATATATATATATATATATATATATATATATATATATATATATATATATATATATATATATATATATATATATATATATATATATATATATATATATATATATATATATATATATATATATATATATATATATATATATATATATATATATACACCTCCATCTACCGAGCGCCCGTGGCTCAGAGGTAGAATCGTCGACTGACGACAATTCGGTCGGGTTTCAATCCTGGGTAAAAAGCAATCAGCTGTCTAACCGTACTGATGAGTTACTGATGAGAAATTGCGGATGACTATATATATATATATATATACGTTGTGATGCAGTTGATATCGACTCGGAACGACAAATCGGGGTGCCAAGTTCGAATTCCAGTTGAATTCCTTGCATGCACTTTAAGAAAGGTATCATTCCGTCTCTTCTGGGTTAAAAAATAGGACAGATTGGGTTCTATAGCCTTGGCTGGCAACTAGTCCACCACAGAAATCAATGGCAACCTACTGCAGGATAATCTTCTACCCAGTCAGTCATATCTCTTTCGAGACATGATCGCCCAAAGCGTGTAAAACGTATGGCACTTAACTGACTGACTGACATATACATATATATAGAGAGAGAGAGAGTATCTTCATTTAAACATGTTTCATTGAATAATATAAACATATCATGTGTTATTTTTACACAGATCTTTTCTAGTTGTTTAATCAATTTTGTAATGTTAAAATGGAATTAATCAAGAAAGATGCCGTAGTTTCAATCTTTTCTGTGATCATCTTCACGGGTAAATTAAAAAAAGCAACATATTGAAGTGCATAGATTTTTTAATGCCATTTTATATTTCTATTAATTGCTGGTCAGCTCCTGTATATTGACACGACTTGACTAAAACAGATAAATTTAAATTTCTAAAACAAATATTTCAGAGCTCGTTCGCGATTGTTTGTAAAAATTACTATCACAAGGGAATGCAGATTTGATCGCAATATGTTTGTCTGTAATTTACCCTTGAAGAAATACTTATGTAAAAGAAAATAATATTTCAGCGTTTTCCTTTGCGAATTTCACCATCAAGAAACTGATTACAGAACTGGAAATGATCAGTATAAAACATAATCAACTGGAAATGGAAATGATCAGTATAAACATAATTTATTTTTGGTCCTGATCCGGCAACAAGGCATCTGACTGGGAGGTTGTGAGGCGCATGAAACCACCTCTTCATTGCTGTTGTGGTAGCACCTCATAATGTCTCAGCTATGGGCAAATAGTTAACCCCAAAACTGTGGTCAAAATACTATAAAAGTATAAAAATATACATCTACAGAAACATTTACATAAATAATATATACATAAAAATAGACTTATATAAAAAAAAATATACAGTTTTTAAGGAAAAATATTACCAACAATAAATTTTTGATAGAAAAAATTATTACCATTACAAATTTTTGAAGAAAAAAAATTATTACCATAATACATTTTTGAAGAAAAAAATATTACCAGTAATACATTTTTAATACAAAACTAAAAGATATCTTCAGTTTTCTAAAATAAAAAAACAATTTGAAATTGTCATCTGACTGAATAAACCTTCTCACTATAACCGAATATTGAGAAAGAAAAAAAAAATGAATACCCCAAAATCTCACCTTTTTGGCATTAAATAACCCGCAGAGATTGATATCCTGTTAAACAAAATTAAAATTCAAACAATTATTTTTTATTATTCAATAAATCATACAGACATACATATATAGTCATCTGCAGACAGATCTGTTTTGCTGTATGACAACTCATCAGTACGGTTAGACATCCGTTTGCGTCCCAAAATCCGATCGAATGGACATCAGTCACTGATTCCATCTCTGAGCTATGGGCGCTCGGTAGAGGAAGGTGGAACACACGCCAGTAGCCGAGAGTCTTCAAATTCATTACTGAATAAACGATGCGTACATATATATATATATATATATATATATATATATATATATGTGTGTGTGTGTGTGTGTGTGTGTGTAGAAAGGGAGAGAGAGGTTTTATTAAAAATGACAGACAAGGTATTATCATTACTTTTTATATAATTTTTCATGTGTTCGTATAATGTTTTTTTTTTGTTGTTGTTGTTCGGAACTCAAATTATAAAATAAATTATCTAATTTGAGTTCCGTAAAGAAAAAATTATACGAACACATGGAAAATTATATAAAAAACTTGATAATACCTTATCTGTGTCTTTCAATTAAATCTGTATGAAAGAGAGATTGTTTCCCAAATACACAATATATATATATATATATATATATATATATATATATAGTTCATGTGCACAGATAATATACAGTACAAACTTTTTAACCCTTACTCGATGATCGGGCAACTACCATTTTCCGTCACTTTTTGAAAAAATGAAAGTTAATTTCTTAAGAGGATACAAGGGCATCTCCACTTGTTGTTTACAGCAGCCGACAGCAGCAGAGTGTTTTCATAATACGGTCTTTCTAATTTCTTAAATATATCTGCTTATTTACTGATTGAGGAGAGCAAACAGAGAATGTTTTGGGGGGTTTTCGGCTCTGTTCCGTTTGTATTGCATGAAACGATAAAATACAATAAAAACTTTTGTGAAGCATTAATGATTGATTCTTCTGTATCAAGCTTTGTTCTACCTCTAATATGATGTGGAATGAAAATTATGCTTACATAATTCTTTAGACGTGAGTTATATCATCCGGTATTGAAGAGACCTGTTCCCAAGATAACCGGGTTTTTTTTTTGTTGTTGTTGTTTTTTTACGTTCGGAGTATTGTCCTCATGTTTGTTGTTGCTAACACAAATTTTTTGCGCCCTTTCTCCTTCATCATCTGTATATAGATCCGGGTGACATCGAACGTGTTAGCAACGGTAAATTTTGGGAGAAGTTAGTCAGTTAAGTGCCATACGTGATACACGCTTGGGCAATCATGTTTCGAAAGAGACGTGACTGACTGGGCAGAAGATTATCCCGCAGTAGGTTGCCATTGCTTTCTGCGGTACACTGGTTGCCGACCAAGGCTATAGAACCCAATCTGTCCTGTTATTTAACCCATAACTGGAAGGAAGAGACGGATTAATACCTTTCCCAAGAGTATTTGCGCGTAAGTGAATGCAATGAATTCAACTGGAATTCGAACTCGGCTCCCCGATTTTCTCGTTCCGAGCCGATATCCAACGCACCACAACGCACATCACTGCATTTGGGAGAAGAGGTAAATGAAAAGGAAACTGATAAGAGTCAGCTAAAGTTTCTTGGACATGTAGTGAGAAAGGAGGGCGCAGAGAATCTGATACTTACAGGAGGGATAAAGGTAAAGTAGTGAGGAAGGGGGGTTCGGAGAAATTGATACTTACAGGACAGATAGAAGTAAAGAGAGACAGGGGAAGCAACGCATGACATACTTGTTGGAGTTGAGCAAATTGATTAAAGAACAGGTTTGGGAGGGGTAACAAAGAAAAGGTGTTAAGAATTACAAATGATAGGAAGAGGTGGAAGACCATGATCACGTACATCCTGAAAAAAAACACGGCACATAGAAAAAGAAGAGAATGTATGCAGTTTTGATTTGAGTCGAATTGATCTACGGCGGGGATAGACTGTTTTCGTTCCTTTGTTAAAATATCTTTTTTATTTTGCCTCTTTTTGTTGTTTTAACCCAACATCCTTTTTTTTTATAGCAACAGCATTTCGATGGTAGTTAGTGGGTATAAATTGCTTCCATCGTTAGACAGTCAGCTAAATCTCAAAAGAGACATGACTGACTGGGCAGAACATTTTTCCGCACTCTCAAACCAGACCTCCAGTGGAATAACTATATAGAATCCATAGCTAAATGCACTGCTAAGAAAGTTGGTTCTCTATGTAGGGCCAGGAAGTTTATCCCGTCCCAAACAATACTGCACATCCATCCACCCGTGCATTAAGTATTGCTGCCATATCTGATCCTGTGCTCCTGCTATCCACTTAGGTGTCCTCGACCGAATCCAACGGAGAATCTGTAATGTGATCGATTCTGACTTGATACAGTCGCTTGCTCACCGACGTAGTGTGGCTTCCCTGTGTCTCTTTTACCAATATTTTCATGGCTTCTGCTCCGATGAACTCAGCTCACTGGGACCCCCTATATACGAATTTCCTCGAGCCACAAGATTAGCAACTAGGTCCCACTCTTTTACTGTGAAACCAATAAATTGCAAACTAAATTCTACTCCAGCAGCTTCTTTTCTCGCACTTCCTGCCTGTGGAATTCTATTACACATACTTGCTTTCCTGACAGTTACAATCTCCAAGAATTTAAATGTAAAGTCAAAAGTCATCTCCTGTCTCACTAACTTACATCCTCTCTCTCATGCTTTTCTACATCCACCCCACTCTCATCAGTAATCTCTTCCCTCTCCTACTCTCTTCCTAACACCCTCTGCAACCTCTCACTCCTCATAACATTCCTCCTCGTCCACCGCACTCTCATCAGTAATCTCTTCCCTCTCCTACTCTCTTCCTGACACCCCCTGCAACCTCTCACTCCTCATAATATTCCTCCTCGTCCACCGCAATCTTATCAGTACTCTCTTCCCACTCCTACTCTCTTCTTGACACCCTCTGCAATCTCTCACTCCTCATGACATTCCTCCTATGTAACTCCCTGCACAACAGTGGCAGTAAAATGCCTTGCTTGGGGAGACACGATTATAAAAAAAAAAAAAAAGCAGGTTGCCATTACTTTCTGTGGTAGATTGGTTACCCATTCTGTCCTGCTATTTGGAAGGAGAAGCGACAAATTAACACCTTTTCCAATTATATTTGTGCGTGGGTAAATGCATCTAATCCAACCGGAATTCGAACTCGACTCGCTTATTTCCCATCCCGAACCGATATTCACTGCACCACAACGTGCATCACCGTTAGTACAGCTATTATTAATGCTGTTATAATTATTAAAGGTATTACGATGAATGAGATTTTCGCAATATCCACATTTAATTTACATTTCATACTATAGAAATCGATAACAACGAAACAATAACAATTGACGAAGTCATAAAAACAAATAAAGCTAATATTGCAATCAAAATTAAAAAAATAAAAACAAGTCATTATAAACTGTTTTTTTTTTCAAGAATTAGGTATTTATTCAGGAATTTGATAATGGCAAGTTGGTAGGAAGAATTCACATTAATTTAGATTATGGTGATTAAAATTTTAGAAGGGTAAGGAATTGATACAGAGGCGGAAAAATAGAAATAAAAAAGAGAAGCAAAATACAAAAAGGTAAACTAATAAGTTAAAGAAAGAAGAAGAAAAACAAGAAGAAGAGAAAAGACTGAAAGAAATAAAACAAATAATATTAAGTAAAATATTTTATCTAAAAATAATATTTAATCTCCGAAAAATAAACGCGAGAAATTAAAATAAGTAGGAAGTGTTATAACAGGCGACGGAAAATGTGACAAAATAGCCCAAAGGCCCAGTGCAATAGCGAAAGATGCTTTTCAAAAGCTAAACAAAGTATTTAAAAACAGAAAGATAAAGATGGGTCCTTAAGTGCAATGAAATGTTATTCCACCAAAATTGTAGTGAATGCTGGAAAATGTTCTCACAAAGGAAGAGATGACTGGAGGTAACAGCAATATGGTTTTACCGAAACATACTGAAAAGGACATGGATGTATTCTTGTACCTTATGCCAAAAAATGTAAGTAATGTCAAGAAATATTTCGAAGCATATACGCAAACCAAAAATACGTGAAAGCCATCTGCAGTCACGCCAGTTGATTGGATCAGTTATAAAAAAACTTTGCAGTATTTCTAAGAGTCCCCAAAACTCGAAAAGAAATTTGCAATAACACTCATTATTGTTGCAAATTATATATATAAAAAAAAGAGGTCACGGCATGCGAAATAAACGCCTACAATTGGACTGATAAAATATTAAGGAAAGAACACTTCATAACAATGTTTCAAAAATGATTTCGGCAGGGTAGGTCGATAAGATATGCGGACGATACAGTACTGATTGCGGACACGGAAAGGAAACTGCAAGATTCCATACAGAAAGTAGCAGTGGAGAGTGACAAGAAAGGACTACAAATAAACTTTAAGAAAACTGAGTGCATGGTCATCAGCAAAAGATACAACCCAAAATGCCAAATACAGCTAGGGAATAACAGAATCAAACAAGTCCAAGAATTTAAGTACCTAGGAAGTGTTCTAACAGGAGATGGAAAGTGCGACACGGAGATCCGAAGGCGAATTGGCATGGCAAAGGACGCGTTCCAGAAGATGAGCAAAATACTAACACACAGGAAAATCTCAATAGAAACGAAGAAAAGAGTGCTAGACTGCTACGTGATGTCAGTTCTTCAATACGGCTGTGAATGCTGGACAATATCATCGAAAATGTGGACAAAACTGGAAGCGGCCGAAATGTGGTTCTACAGAAGGATGCTACGGATATCGTGGACTGAGCATACAAGCAACGACGAAGTGTTAGAAAGAATGGCAACAAAAGGAAATTGATGCTGAGCATCAGGAAAAGACAACTGAAGTTCCTGGGACATGCAATGAGGAAGGAGAGCCTGGAGAACCTGATACTGACTGGACAGATAGAAGGGAGGAGAGACAGAGGAAGGCAGCGGATAACATATTTGCAGGGTCTGATCAGGTGGATGACGGAACGGGGGTTGCCGGGAGCAACAGGAACAAACATACTAAGAGCCACAAGGGATAGGGAGACGTGGAGATCCATGATCGCCTACGTCCTGAAGGGACAGGGCACATAGAAGAAGAAGAAGGTCGATTTTGGAACCGTGGTATTGTACCCAGTTTTAATACCGTGATATTGTACCCAGCTGGGTTTTGACATGATATAATGGTTGGTTATTTTGTTTTTATGGCAAATCAAACTCTGTGGGTCATTTATTGCCAACTAAATTTTATTCATTTTATTGCTGGTAATACATTTTTCTTTCTACAATTTATTGTTGTTTTTATATAATTTTTGTGTCTAGTAATACTTTTTTTTCGAGTATCAAGATTCATTGGGATTTTCTTGTTAAGGGCAGGGTCCCCAAGTCCTACCATTGTTATTTTACCCATAACTGGAGGGAAGAGACGGATTAATACCTTTCCCAAGGGTACCAGTGCTTAAGTGAATGCGGGGTATTCAACTGGAATTCGAACTCGGCTCACCGATTTTTCTTTCCGAGCCGATATCTACTGCACTACAACGCACATCCGTCACTAAATGCTTACAGCACCTGGTATTCCCAAGCGGTCACCCATCTAAGTACTGACCAGGCTCAATGTTGCTTATCTTCAGTGATCGAGCGAGAACCGCTGTATTCAACGTGATAGTCCGTAAGCCTGATATAATTGTGAGGAAGATAAGTTGATTATTCTTACTGAATTGTTAGTTTGATCCTCATAGGGGGTACTACTGAACGTGACTTTTTGCTAAACTAAGATAACTGGTTTTGGCATCTTGGGGTGATGTAAACGTTAAGTAAGATGGACTCATTGACTGTTACTAATGAGTTCGATCCTCACTAAGTGGCCCATACTTGTGGCATTCTACCAAACTAGGATGTGCGTAATAATTTACAACATGAGAATTAAACGTCTACAGCTGGACTGATCAAATATGAAAGAAATAACAATGTATGTTTCACAAAATGTTTTCGGCATATCGTGTACCAGCGTAAGTCGATTTTAGAACCGTGTCATTGCAATCAATTTTAAGTTGGGCTTTAACATGATAAATAATGTCACAAAATATTTTTAAATCTTTACGGGTTGTTTTTTAGAAAACAATTTCAACTTAGGTTTAAAATCCTGGCTTTGGAATTTAATTCCGATGGTCAGTGAAAGCACAAGTTTATAAAATGTACAATTTACTTAAGCTTTTCAAAGTGTATATAGACAAGATGCAAAGCACATTATTATCAAATCATTGTGTCATCAAAAATACCTTCATTTATTTTAAAAGGAAGTTATAATGAACACTGTAGACATATTATAATGTAATACGTTAAACATTGCTGTAGTTTTAGTGCGATTTTCAATAAACAATGCAACGATGAGGTAGTATTTACAGTGTCCTTAAGGACACATGGCCCAGTGGTTAGTACCTGACTTGACTCTTAGAATTGTGAGTTCAACACCAGACTGCAGCAGTGGTGAACAACTGACTTGCAAGGTTAGAGGGAGATAACTCATTACTTCCAATTGAATCTTTACACAAGGAATAAAGATGATATACCTCAGTGATTGTAATAAATGGATCGGTTCGAAATTCCAAGCACATGAAGAAGACCGAAGCGTACAACGGCCGAAACGTTTTACAAATGGCAACAAAGATGAAGACAATAGTCCGAATAATGTAAATACTGTAAACAATGCAAATTGTAAAACCTTTTATCTTATAATTTAAGCCCGGCTGTATTATGGTGTTATATACAGTAGCGAGCATAAAGATCAGAACAATGTTAAGAAAAAGTTTAAATGTGAAAGAACTTTTTTATTTTAAAGCTTCGTAGAACATTTTATCATGGAAAAATAAAGATATAAATGTAAATTATATAATTCCAAAATATAAACCTTAATAAACTTATTTTGATAAAGTTATAAGAATAATTATATAGCATTCGAAAAAATAGATGGTCGAAAACTTAAGAACGATTAACAAAATCATACTATTAGGTTGTCCCAAAAGTTCGTAAACACTTGCGAAATGGGTCTATCTGGTCCAGCACAATCGAGACAAGCGATGGGTTCAGAAAGGGTAAGAGACACCGTCAGTTCTAAAACAAGATCGATTCGGCAAGAAAGTCATGTTGTGCGTTTGGTGGAACTTTGAAGGAATCGTGCATTTTGAGATGATTCTGAATGGTCGTGCCATCAGTGCCGAACTTTACTGTCAGCAACTTGAGCGAGTTTACGAAAAGTTTAAGCAAAAGTACCCGGCTCTGATCAACTGAAAACGCGCTCTGATGCAGTAGGACAATGGCAAGCCACACACCGCCAGGAAGACCGAAGACAAGTTTAAAGAGCTGGACGGCGTTGAGGTTCTGCCACATACAACCTACAGTCCTGACTGTGCTCCATCAGATTACGGCCTTTTTCGCTCAATTCAACACTTTCTGAAGGGCCACCGATTCGACTCGTTTGATGAAGTCGAGGAAGCGTGTCAAGAATTCTTTGATTCGAAGCCGGCTGAATGGTAATTTTACCAGATCCGAAAGCTTTCAGATCGATAGCAGAAAGTCTTGGAAAATGATGGTCGTTATTTTGAGCAATAATTTTTGTTGTTTTTGCGAGTAAAATTTCAATTTTTTGCAAGTGTTTAAGAACTTTTGGGACAACCTAATATTATAATGGATACATCATATCCAAATGAAAATAGCGTTCATACTTCAGTACTGCTTGATATGAAAAACCTTTACTTTCAACAACAGCTTGACATCTTTTGCTACATGAGCGAATTAATGTCTTGCATTCATTAACAGATATTTTCTCACATTCTCCTTTCAAATTAGTCCATAGTTCTTCGACGTTTGTTGGATTCTTTTCCTTAGCTCTTTCATTTAGTAACTTCCAAACAATCTCATTAGGATTCATGTCTGAGCTTTCAGCAGGTCAGTCCATGACATTAACGTACTCTTCAGAAATAAATGTCTTAACAGACTTTGCTGTGTGGCATGGCGAGTTATCATGCACAAATACAGATGGTTGATTATTTGAAGTTCTTAAATTAGGTACATGTTTCTTCAATATCTCTTTGTATACAGTTGCGTTTTTTTACCGTGTAGCCTGACAAAAGGTCCCGTACAAGCGGTTGAAATTCTGCCAAACACCATCACGCTTCCACCTCCAAATTTAACGCTAATTTTAGTGCACTGAGGCAAATATCGTTCCTTAGGACTGCATCGAACTAACCTTTTCCCGTCGCAACCGAACAAGTTAAAATTCGACTCATCGCTGAAATGAACACAATCTCTCTTTTCTTCTGTCCATATGAGGTGGTCAGTGGCAAATTTCAGTCGGCTCATTTGATTCTTTTTAGAAATGTAAAGCTTTGTAGAGGCTACTCGACTGTTCAGATTTATTTCATTAAATCTTCGAGAATTAGTGTGGCTTGATATTTTAATGCCAAGGTTAGCATTAGCTTTTTTTTATTCTTTACCAATCCATCTGTCTTCTATTGCAGTAGTTTTCCAGGTGGTTTCTTGGTTTCACATGACTCAGTTTCTTCAAGTTTTCTTAAAATACTATGAATAACACTTTTAGATTTCTCCACACTATTTGAAATACCCCCAATCGAGCAAAAATTTGGTGTGAGCGACAAGGCGAACCTCGCTGCCGAGCTTTGAAAAGGACCTCCAATCCGTGGTGGATTGGGGTAAGAAATGGCTCGTAAATTTCAATTCTTCCAAAACAAAGCTGCTATCAATTAACCACCATAGACAACCGCACCTCCCACCCATTAGCATGGAACAGGCTTGCCTCTCAGAGAATAAAACACTACGCCTGCTTGGCCTGACACACTCAG
The DNA here is from genome assembly GCA_037127315.1 of Ascarosepion bandense. Lineage (NCBI taxonomy): Eukaryota > Metazoa > Mollusca > Cephalopoda > Sepiida > Sepiidae > Ascarosepion > Ascarosepion bandense. The sequence goes on along the minus strand of JBBBDQ010000357.1, from coordinate 7,371,593 downwards.
CGGACCTCAAGTGGAATGACTACTTCGAATCCATTGCTACATCCGCTGCTATGAAAGTCGGTTCTCTGTGCAGGGCTCGGAAGTTCTTTCCGTCTGAAACTATCCTGCACATATATAAATCTACTATCCGCCCGTGTATTGAATACTGCTGCCATATCTGGTCGGGTGTCCCTGCTATGCTCCTCGGGGTTATTGACAAAATACAACGGAGAATCTGTAATGTGATCGATACCGACTTGGCTGACCGCCTGCAGTCACTCTCTCACCGGCGTGACGTGGCTTCCCTGTGCCTCTTCTATAAATACTTTCACGGATTCTGCTCCGATTAACTTAGATCACTGGTGCCCCCTAGGTACGAATTTGCATGAGATACTAGATTAGCAACTAGGTCCCACCCTTTTACAGTGAAACCGATGAAATGTAACCGCAATTTCTACTCCAACAGCTTCTTTTTTCGCACTTCCCGCCTGTGGAATTCCCTTCCGCATACTTGCTTCCCCGATGGCTACAACCTCCAGGAGTTTAAATGTAAAGTCAATAGACACCTCCTAACACACTAACTCGCACCCATTCTCTCAAACACTCTTCCTATGTACCTCCTTAGTCTTCTATCACTCTCCTTCTGACATTTTCTATATCTAATCGCTCTATGTAACCCCCTGCGCTATAGTGGCAGTGGAATGCCTTGCTTGAGGGTGAAATGATTTTAAAAAAACTTGACTGTCAGTTTTCTAAGTTCCAATGACAACACGGTTTTTTGTGGGGGGTTTGCTATGTTTACAATGCAAGTAGTTTTCCAGGTGGTTTCTTGGCTTCACATGACTCAGTTTCTTCAAGTTTTCTTAAAATACTATGAATAACACTTTTAGATTTCCCCACAGTATTTGAAATACCCCCAATCGAGCAAAAATTTGGTGTGAGCGACAAAGCGAAGCCGGTCTAATTTAGGAAAATACCCGATTTTATATTCTTACCCTAAAAAACTTTCAATAATTCAAAATAATTATTAAATTTTATGGATATATTTAATCGTTTTGATGTTTTTGGTCATCTATTTTTTCGAATGATAACTTTTATCAAAATAAGTTTATTGAACTTTATATTTTGGAATTTGCTTTTATATCCTTTTTTCTTGGTAAAATGTTCATTGGAGTTTAAAATGAAAAGTTATTTCATATCTAGAATTTTTCTTAATATCGTTCTGATCTTTATGCTACTGTACACTTTTATGTATTTGTCGTTTTTATTAATTATGATCTATCAAATGATCTAACAAATCTTATTCATTGAGTAGACATTTTTGTAATATCTTACAATCTTTTTGCACAGATTTTAGTTACCGAATATAGCAAAGAAATCGCATATTTTGCTTGTGATTCTGCAAAATTAGGATTCTGGTTTTAATATATTTTCCATTCAATCTAATGCAGCGGTTCATTAAAACTAAATGTTCAAACACTAGTAAAATCTATGAATCTATTTTTTGATGCCTATTCTAATCACTGAGCACAATAATGAATTTTCAAAAAAAGGAAAAAAATCAACCTGCCCTAATCTTGCAGTATAATGGTAAGTAAGATCAGTTAGTCAGTTAAGTGCTATACGTGATACACGCTTTAGGTGATCATGTCTCGAAAGTGACATGACTGACTGAGAAGAAGGTTATCCCACAGTAGGTTGTCATTGCTTTCTGAGGTAGACTGGTTGCCGACCAAGTCTATAGAACCCAATCTATCCTATTATTTAACCCATAACTGGAGGGAAGAGACGGAATAATACCTTTCCCAAGGGTATTTGTGCGTAAGTGATGCAAGGGATTCAAGTGGAATTCCAACTCGGCACCCCGATTTGTCGTTTCGAGTCGACATCCAATGCACCACAACGTACATCAGCGGTAAGTAAGATAAGTTATTGAATTATTACTTCGATACTTATAGGGTATCATTACGTCACCTTGTGCTAAACTAAGCTTAGCAGGTTTTGGCTTATTAGGTGGTGTAAGCTTGTCTCATTTACTTTTAATGGTGAGTTCGATCTACACTAAGTGACCCATACTTGTGACCTTGTACCAAAATGGGATTTGCTTAATAATTTACAAAATTAAATCAGTCTATAAAATGTTTGTCGTATTAATCCAAAAAAACATGAGATATAAAGTTATTCTGATTGAATAATATCCTGCAGCACTTCATTTTTCGCCATCAATCCTTGCTTTCATTTAAGCTTCTTCTAAGTACTGTGTCCTTTTAAAACATGGGTGATCATAGCTTTCCAAAAAATGTCCGTCTATTTATCTCTGAATAAGTTTTGTCTATTAGATCAGTCAGTCAGTTAAGTGCCATATGTGATACCCGATTGGATGATTATGTCTTGAAAAAGACATGACTGACTGGGCAAAAGATTATCCTGCAGTAGGTTGTCATTGCTTTCTGCGGTAGACTGGTTGCCGACCAAGGCTATAGAACCCAATCTGTCCTGTTATTTGACTCTCAGCTACAGGGAGAAGAGATGTATTATATTATTAAGTAGTAATTAATGGGGGGTCACTTTATTACTTCATGACAATATAAAACTGATCCCCCACTTTATGCCCATTAGAAGCCTTAATAACGTTTCCAACTATAACATTCAGTCAGTCAGTTTAGTGCCATACGTGAAACACGCTTGGGCGATCATGTATCGAAAGAGACATAACTGACTGGGCAGAAGATTATCCTGCAATAGGTTGCCATTGTTTTCTGCGGTAGACTGGTTGCGATCCAAGGCTATAGAACCCAATCTGTCCTGTTACTTAACCCATAACTGGAGAAAAGAGCGGATTAATACCTTTCCAAGGGGTATTTGTGCGTAAGTGAATGCAATGAATTCAACTGGAATTCGAACTCGGCTCCCCGATTTCTCACCTTCCCTAAATCTTGCTCCGCCATCCATTCACTCAAGCACTCCAGGTAGGTTATGCCTTTCTCTTCTATGTTCAACTTACCTTCAATCTGACGTGTGAATGTCAAATTTTCTAAGCTCTCTTTCCTCTTTATGTGCCACAGAAATTCTTAATGTTAATTATAAGTACTCTTTTTGTTTCATCGTTGCTCACATATTCAGTCTATGACATTCCCAGCATCCCTCTGTAGAATCACACTCATATTGCTTTAAGGTTTCTTCTTCATCTGCGAAGAAATTGTCTTGCAATCACAGTGATATACAAGGACTGATATAACAGTTCAGTACCTTTTCAGTTCAGTACTCTTTTCAGATGTGCGTTGTGGTGCAGTGGACATCGGCTCGGAACGAGAAATCTGAGAGCTGAGTTCGAATTCCAGTTGAATTTTCTGCATTCATTCACGCACAAATACCCTTGGGAAAGACATTAATCCGTTAGCTCTACCATCACTTCCCTCCAGTTATCGGTTAAATAACAGGATAGACTTGGTTCTATAGCCTTAGCCGGCAACCAGTCTACCGTAGAATGTAATGGCAGCTTACTGCGGGATAATCTTCTGCCCAGTCAGTCATGTCTCTTTCGATACATGATCGCCCAAGTGTGTTTCACGTATGGCACTAAACTGACTGACTGAATGTTATAGTTGGAAACGTTATTAAGGCTTCTAATGGGGTTAAAGTGGGGGATCAGTTTTATATTGTCATGAAGTAATAAACTGACCCCCATTAATTACTACTTAATAATATAATACATCTCTTCTCCCTGTAGCTGAGAGTCAAATAACAGGACAGATTGGGTTCTATAGCCTTGGTCGGCAACCAGTCTACCGCAGAAAGCAATGGCAACCTACTGCGGGATAATATTCTGCCCAGTCAGTTATGTCTCTTTCGATACATGATCGCCCAGGCGTGTATCGCGTATGGCACTTAACTGACTGACTTACTCTTTTCAGTATACTTTGTACAACCTGCCGCACTTATAAGAGTCAGTAATTTTGTCATCACCATAAATCTCTATTTGGGTTTTTAAAAAAGTTCACATTCTGAGAAATGTTTTAGCTATTTTTGTCACTCATCTAACGTGGAAGTCAAATATAAAAGCGACTGATATAACCAATTTGGCGTAAATAATTATTAATTTACGAGTCGACCCATGTCATCAAAAAATGACAGCAAAATATTTACATCAATATACCGTCTAAAGGATGTGCGTTTTGGTGCATTGGATATCGGCTTGGAACGAGAAATCGGGGAACCGAGTTCGAATTCCAGTTGAATTCATTGCATTCACTTACGCGCAAATACCCTTGGGAAAGGTATTAATCCGTCTTTTCCTTCCAGTTATGGGTTAAATAACAGGACAGATTGGGTTCTATAGCCTTGACTGGCAACCAGACAACCTACTGCGGGATAATCTTCCGCCCAGTCAGTCATGTCTCTTTCGAGATATGATCGCCCAAGCGTGTTTCACGTATGGCACTTAACTGACTGACCGTCTAAAATGATGCAATATATATATTGTCATCCGCAGACAGATCTGTTTCGCTGTATCACACAACGGTCTTTATTATAATAGAGAGGATATATTCTTTACTATTTGACAACATAAGTATTTAAAAAAATAAAGTATTAAACCACTTTTAAAGAGAAAACACACGGCAAGAGCTTTCATAACTGGCAGCAAAGTTTAATAACTGGTAGTAAAGAGAATGGATTGAGCTGACGCTGCCTTGTTATTGTTTCTCTCTCTCTATCTCTCTCTCTCTCTCTCCCCTATATTAATGTAAATAATGTATTATATATATATATATATATATATATATATATATATATGCAAAGGTCTTTATTATAATGAGGAGGATTCTTTGGATATTTTAAAGAAATTAGTCAACTTTTCCACGTTGTTTTCATAGAGTGATTATTTATTCAAACTTTCAAAACCGTTTTCCATCATTTATATTATTTTCTCCGTAAAGTTTAGTTTTTTAATCACATTTTTATCATAGGTTTTCATAAAACAAATAATTACCTCCATCTTCTTGTTAGCTCTACCAAACCTTGTACTGTCATCCATTTATTCAAGCTCAATAGGTAGGTTATTCATAAAACAAATAATTACCTTCATCTTCTTGTTAGCTCTACCAAACCTTGTACTGTCATCCATTTATTCAAGCTCAATAGGTAGGTTTTGCATGGTTTTCCCCTGTGTCCCATGAATATTAATGTGCCCCGTGAGTATTAAAGTTTTCAAACCCTCGTTCCATATTATGTTCCATAGAACCTTCAACTGTCTCTTCCTATGGTATTAAGTGTAAGTGTCCTGTTTGTTTCCATTTTCTCTAAAACTCTGTGGTTGCCCACAATTTCGGTCCATAGTATTCTCAGTATCCGTCTGTAGAATCCTATTTCTGTTGCTTCATATCTTTTTCTTTTATCAATGTAGAGATTGTCCAGCATTCGCTGCCATATAGAGGGACTGATATTAAGCAACATTTCAGTCCTCTTTTCTTTTGTTTCTCTTCCTTTATCTGCTAGATTCAAAAAGCTAAAATTTAGTCCGATTTGCACAAGTGTCACAAATTTGTGTAGATTTCTGAGATGAGGTAGTATTTACATTATTTACATCATTCAGACTATTGCCCTCATCTTTACCCCCATGTTTACGATTGTTCGTCCGTTGTACGCTGCGGCCTTTTTCAGGTGCTAAGAATTTCGAAACTAAACTTTTATTCCGATCACTAGAGTATACCATTTTCATTCCATGTGTGATGCTACTTCTGGTAGCCATGTCGTTATCTCTCTTTAACTAAACTCTAAAAGTTATTTATTCACCACTGTTGTAGCCTGTTATATCCTTTAGGCCATGTGTCCAGAAGTAGCATCGTACATGGAATAAAAACCATATATCCAAGTGATCAGAATAAAGGGTACGGTTCGAAATTCTTAGCACCTGGAGAAGACTGGCGCGTACAACGTCCGAAACGTTGTAAACATCGAAGTAAATATAAGAACAATAGACCAAATAATCTAAATAACGTTTTTTATTTTTGTTTTTTCGTTTAATCATATCACCCCAAGCAAGGCATTCCACTGCCACTATAGCGCAGGGGGTTACATAGAGCGATTGGGTATAGGAAATGTCAGAAGGAGGGTGATAGACGAGTAAGAAAGTACATAGGAAGAGTGTTGGGGAGAATGGATGCGAGTTAGTGTTTTAGGAGGTGTCTATTGACCTTACATTTAACTCCTGGAGGTTGTAGCCGTCGGGGAAGCAAGCATGCGGAACACAAAATTAGAAATAACATCGCTTCATATTAAAATCAAATAATACACATACATCTGGTTTACATAGACAAATTTTACATTGGCGTTACAAAGGTTACACGACAGTCAAACGGTACATATTTATCTGGTTTACACTAATGTTAAAGGGTAGGCATTAGTTCTTTTTATACTAAAGTCAAAGCATTAGTTCTTTTTATACTAAAGTCAAAGCATTAGTTCTTTTTATACTAAAGTCAAAGCATTAGTTCTTTTTATACTAAGGTCAAAGCATTAGTTCTTTTTATACTAAAGTCAAAGCATTAGTTCTTTTTATACTAAAGTCAAAGCATTAGTTCTTTTTATACTAAAGTCAAAGCATTAGTTCTTTTTATACTAAAGTCAAAGCATTAGTTCTTTTTATACTAAAGTCAAAGCATTAGTTCTTTTTATACTAAAGTCAAAGCATTAGTTCTTTTTATACTAAAGTCAAAGCATTAGTTCTTTTTATACTAAAATCAAAGCATTAGTTCTTTTTATACTAAAGTCAAAGCATTAGTTCTTTTTATACTAAAGTCAAAGCATTAGTTCTTTTTATACTAAAGTCAAAGCATTAGTTCTTTTTATACTAAGGTCAAAGCATTAGTTCTTTTTATACTAAAGTCAAAGCATTAGTTCTTTTTATACTAAAGTCAAAGCATTAGTTCTTTTTATACTAAAGTCAAAGCATTAGTTCTTTTTATACTAAAGTCAAAGCATTAGTTCTTTTTATACTAAAGTCAAAGCATTAGTTCTTTTTATACTAAGGTCAAAGCATTAGTTCTTTTTATACTAAAGTCAAAGCATTAGTTCTTTTTATACTAAAGTCAAAGCATTAGTTCTTTTTATACTAAAGTCAAAGCATTAGTTCTTTTTATACTAAAGTCAAAGCATTAGTTCTTTTTATACTAAAGTCAAAGCATTAGTTCTTTTTATACTAAGGTCAAAGCATTAGTTCTTTTTATACTAAAGTCAAAGCATTAGTTCTTTTTATACTAAGGTCAAAGCATTAGTTCTTTTTATACTAAAGTCAAAGCATTAGTTCTTTTTATACTAAAGTCAAAGCATTAGTTCTTTTTATACTAAAGTCAAAGCATTAGTTCTTTTTATACTAAAGTCAAAGCATTAGTTCTTTTTATACTAAAGTCAAAGGACAAATATGTGTTTGTTAAAGATTTTCTAGCAACAATTATTAATTCAAACACACCATAATATTACTTACACTAAATCAACATATTCTTACTTACCATTTTTACTACAGTCGTAATAATATTCAAAAATCAATATCTTTAATAATCAATCATAGAGGAAAATTCATCAGATCAATTACCATAAAAGTATTTATAGAAAAGTCACAGATAAGCTACATTGTTGCGGTGGGAAAGTACATGATTGCTAGATACCAAGTCAAGTCCAATGTCATTACAGATTATTTTCTGTTTTCGAAGATTGAATATCATTTTTAGGAAAATATATTTCTCCCGTTTTATTTCTTTCTGTCTTTTCCCTTCTTCTTTTTATTCATTCTTTCTTTAACTTATTACTTTATACCTTTTTTTCTTCTTTCTTTTTTCTTTTTTCTTTTTTCCTCTCTTTTTTTTCTCTTTCTTCCCCTCCCCTGTGTGCTAATTCCTTCTTTATTTTTCGAAAATTTTAATCACCATAATCTAAATTAATATGAATTCTCTCAACCAACTTGCCATCATCAAATTTCTGAATAAATACCTAATTCTTAAAAAAAAAGTTTATAATGACTTTCTCTTTTTTTATTGCAATATTAGTTTTTTATGACTTCGTCAATTGTTATTGTTTCGTTGATATCAATTTTTATTGTACAAGAATAAGATATGACAGCAACATTCTAAGCATAGAAAAATGCTAGAATTATAAATATGTAAAATAGATTCTGCCAAGAAAAATTGTCAAGCCTTAAATTTCCTAGCAACAGTCCTAGCAATTAATTCAATAAAATCCTTCCATTTTATGTCAGCGGAAAACGTTAACTCGAGAAGACATGACACAATAAGTAACATTCCCAGAGTTTGACGTCAACCATGTTGATGAAAAGCAAAAAAGAACCTCTCAAACGATGTAAAATAGGGGAGATTCGTTTTAGAACAACATTAGTTTCGTCGAACTACCTATTGAGCTTGAATAAATGGATGACAGTATGAGTTTTGGTAGATCTAACAAGAAGATGAAGGTAATTTCTTTTACGTGAAATATCTCTTTTCTTTTTCGACGTCCTGAAAATATAATTTAAATTTCGGAAAGTGGTGATACTTCGCTTCAGTTTTCCTTGATAATTCTGTCTCACGCAAGAATTATTATCTCGAGGTGGTCATAAATAGCTGAATTTTAATTTCTCTCCTTTTTTTAAACTTCATCACCTCAACGACAGGTGATGAGAGTGAACTTTAACATTGCATCTCGCTAGACTTTCCGGAGACGAGATAGAAAGCCGTTAGTGACAAACATGATTGGCGACTAATGTCGTCTGAAAATGAATCATTGTCAATATTTCATTAATGAGTCGAGACAAGCGCTTTCATTTATGTTGTTTTTAATATGTTTCGACTGATATCCCAGCACTTCTTCCTCAATATTTTTTGGAAAGTTGCGAATGAATTATTATCAGTATTTTACTAATGGTTCAGAGAAATATTTAATTATGATCATTTTTTACACATGTCGACTGTTTCGCTGTCTGACTTTCTTCGTTTTTTTAAACGACGTGGGCGATCAAGGCTCTCCAAGGCTTTTTTCTGTGTTTTGTTCTTTCTCTTTTTTTAATCATTTCATCCCTAAGGAAGGCATTACAGTCACTAAGACGCAAGCGCTTACTGAGTGTAAAAGAATATGAGAAAAACACAATATTAAGGGGAACAATAAAAACGCATGAGATAAGTTAACAGAATATAAAAATTGACATTGCATTTAAATTGTTGAAGACCAAAGTTGACAGTATTTACATCATTCGTTTATTGGCCTCATCTTTGTTGCCATTAAGGACACATGGCCCAGTGGACATAGACGTTGGTTAGCCCCTGTGACTTGAGCCAAAGAGTTATGAGTTCAATGCCATACTACAGCAGTGGTGAACAAGTAAATTACAGGTTTAGAGGGAGATAACTCATGACTACTAAAAGAGGCACTACCACGCAAAAAATGGAGTACATATAACCCAGTGATTGTAATAAAAGGTTCGGTTCGAATTTCTAGTACCCGAAGAAGGCAGGAGCGTACAAATTCCAAAAAGTCGTACAAATGGCAACAAAGATTAGGACAGAAGTTCGAATAATGTAAATATGGAAAATACTAACTCATCTCTGAAATATAGACAAATATCAAAGTTGACTGGTAAGCAAAAAAACGGAAAAGAGTTTCACAAACGAGAAGTGCAAGAAAAGCAAATGTTAATATAAAACTTGCGGTTACATCTAGCGATTTCTGAAAGAAAGAAAGAAAGAAAGAAAGAAAGAAAGAAAGAAAGAAAGAAAGAAAGAAAGAAAGAAAAAGGAAATAGTGAAAGTGATATGTTTTCTATTTCAGTGAAATAGAAAAACCTGCCGGCTTTTATTTTTTTTCTTCATTACAGAATAGCCAAGGTATAAACATACTAATATCGAGCAATTAAATAGTTTTAAATGCCTGGGAAGTGTTTTAACAGAGGACGGGAAATGTGGCACTGAAATCTGAAGGTGTATTGACATGGACAAGGACGCATTCTAAATGCAGAGTAAACTACCTAGAAAATTTTGATGGAAACAAAGAAAAGGGTACTGTAATGTTATATAATAGCTGTCCTCTTGTATGGCAGAAAAATATCCTCAGAGATGAATAAGAGACTCAATGCGACAGAAATTTGGTTCTACAAAAGGATGCTAAATAGCCAATAGAACGAACGAGGTTTTCGAAAGAATGGAAACGAAAATGAAACTTATAAAATCGGGAAAAGACACATAATGAGGAAGGAGCGCTTGGAGAATCTGATACACACAGGGCGGATTGAGATCGACAGGAGAAAAAAGCGCGTGACATACTTGATGGGCTTAATTAAATGTATGGTAGAGCAGGGTTTGCGAGAAATACCAAGATAAAGTATATTAAGAGTTACAAAGAAAAAGATGATGTGAAGGGCTATAATCGCTTACGTTCTAAAGCGACACGGCACATCAAAGAAGAAATATTGGTCTTTATTCATACGTACTAGCAGGATCTGTGTAAATTCAGTCAGTTATACACGCATTGGGAGATCATGTCTCGAAAGAGACATGACTGACTGGACAGAAGATAATACCGCAGTATGTTGCCATTGCTTTCTGCGGTAGACTAGTTGCCAGCCAAGGCTATAGAACCCAATCTGTCCTATTATTTTCAGCCATAACCGGAGGAAACAGACGGATTAATATTTTTCGCAATGGTATTTGTGCGTAAGTGAATTCAACGAATTCAACTAGGATTCGAACTCGGCTCCCCGATTTATCGTTCTGAGTCGATATCCACTGCACTACAACGCACATCCAGTGTAAATCACATGTATTTAATAATAACGTTTTTGGATGCTGTATATTTTAGACCCATGACCATTTCCGGTTAGTTATAACAAATTTGACATAGCCTCTCTTAAAATATTGCAATGTCCTCAACAGATCGTTAGGTCACGAAATATGATTTAATCCTTGAATACGGACAACTGTCTTTATCTAAAATGACCGTCTCTAATTAATCTCAGTGTCGGAATCAATATTTTGTTTCTTTACGTCCCTCTTCCCTCTTTTTTTTTTTTTTTTTTATGTCCATCTTTCTGTTTCCTTCTCGGAGGATGAACACAATCTGTGTTCCGTCGGTTTGTAACAAATTCGCGAAGATACGATTTAAACAATGAAAGATTTTGATTTCAAGGGGTCACTTGCGGTTCAGGAGCGAATTTATCTTCAGATGATTAAGTCACGAAACATAATTTAAATCATCGTTACAAACGACATTCTTTATTTATTTATCTGTCTGCGGATGACTATATATATATATATATATATATATATATATCTTCCTGTCGCTCTACGATCCTCTTATTCTTTATCTGCGTTCCGAGCTCTTTTTGCCTCTTCTCACTCTTTATTTGAATTCAGCTCTTTTTCTCTACGATCCTCTCACTCTACCTCTTTTACTTTCAATGCCCCGCTTTGTTTCTGTTTCTCACGCCGTATCTGTAATACCAAAGGTGATAAACAACATACATTGGTAAAAGCGTATATATATATATATATATATATATATATATGTGTGTGTGTGTGTGTGTGTGTGTGTGTGTGTGTGTGTTTACATTGTGTATAACACGCTAAGATCTGTCTTCCTCTAACGTGCCCAGATAGTTTAGTGGTAGGATCTCCGACTGATGTCAAATCGGTCGAGTTTTAATCCTGGCTGGAAGCAATCTGATGTCTAACCGAACGAATGAGCTGTGAAACAGGACTGTCTGCGGGTGACTATATATATATATATATATAGTCATCCGCAGACGGATCTGTTTCGCTGTATCACAGCTCATCAGTACTGTTAGACTCCGATTGCTTTTAACCCAGGATTGAAACCCGACCGAAGTGACGTCAGTCGGCGATTCTACCTCTGGGCAATGGGCGCTCGGTAGAAGAAGGCAGACTTTTTAGCATATATATTATCATTATACCCGCCCAATAGTCACAGTGCTCTAATTCATTAGTGAATGAGCGATGCGTACATGCCAGAGTAGCTACTGTTTTTTAAACTACTTACGCTCTCACACCCAGATTGAGCACTCTGGAAGAATGGTAGGCTTTGAAAAACAGTAGCTTTTGGGCTCGAGAAAATGGATGGCAGAACAGGGTTTGAAAAAATAACAGAAATACAAAACACATTAAAAACTACAAGTGATAGGAAGATGTAGAGGACCATGATCGCCTACATCCTGAAGGTACATAAAAGAATTATATATATAGTCACTTGCAGACAGACCTACTTGGCTGTATCCCAGTTCATAGTATGGCTAGACATCCGATAGCTTTTGCTCAGGATTGAATTGGTGTCAGTCGGCGATTCTCCCTCTGAGTAGAAGGGGGCGGACATTTAGCGTGTGATATACCATGTAAACACACGCCAGTAGTTAGCGTGTTCTAATTCATTACTGAATGAACGATGAATGATGATATATTATAATAGATACCTCCGTCCATTTTCGATACCTAAATTTTAATTTTAATTTTAAAAATAAATAAGTTATCTTCAATCTTTAATTTATTTTTAAAATTTCAATTAGCTTTGATTGAAAGTCAAGCTATTAAATTTAATAATTCTAGTAAGCAAATTTTACAACATTTTTAAATATACCGCCATTTTTGATTGATTGACACATTACGTAAACTGTAGCCGAATTTCTGTTTTTAAAAATGTTGCAAAAATAAAATATACCTCACTGACACGTTATTTAAGTCAAATTTTAAAATTAAAACTTACCTTTATCTGTTTTCAATCAATTAATAATTGCTTGCTGCCAGAAATTTACAATAAAAAAAAAATTTAATTACGGTATCCCTGTTTTTATGTCAGTGATGGAGGTGATGACAGATGACTACTACCAGATGTTGTCAAGAACGCAATGTATGGGGACCAATCGTCCTAACATTTCCATTTTCTTGTTCTTTTTTTTCTTTTTTTTGGGGGGTGGGGGTTAACTAAATAGTAAAATTTAAAAAATTTAACATACTTTCTTTCAGCACTTCTACAAAAAAGATTTTTCGCATTTTTTGTACTATACAATACATATTTTTTTAATTATCATAAATTAGTTAATGCACCTACAGTCACAATTAATTAAAAAATTGAGGAATTGAAAAAAAAATACTTACTTTAAATGTTGAAGAAATTACTTGCAAAACAAGCTGTTAAATTTTAGAAACGTAGAGAATAAAATATCGTAAGAATGAAATTGCGTTCTTCTATGTTTGGTAATGTAAGGAGGAATAACCCAGAACGCTTGTTAACTTATAAAATCAATTTGACCCGTACTTTATAAATTTGAACATCGTACTTTATAAATTTGAGCATATTTGCACAAATAATTTTTTTAAATATACGGAGAGAAAAATTTTTATTAATTTTTTTTTTTTTGATAGGCAGTATAATCAACAATTCTTAACTAATAAAAAAAATCATACAGATTTTTAAAAGATTTTTAAAACTTTATGAATTATTATAATAAAAAAATGAAAACAACTCTTTTAAAATGTTATTAGTAATCGAAAAAATTTTTTTCTTCAGACTATAATGTCCTTAATTTTTATTATTTATTCCAGCAATTAAAAGCTTATCAAATTAAATTATATCAAAGTTTTATTGCATTTTTTATATTTCTCTTCAAAGCAGATTTTCGTATAGTGGATGATAATTTTAAACAAAAAAAATAGATGATTTATATTTCCCGATGAGTTCAGCGTTTAACTAATAAAAAGTATATCGCAGAAAATTAAAATTTATTAAAATTTCATGAATTTACTATGAGGAGGAGGGGTAACAGAGTTAAAAAATAATTTTTCATCAATATTTTAAAAAATAATAATTTCAAAAATAATTTTATTAATTTCTCAATGATTACTGAAAGTTTCATTAAAATCCGGCAATTATTGGATTTTTGCGAGAATTTCCAAATTAATGTGTTTGTCACCGAATAAGTGAGTTACGTAAAAAATTACGTAATCGATTGTAAACAATTGTAAGATTTTCTGTAACGCTAACTCAAATCAAAACAAAATTTCGAACATGTTAAAAGGAATTAAAAAATTTTATAAAATAAATAAAAGTTACTTTGTTCTTTTCTTTTAATAATATTATAAACATTTTGATAGAAAAAGTTCGTTTTATTGATTTTTGTGATGTAATGGAGGTACCCATATTATAAATATAAATGTCTGTACCTGCTTGATTTTAGGTTTCCGGACCTGCAATTCGCATTTTCGGCTCCTCTTTTGGCTAATGACCATGCATTCTGTCTTGTAATTTATGTTTAGTCATTTCTTCTCGCCTTCTTTAGCTACCTTCTGAAGAAGCTCTTACAGTTTTCTTTCCGTGCCTGCTATCAGCAACGTGTTATCTGCATATCTTATATTGTTCTGATTATGATCACTACTGATGAATGTTAGAAAGATTTCTAGTTCTATCAGAATTACCTGTATAAGTTAGATAAAAAGCATGAGAAGACACATAATCTATTTTTATGCCTGATGAACTTATTTCTTTTCCAGATGAAGGCGTTTTGCAGCCAGTATAGATTCTTGATTATTCTAAAGTCTTTCCTGAATATATCAGGGTAGCTGAGCAGCTATCACAGATCTTTGTGAGGTAATTTGTCGAACGACTTTGCCTAGATTATAAAATACATACACATTACCAGCCATAATTATTAGGCCACACCAGCTTTTTAAAAGAAATTATGTATTTCATATAACGATGTGCGTTCTGGAGCATTGGATATCGGTTCGAAACGAGAAATCGGGGGGGGGGGGTCGATTTCCAGACGAATTCATTGCATTCACTTACGCACAAATACCCTTGGGAAAGGTATTAATCCGTCTCTTCCTTCCAGTTATGGGTCAAATAACAGGACAGATTAGGTTCTATAGCCTTGGTTGGCAACCAGTCTACCGCAGAAAGCAATGGCAACCTACTGCAGGATAATCTTCTGCCTAGTCAGCCATGTTTGTTTCGAGACATGATCGCCCAAGCGTGTATCACGTATGGCACTTAATTGATTGATGTATTTCATACTATTTTTAGTATTATTGCCAAGTGGATAATGCTAAATGAAAATAGAATGGTTCTTTTGTTATTATTATTTTGCAAAATTTTACAAGGCAAGAAAGCAAAGATGAACTCGTCCGAATCATTCTAAATTTTCTTCGTTCTTTCAATGATGAAACTGCAATATAGGTAATTATTAAATATTTATAAATTCATATCATGCACATGTTATTGTGCAATATTAACAAAAGAACCATTCTATTTTCATTTACAATTATTCACATGGCAATAAATACTAAAAAATATTATGAAATACATCATTTCTTCAAAACACTGGTGTGGCCTTATATTTATAGCCGGTAGTGTACATGTTCTTCTGCATTTATAATGTTCTTTAGGACAACATTCAATATGGCGTTCCTTTTCCGGTGTCTTTGACAAACCCGGAATGTTCGTGTGCTATCTCTGGCCTGATTCTGCTGGGCGCTCCATTCATCAGAATTTGGATGAGGATTTTTGTTATGTGGCTTATTAGACTGATTGCTAGGTGGAGTTCACTTTCCTTTACATCTGGTTTCTTTGTCAGTTCTATAAAAATAGATCTATTTCAGTCTTCCGCTTTATCGTTGTCTTACACCCATTTCTATCTTTCTGTACCTGCTGAACTCGTTTTCAATCCGTATGCAGCAATTTGCTGCGAGTACAGTTTCTTGATTACTCAAAGGTCTTCCCCGATTATGTCAAGGTTGCCAAGCATCACTATTAGGTTTTTGTGGCGTACTTTGTCGAATGCCTTTGCATGGTCGATGAAACACAGGTACACGCCCTTCAGCATTTCTGTTGCCTTTTCTGATAGCACTCAATGCATAACTATCGAGTTCTTGACGAAACCACACAGTCTTTGTCCTATATATGGTCTGAATTTGCTGCGCGTTCTATTGATCAGAATTCGGAGGATAATTTTTGTTATGTGGCTTATTAGACTGATTGCTAAGTGGAGTTCACATTCCTTTACACCTGGTTTCTTTGTCAGTTCTATAAAAATAGATCTGCTTCAGTCTTCCGCTTTATAACCGCTGTTTATTATTTCTGTACCCTTGTCTATGCTGAAATCGTCTAAGGCTGCCAGCATCTCTATAAAATTTCGTCTGTTCTTTACCATTTTGTTTCTTTTCAATTTTGCCAATGCAGCTTCCATTTTAGCTTTGAATATATTTCCTGCCTGTCAGTATTTGTGTTCATTTCCAGTCATTCTCTTTCGTCGTGGAAAACATCTCCGATATATTCGTTTGAATTTGAATTTGAATTTGAATTTGAATTTGAGTTTTGTTTAACGGCATATCAACCTCTGTGGGCCATTTAATGCCAAAAGGGTAGAGTTTTAATGTTCAGTTATAGTGAAAAGGCCGATCTAGTCAGATCCTAATAAAAAATCCTTTCACTTTAGAAAACGAAAAGACGCTCTCCAATTCCGTATTCAAAGATGCTTTGTTGAGAATATTTTTTCCTTCAAAAATGAATTTTTGTAATATTTTTCCTTCAAAAAAATATATTTTTTTATAAAAATATATTTTTATATTTTTAATAGTGTTTTGACTCCAGTTTGGTAGTTAACTATTTTTCCATAGCTGGGACCCTAACAGGTGCTATCACTCCGGGTCAGGGTGGACCTGGGAACAACAGTAACTAAGAGGTTATTCCATGCTCCTCACTCACTTCTAATCAGAAGCTTGGCTGCCGGATGCAGTTTACCGTCATACCCAGGACCCAATAATAAGAGACTGTAAGAAAAGGAAACGAATAAAAAGAAAAGTAACAGATGACGAGGTATAAAGAAAAAAAAGGGAAAAGAAAAATCTAGAAATAGCGATAGAGAATCAAAAACCATAATGAGAGAATGAGGGAAGGAATAAAATGTAAGAAAAGTGAAAAAAGAAAACATAGAATTAAGAAAAAGTGAGAGAAGTGATGAAGACGTTAAAAAGTACAGAGAAGAAGAACACAGAAAGTAACAAAGAATTGTAAAACCGTGTAAGAAAAAAAAGGGTTAATATTGAAATTTCAAGTAAACAAGAAAACGAGAATAGACGGATAATATAATAAAGAAAAAAAAATTTTTAAAAACTGTTAAATGTTCTTTTTAGGTGCCGACGGTTTTCCCCCTTCAAATATATTCAAAATATTTCTGTGCAAATGTATATGCCGAACTCAAATCAACAATTAGTTATTGAAGAAATTTACCTTTTTGCTTTGAAAGTCCATAAAAAAATCGAACTATATCTTGCACGTTTTCTCTCCCGTAACTCTCACGAAGTCAAGTAATTAACTGCAGAATGACGTTCTACGTAGGCAGCAATTTTGGTTGAATTTCGTCCGTTACTGAAACTTCCGGCGATGTACTTTCTGTAATGAGAGTAATAAGCGTAGAAATACAATAACGCATTACTTTAATTACCGAAAGTACATCAGCGGAAGTATCAGTAAATAAAGAAAGATCTGCCAAAATTCGTTCACATGCGCAGTACGTCTTACTGCAGTTAATTACATGAATTCGTGAGAGTTACGGGAGAGAAAAAAGTGCAAGATATAGTTCGTTTTTTTATGGACATTTAGATAAAAAAGGTAAGTTTTTTCAATAACTAACAGCTGATTTGAGTTCAGCATATGCATTTGCGCAGAGATAATGCTATTTTGGATAAATTTGAAGGGGAAAAGCGTCGAGACTTATAACGAAAATTTACCAAAAAACTGGTAAAGGAAATAAGAATTCAAAATGTAAATAGAAAGAATGAAGATAAAGTTGAAAATCCCATAAGCGGGAAGTTGGGAAAAAATTGTTAAAAAACTTACTACTACATTACGGGTACATCCCAACTTACGACTACATCTCAACTTACAGGTACATCCCAACATACGGTTACAGCCTAACTGTAAATCTTTTAACATCGTTTCACCCCAAGCAAGGCGGTACTGCCACTGATGCGCAGGGGCCTACATAAGAGTAAAAATTTAGAGAGGAGGAGAGTGAAGAGAAAGACTAACAAGTTACAGGGGATGTCAGTGAAAGGTAAAAAAAAAGACAGTTGCGAAGGGAGAGAGAAAAGATAAGAACAAGATATACAAGGTGGTGTAGAAAGAAATGGAGTCATGTGGATAAGAGATGGGTATTGACATTGCATTCAAATTCCTGGAGGTTGTAGCCGTCAGGAATGCAAGTATATGGAAGGGAGTTTCACGGGCGAGAAGTACGAGAAAAGAAGCTGCTGAAGTAGAATTGTAGGCTGCATTTGGTTGATGTCACTGTAAACGGGTGGAACCTTGTTGCCAGTCTGGTTGCACGAGTAAATTCTTGTGGCGGGGGCACCAGTGACTTAAGTTCGTCGGAGCAGAAGCCATGAAAATATTTGTAGAAGAGACAGCGGGAAGCCACATCCCGCCGGTGACAAAGTGACTAGAGTGGAGCTACCAAGTCGGGTCCTATCACGTTACAGATTCTCCTTTGGAGCCTGTTGAGATCGCTGAGATGAACAGTAGGGGCGCCTGACCATATATGACAGCAGTATTCCATGCACAATCGGATAATTGATTTGTATATGTGTAAGATAGATTCGGGCGGAAAAGACAATCAGGCCCGACACAGTGACCCAACTTTCCTAGCATTGGATTTGGCTATTGTATCAATGTAATGATTCCACTTGAGGTCGGAAGATAGAGTAAGGCCGAGGAGGCGCAGTATGTTGTTGATGAGACCTCGACTCTCGTCTAACATTGCGCTTAAATTCGAAAAGTTTATCTACCGAAGCGAAGAGCTCATCCCAACAATTGCCATGAAAGTATTTATAAAAACAATCACAGAGAGGCAAGCTTACGGCAGTAGGTAAATGACTGAAAACTAGCCTCCAGATCATGACCAATAAATAATGCTCTTTAATGTCTGCCTTGTACCACATTTTGTTAAACCCGTACATACATTTTATGCGTTTTGCGTTATGTTAAGCTTCGTCGAAAACCATTAAAACAGAATAAAAGAGAAAAATATTCAAGCAACAGAAAATTTCCATAAAGAACTTGTTTTGACTCTAATTTAGTTTCTGAAGTTCCTTTTATAATATTTTACTGCTCTCTTATTTGAATTTTCTGATGAATCTTAACTCTTCAGTTAATGATTGAATAAGCACATGGTGAGTTCTTCCACAATAAAATACCGGTATTAATTTCCCTACTGCACCGTTAAATATACGGACGAAAGCACTTCACCAAATATTTCTTCCATATAAAGAAAATAAGAGAACTAACAATACAAAAGACATAGTAATCAACAAAATGCATAAAATCCAAGGACGGACGATCAAATGAGAGAAAGAAAGAATACTTCAGCGATGTAACGAATATATCTGGAGTCCTGGGCATGACGGTAAACTGCACCCGGCAGCAAGGCCTCTGATTAGAAGTGAGTGAGGAGCATGAGATAACCTCTTAGTTGTTGTTGTTCCCAGGTCCACCCTGACCCGGAGTGATAGCACCTGTTAGGGTCCCAGCTATGGAAAATAGTTAACTCCCAAACTGGGGTCAAAATACTATGAAAGTATAAAAATATACTTTTACAGAAAAGTATACATTTTTGAAGGAAACATTAACAAGAATGCATTTTTGAAGAAAAAATTTTATCAAGAATACATTTTTGAACGAAAAATATTACACGAATACATTTTTGAAAAAAACATATTACCAACAATCTATTTTTGAAGGAAAAATATTACCAACAATACATTTTCGATGAAAAAATGTTACCAAGAATACATATTACCATAATACATTTTTGAAGGAAAAAAATTATTACCAGCAATACATTTTTGAAGGAAAAAAATTATTACCAGCAATACATTTTTGAAGGAAAAAAATTATTACCAGCAATACATTTTTGAAGGAAAAAAATTATTACCAGCAATACATTTTTGAAGGAAAAAAATTATTACCAGCAATACATTTTTGAAGGAAAAAAATTATTACCAGCAATACATTTTTGAAGGAAAAAAATTATTACCAGCAATACATTTTTGAAGGAAAAAAATTATTACCAGCAATACATTTTTGAAGGAAAAAAATTATTACCAGCAATACATTTTTGAAGGAAAAAATTATTACCAGCAATACATTTTTGAAGGAAAAAAATTATTACCAGCAATACATTTTTGAAGGAAAAAAATTATTACCAGCAATACATTTTTGAAGGAAAAAAATTATTACCAGCAATACATTTTTGAAGGAAAAAAATTATTACCAGCAATACATTTTTGAAGGAAAAAAATTATTACCAGCAATACATTTTTGAAGGAAAAAAATTATTACCAGCAATACATTTTTGAAGGAAAAAATTATTACCAGCAATACATTTTTGAAGGAAAAAAATTATTACCAGCAATACATTTTTGAAGGAAAAAAATTATTACCAGCAATACATTTCTGAAGGAAAAAAATTATTACCAGCAATACATTTTTGAAGGAAAAAAATTATTACCAGCAATACATTTCTGAAGGAAAAAAATTATTATCAGCAATACATTTTTGAATACAAAACTAAAAGTCATTATCAGTTTTCTAAAATAAAAAAAAATCTTCAAAATCTGACTAAATTTACAATTCGAGTAGATAGATCAATCTATCGCCCGGTTCACACTCCACCCACGTCTATTGAACAGGTTAAGAGGCTCATCCCTTGTTCCCTGTTTAGGATGTGGTTCCCGCCTTTCTCTTTTCCAATCTTTTCAATATTACGTAGCCCCCTGGCATATCAGTGGCGTTACCGCCTTGCTCGGGGTGATACGATTAAAAAAAAAAATCAACCTTCTCGCTATAACCGAACATTACAAAAAATACCTTATAAACCCACCTTTTGTCATTAAATTACAGCCAAAGGTTAATATACTGTTAAATAAAACTCAGACTCAAACTCAAACTCTTTTTATTGTTTTTGTTTCACTATCGTTGCTTATTCACTAATTTTTTCTTATTTTTATCTTTTCTTCTGATATTTTTGCTTTTTATTCTATTCCTTTTGTTACATTTATTGTTTTTGTTTCACTATCTTTCTTTATTCACCAAATTTCTCTTTTTCATTTTCTTCCTCCTAATTTTTTCTTCAAATATATATTTCTTCCTTATTATTCCATCTCCTTCCTTACATTCTCTTTTCATTGTCTTTCTTTCAATATGGCTGCTTGTATTTCTTTAGATTCTCTTCTCTTTATCTTCTTTCTTACTTTTCGTCTCTCACATTTCTTTCCCTTTTATTCTTTTCTTCTTGCTTTGTCTTTTCGTTGATTTGTTTCTCCGTCATTTCACTTTTCTTTTCTTTTTCTTTCTTTCTTACTTTTCGTCTCTCACATTTCTTTCCCTTTTATTCTTTTCTCTTCTTTGCTTTGTCTTTTCGTTGATTTGTTTCTCCGTCATTTCACTTTTCTTTTTCTTCTTTCTTACTTTTCGTCTCTCACATTTCTTTCCCTTTTATTCTTTTCTCTTCTTTGCTTTGTCTTTTCGTTGATTTGTTTCTCCGTCATTTCACTTTTCTTTTTCTTCTTTCTTACTTTTCGTCTCTCACATTTCTTTCCCTTTTATTCTTTTCTCTTCTTTGCTTTGTCTTTTCGTTGATTTGTTTCTCCGTCATTTCACTTTTCTTTTTCTTCTTTCTTACTTTTCGTCTCTCACATTTCTTTCCCTTTTATTCTTTTCTCTTCTTTGCTTTGTCTTTTCGTTGATTTGTTTCTCCGTCATTTCACTTTTCTTTTTCTTCTTTCTTACTTTTCGTCTCTCACATTTCTTTCCCTTTTATTCTTTTCTCTTCTTTGCTTTGTCTTTTCGTTGATTTGTTTCTCCGTCATTTCACTTTTCTTTTTCTTCTTTCTTACTTTTCGTCTCTCACATTTCTTTCCCTTTTATTCTTTTCTCTTCTTTGCTTTGTCTTTTCGTTGATTTGTTTCTCCGTCATTTCACTTTTCTTTTTCTTCTTTCTTACTTTTCGTCTCTCACATTTCTTTCCCTTTTATTCTTTTCTCTTCTTTGCTTTGTCTTTTCGTTGATTTGTTTCTCCGTCATTTCACTTTTCTTTTTCTTCTTTCTTACTTTTCGTCTCTCACATTTCTTTCCCTTTTATTCTTTTCTCTTCTTTGCTTTGTCTTTTCGTTGATTTGTTTCTCCGTCATTTCACTTTTCTTTTTCTTCTTTCTTACTTTTCGTCTCTCACATTTCTTTCCCTTTTATTCTTTTCTCTTCTTTGCTTTGTCTTTTCGTTGATTTGTTTCTCCGTCATTTCACTTTTCTTTTTCTTCTTTCTTACTTTTCGTCTCTCACATTTCTTTCCCTTTTATTCTTTTCTCTTCTTTGCTTTGTCTTTTCGTTGATTTGTTTCTCCGTCATTTCACTTTTCTTTTTCTTCTTTCTTACTTTTCGTCTCTCACATTTCTTTCCCTTTTATTCTTTTCTCTTCTTTGCTTTGTCTTTTCGTTGATTTGTTTCTCCGTCATTTCACTTTTCTTTTTCTTCTTTCTTACTTTTCGTCTCTCACATTTCTTTCCCTTTTATTCTTTTCTCTTCTTTGCTTTGCCTTTTCGTTGATTTGTTTCTCCGTCATTTCACTTTTCTCTTCTTTCTATCTTCTTTTTCATCGCTTTTATTTCTGCTTTATTTCTGGCACGCAGAAGTCGTTGATTTTCGAGTCAAAATGGTGGTCGTGTTTTTTAATACTGTTTCAACGCAAGCAGGCGTTTCCCGCTGCAAAGTTGTCATAGTAAGTTAAGAAATGTTTTTTTTTTCAGTCTATCCTTTGCTCTAATCTACCCACCCCGTCATCCAATACCTATTTTTTGAAAGGTCTAACTTCTTTAAATAATTCTATGCTGATGTTCTTTTGGTTTCCATGCGTACATCAATCGATCCAATAATCTTGAAATTTTTCGACCTTTTGTTCTCATCTTAGTTGATATAGGTGTTATTATAGACACAATTTTTCGACCAAGTACGCTCTGGTCATCATCAGGTGTCCCTATATTGGCTGATGTAGAGTTATCTCGTTGATTATTGCAAAATACTCTGTGAAATCAATTGTTGTTCTTTCATGTTAGAATTTTGATTTATCACTAAAGTCGAACTTATAACCACCAGATGATACTAACACATGTATAACCAACTACTATACCCACTACGCCAACGTCCCGAAGGACTTTAGAATTTGTATTTTTGGAGCCTTTAATAGTCAGTGTCAGATGGATTTTGACAACTGGATTGTGTTAGTGGGTTCGTGCCACTTGTCATATTTTTTTTAATCATATCACACCGAGCAAGGCGGTAACGCCACTGATGTGCAGGGGTTACATAAGAATGAAGAGATTGGAAAAAAGAAAACCCAAAACCGCATCCTAAACAGGAAACAAGGGATGAGCCTCTTCACCTGTTCAGTAGATGTGGCTGGAGTGTGAACCGGGCGATAGTTTAGTCTATCTACTCCAATAATTTCTATTTATTTCTGAGATGAGTAATTTTCAATAATTGGAATTATTTAGAACTTTGGTTCTCCTCTTGGTTGATATCGGTGTTATAACAGAAACAACGATATTTCGCAATAATCAACGGGATAATCTACATCAGCCAATCGAGGGACACCTGATGATGACCAGAGTGTACTTGGTCAAAACGTTGTATCTATTATAACACCTCTATCAACCAAGATGATAACAAATAATTCCAAGATTATTGAAAGTTACTCATCTTAGAAATAAATACAAATCTATCGATCCTTTAACAATTCTTCTTAATATCTGCCTTGTACCATATTTTGCTAAATCAGTACATGCTTATTTATTTTTATATTTTGTTTGCTTTCTCAATTTGTTGCGTCTTGTATTATTTTATGCTTGGAATAAAACTATTAAAAACAAGATGAGAGAGAAAAAAAAAGAAGCTACAGAAAATTCAATTTCCATAAAGACCTTGTTTCGACTCTAATTTACTTTCTAAATTTCCTCAAGACATTCGTGATTTTAGAAGCGAAAATAACCATTTTGATTTGTGCATATACAATGTAACGAAGGAAGATATATGTATATATTTATGCAAGTTACTGTGGTCGATTGTGTGTGATTGGAATCTATCTATCTATCTATCTATCTATCTATCTATCTATCTATCTATCTATCTATCTATCTATCTATCCAAGTGAATAAGGAACGAAGAAAACATTAACAACATTCAAAATATTAATTTAAAAGAGTACTCAATATTGAAATAGAGCTATGAATATTTATTGTAAATTATAGTTTAGAACATGTACAAATTACAATCGACTACAAGGTGTACGTTTCGTTTCGATATTGAAAGGACAGTGTTTCATCAGGTAGTAAACGCTATTTTTTCATTTTGTACATGTTTTTATGTTTATGTGTACATGTTCTAAACTATAATAGATAGATAGATAGATAGATAGATAGATAGATAGATAGATAGATAGATAGATAGATAGATAGATAGATAGATATGTGTGTGTTGAGGTTTCCTTTCAATACTTTATAATGTACTGGATAATATTAATCGAGCTCTCTATTTTTATTTAATTAATAATTTATGTTAATTAGATAAAATTTTATGGATTATCCTCTCCGTCTATACGGGTCTGCCATTCTCTACAATATATACAGGGTGTCCATAAAGTCCGGGTGCACTTATAAAATGTATAATACAAATAAAGTTATAGATTTTTAAAGTGCACAGAAACTTTATGGACACCCTGTATATGTATTTGTGTGTGTGTGTGTGTGTGTGTGTGTGTGTGTGTGTGTGTGTGTGTGTGTGTGTGTGTGTGTGTGCACAGCTAATTTTCAAACTACGTTCATTATCTCTATGTCTATTTCAGTGTATGTATCCGAGTCGCTTTATTTTGTTGGGTACGACAATTTTTCTCTTCAGAAGGTACCGTCTTCTTCTTCTTCTTCTTCTTCTTCTTCTTCTTATATGTACCTTGTCCTTTCAGGACGTAGTTGATCATGGCTTTCCACATCTCATTATCCCTGGTGGCTCCAGTTACAGCACACAATCACCGTTCTGTCATCCACCTGTTCAAATATGTTATCCGCCCCTTTCCGCTGTCTCCTTTTCTCTCTATCTGGCCTGTTAGTATCAGTTTCTCCAAGCCCTCCCTCTTCATTGCATGTCCCAGGAACTTTAACTGTCCCTTCCTGGTGCTCAGTATTAATTTCCTTTTCGTTTTTATCCTTTCTAAAACCTCATCATTGTTCACATGCTCGGCCCATGATATCCACAATATCCTTCTGAAGAACCACATTTCAATTGCTTCAAATTTTTCCTTCATCTTTGTTGATATTGTCCAGCATTCACTGCCATATTGAAGAACTGACATCAAAAAGCAATCCAGTACTCTCTTCTTTGTTTCTAGCGAAATTTTTCTGTCTTTTAATACTCTACTCAACTTTGCCATGTCAGTTCGCCTTCGGATCTCTGTGTTGCATTTTCTGTCTTCTGTTAGAACACTTCCCAGACATATCTATAAGTCTACCATTCGACGATGCTTGGAATATTGCTGGCACAAATGATCCGGTCCTCCTGCTATTTACCTTGAGATCTTTGATAAGATCAATTGATGGATCAGAAATATTATTGGTCCTGATTTGGCGGATTAGTTTCAGTCACTTACCGTAAGGTTGCTTTCTCTGCGGCCTTTTCTATAAATACTTTTATGGTGAATGTTCAAATGAGCCCTTCGTTTCGGTGCCTAGACGTTTTGATTTTAAGCGCAATACCAGACTAGCGTTTATATCTCATGAATTTACAGTTGAGCTGGTTAGATGTAGCCGTAAATTGTAGGTTAATAGTTTCTTTTCCTGCACTTCTCGCCTTTAGAACGCCCTTCCGACTTCATGTTTCCTTTAATTCATCAGCTTTAGTCAATGAACTTTTTTTCAAGCCAACTTTAATCTTCAAAACTTTAAATGCAATGTAAATCGCTATCGACAGTTTTCTGGATTATTCTCTTCATCTTTCTGCTCATTATTAATGTTTCTGTTTATTATTCTTTTACACTCTGAAACACCTTGCGTTTTCGTGGATTTACTCCCTTGTTTAGGGTGATACTAATTTTTAAAAAATGAGATTTTTTTTAAAGATTTTTTTTCTATTTCTTATGACTCATTTTGTTTGTTTTAAGGAATTTTGCTATTCAAATGCACGTTTTTATTTTGAATTTCTATCCTATTTTACGTTGTAGTGTAATGGATATTGGCTCGGAACGAGAAATCGGGGTAGCCAGTTAAATTCCTTGCATTTACTTACGTGCATATACCCTTGGAAAAAGTATCAATCCGTCTCTTCCCTCCAGTTATGAATTAAATAACAGGACAGATTGGGTTTTATAGCCTTAGCTGGCAACCAGTCTACCGCAGAAAGTAACGACAACCTACTTCGGGATAAACTTTCTCCAGTCAATCATGTCTTTTTCGAGACATGATCACCCAAACGTGTATCACGTATGGCACTTAACTGACTGATTTTATTTTAAAAGACTTCCCAAGTATTGAAAGCTCTTCACTTGTTTGCTTGGACATTTCTAATTCGTAGTTCATATCTTAGGCGTTTATCTCTTAACTGAAAACCATGCCTTTTGTTTTCTAATAATTGATGGAGACCAATTCTTCACGCTTTTCTTTACTGCGTCGTTTTCGAGGTGCAATACTTTTGTTTCCGCGAATGACAACTACACACTGGCAATTGCATAGTTAAATACATCTATCTAAACTTCTTTATAAATGGAACTTTGTCTGTGTGTGTGTGTGTGTGTGTGTGTGTGTGTGTGTGTGTGTGTGTGTGTGTGTGTGTGTGTATCCGTTACCTATAGACTCCGAAACTGCTGAACTGATTTTCTTGAAAATTTACACAGTTGTACTATAAGCGTCTGCGAGTGTTCTTAGCTAGGTATTGTGTTGAGATACCCCCTATAAATATCGAAAGTCGATAATCGAAAAAATCAGGTTATAGAAGGATTGGTCCGAATTTAATCAAATTTGATATACTCGTAGGCAAAGACATAAGAAACGATATTCAGAAGTTTCAAGGTTGCAGTTCTCGAAGAAAAAACTTATTTGATATCGATACCAGGAAATCAAAATTTGACTTACATCCATTCATTTTTCTTTCAGTCTACGGTTTCGCTTTAGCTGGAAACAACTGTTACTTTTTTTAGTCTTTCGTGCCAACGTCCAAAGAGTCTGAGCTCCAGGACCATGGAGTAGTTTTAAAGCTTTCATTACACCCGAGCAACGCTGGGCTATACTGCTAGTCAAACAATATAGACGTTATCTGATCAATAGACAATTTATTCAAACGTAGATCTTTTACTTTCTTTTTTTTTTAATAATCATATCGGCCCAAACAGGGAATACATAGGAAGAAAGTTATGAGAAAGAGTGACAGGTTATAGAGGATGTCATGAATTGGATAAGAGAAGGATAAGAATACGGATAAGAGTGGAGTGGACGGTGAAAGGAGCATGAGAGAGAGGATGCAGGATAATGAGATAGGAGATTATTATTGACTTTACATTTAAATTCTTGGAGATTGTAGCTGTCGGGGAAGCAAGTAAATGGAAGGGAATTCCATAGGCGGAAAGTGCGAGAAAAGAAGCGATTGGCGTAGAATTTCCGTTTATATTTTATTAGTTTTATAGTAAAAAGGGTGGGACGTAGTTGTTAATCTTGTGTTTCGAGTAAATTCATATATAGGTGGGGCACCAGTGAGCTAAGTTCGTCGGAAGCAGAAGCCGTGAAAATATTTGTATAAGAGACACAGGGATGCCACATTGCGCCGGTGAGAAAGTGACTGTATCTGAACTGCCAAGTTGGGATCGATCACATTACAGATTCTCCGTTGGGTTTTGTCAAGAGCACCTAGGTGGATAGCAGGAGCACCAGACCAGATATGACAGCAATATTCAGTACACGGGTGGATGGTAGATTTATATATGTGCAGGATTGTTTCAGACAGAAAAAACTTCCTAGCCCTACACAGAGAACCGACTTTCTTAGCAGCGGATTTAGCTATGGATTCTATATAGTCATTCCACTTGTGGTCTGTTTTCTCTATTAAATATAGAAGTTCCTCCTTTCCTTTCTCTTTCCTTCTTTTTCTCACACAATATGTCGACCGATGTGTACAAAATATGTATAAAAACAGAAATTCTCATATAGTTTTTCAATAATGTCTTACATATAAATTAAACATGTGTTACCATGAAATACCATTTTATGAATTCATTTTTGTGTCTGTTTTTTTTTTTGTTTTTTTTTTCGAAGAATTTGTCTTTCCGAATGATATTGTTTTTCACAAGACAGGAACGGTTGTTTTGCCAAAATCTGTTTTGTTCATAAAAAATATTTTTAACTATCAAACCTGTTTTTATTTTTCTCGATTTTTTATGTATATGTATATAAAGAAGATATTCAACGTGGAATATGTGATAGGCTTCCAGAATCATTGCACAATTCTTGGAATTCTTACAAGTCCGTCTTTTGTCGTAAGAAACAAAAGTCTTGTGCAGGAACTTGCTTTAAGGCAGGCTGGCATGATTGAAATATTGATAAAAACAATAAACAAGTCTAGAGTTGTAAAATAATAATAATAATAATAAATCATGAAAATATTTGAACGGGCAATCAATTACATTAATAATGAAATTGCTCTGTTTCAAAAGATTCAGTCATGGGCCATACGTGATACACGTTTGGACGATCATGTCTCGAAAGAGACAAGACCGACTGGACAGAAGATTATCCCGTAGTTGGTTACCATTGCTTAGTGCGGTAGACTGGTTGCCAGCAATGGCTATAGAACTCAATCTGTCCTATTATTTAATCCATAACTGGAGGGAAGAGACAGACTAATACCTTTACTAAGAGTATTTGTGCGTAAGTGAAGGCAACGAATTCAACTGAAATTCGAACTCGGATCCATGATTCGTCTTTCCGAGCCGATATTCACTGCACCACATCGCACAAAAATGGAATATATGTTTGGTCTTATCAAAATTTTGGAAATTAGCGTTATATGTATCAGAGATATATTCCTGCCTGAAATAATTAAAAAGCAAATAACTAAAAGGAAATGGTATCACAATGGCAAATATTTTAAAGATACTTGCGGAAAATAATGTATTCGTCTAATATTAAACGTCTGACCCTAAGCATGTAGACAGGGTTTTAATAAGTTTGCTGACATGATAAAATATATTAAATATATAACTAACGAATTGGTTTTGAAGAGTTCACTAAAAAAAAAACTCTATCCAAAATCTTCATATTTAAATAGCTACGGAGTGCGATGAATAAATTGACGTCTAAATAACGCAACAATGAAGATAAAACTGACATCTCATTTCTGAAAGATATATTTAGCAAAATTGCACAAAAATAGGTACCTCCAATATTTCGGCATTAATTTTTGATACCTAAATTTAAAATAAAATTTTTGAAATGAAAAAAACATTCTTGAAGACTTCATTTTAGATTTAATTAAAAGATTACTGATTAAATTTATTATTTCTATTAAGTAAAATAATTCTGGTGTATTTCAGGTAGCAATTATATGTATTGGAAGTCACATTTGTAAACAAACAAAAATTCATCGATTTTCAAAATACTTCAAAAGATTTCTGATACTTCATATTAGTAAAATGATAAAATTAAAAGTTAAATTAAACTGATTTTTAAAAGATATTACTTACTTATAGCATAAAAAAGTAATATACAACAAATTATTAAAGATTGGTCGTGTTCATCTGATCGAACGTTTGACGGACTATTGACTGATTAGGCAATGACAGCTTGTACGCATGACCAAAAACAACAATTTCCATAAATCTAATTGAAGGGACAAAACTCTTAAATTACGTAACCTTTTTGTAATAATGACAATGTCAGTCTACCATACATGAAAATAAGGTAAAAATAAAATAAATTATTTTTTTTAAATAGCGTAACTACGTTTAATAATCTTTTCAATTTTGGACTCGTAAATTTCGTTTCCACTTAATTACTATATCACATCCAATAAATACCCCAATACAGAATTTTACACAATTTTAAACTATTATAAATTATTATAATTAAAATATTAAAAAAAGAAAAAATTCTTGTAAAGACATTATTCATCAGAATTTGTTTTCTTCAGTGAATAATGTCCTTAATATTACTTATTTACAAAAACAATTAAAAGCTTTTCTAATTAAGTAATGTCATAGTTTTATT
This sequence comes from Ascarosepion bandense, assembly GCA_037127315.1. Taxonomy (NCBI): domain Eukaryota; kingdom Metazoa; phylum Mollusca; class Cephalopoda; order Sepiida; family Sepiidae; genus Ascarosepion; species Ascarosepion bandense. The sequence goes on along the minus strand of JBBBDQ010000357.1, from coordinate 7,341,282 downwards.
GGATTCATTATTTTTCAATTCAGAGCAGATGTTTAGTTAAATATTACAAATTGGAAAAAAAAGGTAGGTGATTTACAATCTCCAATGACTCCTAATTTTAACAAGAAAAAATAATTTCAATAAATAAGAAGGTTCTGTGCAAAATATAATGAAATTAAATAAGTGGGGGATAACATATTTTAAAATAAATTTTACCAATATTTTCTAAAAACAACATTTCAAAAATAATTTCATTCATTTGTGAATAAATTCTGAAAGTTTCATTAAAATCGGACAATTATTTGATTTTTACAAGAATTTTCAAATAAAGGTTTTCAACCGAAAAAGAGCAAAAAAAATCAATGTTAAACTTTGTAGACGGTAATAACGTAAATAAAACAAGCATTTTAACTAAAATTTCGAACGTGTTAAAAATGATTAAAAAAATCCAAAAAATAATTTTAAAATTTTTGTAGCTTTCCTCTTATTAATAACATCAACATTTTGACGATAAAATTTTATTTTGTTAAGTTTGTGGCCTTTTTAATTAAGCTATGCTGTTTTTCCCACGAATTAGTGGAGTTATCTACACAAAAATATTTGGAAATACTAAAGAGTACATGTATTCAGTAAAATTGCCTATTGACTTTAACCAGAGCCCCAAGAAGGAATCTCCTGCATCTCTTCTGGACAGTCTTCTTGTTTAAGTTGGTGAATGCTGCGATAAACCTGGCCTTCGGTTCATCTCTGGTACTACAAGGAGTTTTTTTTTTTTTGGTCTCTCCTTCAACTGCGCGCCATACATAATAATCAAGAAAGGGTACTTACGTATTATCGGGAGGACCTTTAAAAGGGTACTTACGTATTATCGGGAGGACCTTTAAAAGGGTACTTACGTATTATCGGGAGGACCTTTAAAAAAACGACTCAAAAATTAAAGTAAATTATTTATTGAAACGGTTAAAACAATAAAATAACATTACATTTGTAATTCCGGAGGCCAGAACGTCGCAATTGCTTCCAAAAGTGACTCAAAGACATCAGTACAGGCAACATGCTTCCGCCACATGAATTCGGCCAAATACGACTCCAAATGGTGACGTGCAGTGCCACAGTGCTTCTTGTTTCGCCACTTTGTCGATCCCCATAGGCGTTCCACTGTCTGCGTATGAGCCCCGGTGTTCGAATCCACAAAGTTGTACTTGTGGTTGACGTTGAGGTGATGAAAGCCTGATTTTTCCAGTTCCTTGGTGTTATAAGCGGGCTTATAACACCTTGTTATCAAAGGTCCTCCCGATAATACGTAAGGACCCAAGAAAGTTTCAGTTTGGGGAGTTAGGTGCCCAGATATAAGGGGTGATGTGGTCACAGAAACTGTCTGATAGCCATGACTGGGTTCTCCTGCTTGCGTGGCATTTTGCAGAGTCATGTTGCCAGATGTCGGGTCCTCCAGCAGCGGTTCTCTTGGCCCAGAGCAGAACTAGCTTCACAAGACATTTGATGTAGGTCTTCGAGTGAGTTCTGTATTTTGCTTTAAAGCATTAATTTTACTATGATATTTTCATTCATTCAATGACCTTCAAAACTAAATTGGGTTGGATTCAGTGCATAATAATTACAATATAATGGGATTTTATATTTCAAACGTATTAAGGAGCAAATAAAAGAAATTAATATTAAATTGGCTATACAGAGTGCGATGAATGAAAAAATTAAAAATAAAATTGGCATCTCATTTTAACAGATATATCTACCAAATTTACACAAAAATACCTTGAAATACTAAAATCGCTATTGGCTTCAACCGTGACCTCCAGACAACTCTTCAGGGCTGTCTTCTTGTTTCAGCTGGTGAATGATGCCATAATCCTTGCTTTCAGTTCATCTTTAGTGCTACAAAGAGTTTTCTTGGTCTCTTGTTCGATTGCGCCCCACACATAATATTCAAGGGGATGCAATAAGTGATGTAGTTGCAATGATTGTCTGACAGCGATGGCTGAGTTCTCCTGTTTGTGTGGCATGGTGCAGAGTCCTGTTATCAGACATAGTGTCTTCCAACAGTCACTTTCTAAACCTAGGGAAGCACTACCTCCTCAAGGTACTTGATGTATGTCTCTGTTTTGAGTTTCAGGCCCTGTGGGAAGATGGACTGAGGCATAACATCGCTATTACTAGTGATCCCTCTAAACACCTTTGTAATCACCATTAGACTCATCCAACTCTTTCCGAATACCCTGCACTGCCTGCGAATTTTAAGCAGTACAGCATGCTGTTTGCAAATTTCTGACGGAATTAATCGCGCATGGTGATCTTTTTCATGCAGACTGTGCCCAACTGACCGTACTACGCAGTCAACAAAATCAGTAACAATCAATGCGCATGCAGGAAATTAAAAATATGAAATGGGGACAATTTACCGATCGCACCTTGCAGATATTTCGTAAAGATTGACTGATCTCTTATTTTTTGTTTTTGTTTCTTTTTTTTTTTTTGTTTTTTTTTTTACGGTTCATAACGCCTTTTCTAGGTTATTTAAAGACAGAACATTTTTGAATTATAAAGATTTGAGAGAATTAATAATGATTTACTAATACAGTTTCTACTATATAACCCATAACTGGGGGTAAAAGTTGATTCATACCTTTTCCAAGTATTTGAGCGTAAGTGAATATAATTAACTAGAATGAAATTAAAACTCGACTCCCTAATTAAAAATTGCCAACTCTTATTTATTACACAATCGGCATATAAAAGTTTACAGCTCTTGGTATTTCCAGGCGGTTACCCATCTAGGTACTGACTAAGTTAACGTTGCTTAACTTTGGTAATCGTACAAGAACCGATGTTTTAACGTGATATGGCCGTCATCCGAGTTCGAAAAGATGAAAGTAGTGAAAACTTTTATTATGTTGGAATGTATGAGGAAATAATTTATATCACTAAAATATCTCGTCAGCCACTCTAACATGAACACGGATTTCACTATTTTCATATTTACAAATTATCTTGAATTTTGGGGGCTTTCTGAAGTGAACAGTAAAATTTTAAGCACCCTTGCCTGTTTTATTTTTCTTGTTTTTTTTCTTTTGTTTTTTACAATGAACATACATTTTGCTCTTCATTTGAGACCGGCCGTGCAGAAATATCTCCATCTCAAATGAAAACGTATGTTGATTTGGAAGTATACGATAGGGAGCTGAAAAATTTACGAAAGGGCCACCTTCCCAAAATTTGGCTATAACCTAGGAAATTTTCTAACAGGGGACGGAAAATGCGACACTGAGATCCGAAGGCGTATTGATATGGCCAAGCATTCATTCCAAACGCCGAGTAGAGTATTGAGACAGAAAAATTTCGTTGGAAACAAATAAAAGAATATTGGACCGTTATGTGATATCTGTCCTCCTCTATGGAAACGAATGCTGAACAATCTCATCAAAGATTAAGGAAAGTCTTGAAGTAACCGAAATGTTGTTCTACAGAAGGTTGCTGAAAATACCATGTACCGACGAGGTTTTTGAGAGGATTGAAAACAAAAAGAAAACTGATACTTAGCATCAGAAAAAGACAGCTAAGTTTCTGGGATATATAATGAGGAAGGAGGGCTTGGAGAATCTGATACTCACAGTACAGATAGAGTGAAAGAGCAAAAAGAGAAAGCAACGCATGATATACTTGATGAGCTTGAGCCAATGATTGACCTTAAGAGACACGGAACCAAGAAGAAGATCAAATATTTGTTGATTTCTTTGAGAACCTTTTTAGCAGACCTTCGTTCTGCCAATTTTGAGAAGAGGCATTATCATGCCAAGAAATTTTCAGACAACGGAATTCATCCATTTCTTTACTTAATTCAACCTATTCTAAATTGTAAACATACCTTCAATTTTAATTTTAGTTTTAACACAGAGTTTCAGCCGATCAATTCTACAGACTTCGGAAATGAAGATTCTACATGTAAGTGTTCACAAATTAAACGTAACATCTTAGAACATAGAATACATTGATTCGGTTATTAGACGGAGTAAGAACGAAAATTGTGTTAACTATTAAATATTTAACTTTTTTTTATCAAGAAGAGATTCCTGAACAATCCTTTCAAAAATTATTTTCTCTGACTAGTATCATTAACTTTGTCAATTTTTATCAATTTCTGGTGATTTACACAAAAGTATTTTGCAAAATAAAAACCGTGTCTTATAATCACTAGTATCATCTTTACTCCGATGAACCGGTCGTAGAGCGACATGAAGAGATGGAATCATACCTTTCCTAAGGATATTTGCACATAAATGAATTTAACAAACTTGACTCGAATTCGAAATCAGCTTTTTGATATCTTATTTCAATGCGTTCATTTTATTTTTTATAATCATTTCACCTCAATCAAAGCAGGAGTGCTGCTGGGGCGCAGGGAATTATATATATATATATATATATATATATAGAGAGAGAGAGAGAGAGAGAGAGAGAGAGAGAGAAAAGAAAATAAGATACTGGGGATGCCGAAAAAAGGATAAGAAATGGGCGGGATTTAAGGAGATGGATGTGATTTGTGGAGATGAATGGGATTTTTGGAGATGGATTAGATTTATGGAAATGGATTGGATTTGGGGAGATGGATGGGATTTAGAAAGATGGATGGGATTTGAGGAAATGGATTGGACTTGGAGTGATGGATTAGATTTATAGAGATAGAAGGGATCTAGGAAGATGTATTGGATTTATGGAGATGGACTGGATTTATAGAGATGGATGGGATTTAAAGGTGAATTGGATTTGGGGAAATGGATTGGATTTGAGAAATGGATTAGACTTAAGACGATGGATTGGATTTATGGAGATTGAAGGGATTTATGAAGTTGGATTGGATTTGGAGAGATAGATGGGATTTGGGAAAATAAATGGGATTTAAATATGGAATTAAAGATCAGGAAAGATGGATGCGTTTTAGGGAAATGGGTTGGATTTGGGGCGCTGGATTGGATTTATGGAGATTAAAGGGATTTATGAAGTTGGTTTGGATTTGGAGAGATAGATGGGATTTGGGAAAATAGATGGGATTTAAATATGGGATTAAAGATAAGAGAAGATGGATGCGTTTTAGGGAAATGCGTTGGATTTGGGGCGCTGGTTTGGATTTATGGAGATTGAAGGGATTTAGGAAGATGGATTAAATTTAAAGAAATGGATGAGATTCGGGAAGATGGGTTGGATTTGGAGAGAAGGGTGGGATTTGGAAAGATGGATTAAGTTCATGGAGATGGTTGGAATTTTTTTAGCTGGATGGGATTTGGGGATATGGATGAGATTTAGGAATATGGACAGGATTACATTTGAGGAAATAGAAGATGACAATTGACGTCCCATTTAATCTTTTTGATATTTTAGCTATCGAGGAAGCAAATATGTTTTTTTTAATCATTTCACCCCAAGCAAGGCATTCCACTGCCACTATTGCGCTTGGGGCTACATAGGGGAAGGTAAATAGAAAGAGTGGTTAGATATAGGAAATGTTAGAAGGGGGGTGATAGATAGTTGGGAGGATGGGAAAAGTGTTTGAAAGAATGGAAGCGAGTTAGTTTGTTAGGAGGTGTCTATTGACTTTACATTTAAACTCCTGGAGATTGTAGCCGTCGGGGAAGCAGTCATGTGGAAGGGAATTCCACAGTCGGGAAGTGCGAGAAAAGAAACGGTTGGAGTAGAAGTTACGGTTGTATTTTATCGGTTTCACTGTAAAAGGGTGGGATCTAGTTGCTAATCTAGTATCTCGTGCAAATTCGAACCTAGGGGGCACCAGTGATCTAAGTTCATCGGAGCAGAAGCTGTGAAAGTATTTATAGACGAGACACAAGGAAGCCACGTCGCGCCGGTGAGAGAGAGACTGCAGGCGGTCTGCTAAGTCGGTGTACCTTGTCGAGAAGCCCAAGGAGAATAGCAGGGGCACCCGATCAGATATGGCAACAGTATTCAATGCACGGGCGATGGTAGATTTATAAATGTGCAGGATAGATTCAGACGGAAAAAACTTCCGGGCCCTGCACAGAGAACCGACTTTCATAATAGCGGATTTAGCAATGGATTCGATATAGTCATTCCACTTGAGGTCCGCTGAAAGTGTGAGACCAAGGAGGCGTAGTGTTTTACTCTCTGGGAGGCAAGCCTGGTCCATGCTAATAGGAGGTAGGTGCGATTGTCTATGATGATTAATAGATAGTAGCTTCGTTTATACAGAAGGGAATTCCACAGACGGAAAGTGCGAGAAAAGAAACTGTTGGAATAGAAGTGGCGGTTACACTACGTCATATACAATAGTATGAATATATTAATTATGACAAAACTATTAATGTGAACACCAATAAGAAAATGTATTTGCTTTCCTGATGGCTAGAACCTCCAGGAATTTAAATGCAATATCCATTTGATTCCAGTTCTTTCTTCTTCACCCCCTATCTTTTCCTTTCTCCTTACCGTCTCAACTGTCTTCACTCCTGTGTTCACATCCTTCTCTTGCCTATTTTCTTTCGCCCCCTGAAGCTGGTTGATGTTTCTCTTCAATCTCCTCCTGCTTAAAACTTTAAATCTCTTATGTAGCCCCCTGCACGTCAGTGGTAATACCGCCTTGCTTGGGGTGAAACGATTAAAAAAATGTGTAGCGGTATATGGTTTAGTAATTATTTAGTTCTTTAAGCCGTGATGTGGTTGTAGATGGCTAAGAATCAGAAGGTTATAGCCAATAAAGAAAATATAATAATCTTTATTTTAGATACCAAACTTTCGAAGTGGATATCGGCTCGGAACGAGAAACCGGGGAGCCGAGTTCGAATTCCAGTTGAATCTATTGTATTCACTTACGCACAAATACGTCTCTTCCTTCCAGTTATGGGTTAAATAGCAGGACAGATTGGGTTCTATAGCCTTGGTCGGCAACCAGTCTACCGCATAAAGCAATGGCAACCTACTGCGGGATGATCTTCTGCCCAGTCAGTCATGTCTCTTTCGAGACATGGTCGCCCAAGCGTTTATCACGTATGGCACTTAACTGACTGACTCTTTTCTCTATCTGGAAAGAAATATTTCAGCAAACATTGTAATATATCAGGTTAGACATTACATATCAGTTCAGAACTATTCCTTTCTTTATTTTTACGGTCATTTTCAATTTCTTAACTCATCTTTATATCGTATTGCTATCCACTGTCGTATTTCTGCATCGCATTTTCCATCGCTTCATCCTATTCTATCCAGATAATTAAATTTCCACACCTACTTAATTTTTATGTTCCTAATACGTAAATCGCACCTTCTGTGTTCCTGTTGCTAGCAACTATGTATTCTGTCTTCTTACGCTTAATGTTTAATCCTTCCTTCTTGCTTTCAACTGACTACCTTGTTTAATAATTCTTTTACTTTGTTGTACGATTAACAAATACTTTCTTTATCTTATTACTGTCCCCGCTGCTGCTGCTGCTGCTGCTGCCGCAGCCACCACTGGTTATTGATGGCATTAAATCGTCTTCAACTTGGCTTGCATTTCTCGTTTCTTCGTTATTCTCGCGCAGCTGCCCTCAAGTTACAGCAATGAATTGATTTCTCATCTATGCATATCTGTTGTCGCTATTGTGTCTTTTGCATTTGATCAGTACCTCTTTCCATGGTATGCGCACAGGTAGAAATCTATACACACATAATTTCATTATTAGACTGCAAACACCATATTCGCTTGCACAGATAGCTCTATTTGATTTCTGAAGTCGATTTTCAGGTTAAATCGATGTATATTTAAACCAAAATCATGTCAATGACCACTCGCGTTAATTTAATATAGATCTCAACAACACCTACGTTGAGTAAGTCCGCACGCACACACACACACACACACACACACACACACACACACACACACACACAAACTCTTCATTCATATATATATATATATATATATATATTAGTGTATCGAGGCAGCAGATAATTATCTAAACATATACAATTGGAGTAGATAAACTAAACTATCGTCCGGTTCACACTCCACCCACGTCTATTGAACAGGTGTAGAGGCTCATCCCTTGTTCCCTGTTTAGGATGTGGTTTCCGGCTTTCTCTCTTCTAATCTTTTCACGCTTACGTAGCCCCCGGCACATCAGTGGCGTTACCGCCTTGCTCGGGGTGATATGATTAAAAAAAATATATATATATACTGTTAAACATAATAGACAATGATTTTCTATTATGTTTAATCATGAGCCCTTCTAAACATCGTATTTTAGCTTTAATTTTAGGTGAAAATAAAGACAAAAAATTCTCCAACATTTGGATATTTTTTATTATGTTGGTTCTAAGCTTTCGGCACACATGAGCCATCTTCAGAGAGATTACAGGGACGTCAAAATAAAAACAAATCTTTGATAGTAGATGTTTTTATGTTAACGTCCCTGTAACCTCTTTGAAGATGGCTCATGTGAGCCGAAAGCTTAGAACCAACAAAACAAAAACACATCGAAATGTTGAAGAACTTTTGTCTTTATTTTCACCTGAAATGAAAGCGAAAATACAATATATATATATATATATATATATATATATGGGATTAAGTGCAATCAGATCGCTTCTTACATTGGCTGATAATACTCGATTTTCATATCAGATCTGTAACGGTTAATCGGCTCAAAACAAGGAAATTTGAGAGCCGATTTCGTTACATACGGTTACGTTTCAATAGCCTTGGAAAAGCTTTGAATGTATCACGTTCTTTCAACTATGGGTTAAATAGTAAAATATGTATCTAGAATTTATTTTATTTCCCAAAGAAATCTTAATCTACTGTTGACTGCTCCACACGCACACGCACATGCACACACACTCACACACACACGCGCACCTTAGAAATCTCTTTCTATATATATCTCTCTGTATATTGAAAGTTATTGAAAGACAAACAGTAAATAAATTTTTCTCTCTCTTTCTCTCTCCATATATATATATATATATATATATATATATATATATATATAAAGAAACAGGGTTGTTCTAACGAGAGAAATTCGTACAAAATAAAAAATGTGACAGGCCGTGAACATTTTGTTTAAAGAGTATATAATTGATGTTTTTATTCTACGTGTTATGATACATAAGTGTTCATAATGGTATTTTTGAGACTGCATGTGTTTCGAGTTTAAAGTTGGTTCTCTTCAGGAACAGTATTTTTTTAAAAATCTTTGGACGCTACATAGGTCATTCTTTTGACGTTTTTCAAAAGGAGTACATCAGCATGCCTAGTATTAGAGTCTGAGCTCCAGTGTTGACCATAGATAACATCCTAGTTGTCTGCTTGGCTGCTGCATCGGCGTCTGTTACTGTAGAAGCCGATGCGGGAGTGACAGTCTCTGTTGCAGAGGCTGCATTTATGTTTTCTTTCTGCAAATCCACCTCTCCATGGCAACTTATGTCAGCTTCTCTTACCTTGATTTGAATTGTTGGGCCAAGGTTCCTCTCCATTTGAAACGGTTGACTGATAAACTCTCCCATGATTTCGTCTTCATGCTCACAGCCATCTAACTGCCAAGTTAGAGAGAAGAGTAAACAATTTTTAGGGTTCGTTCTTTCCCTTTCAGATTGGATAAAACAATACTGCATATAAATAGATCTGATTTGTCCCTATCAGACGACACGGACTGAACAACTGCAATATATAATTTTGATCCTATATATATATATATATATATATATATATATTATTATTATTATTATTATTATTATTATTATTATTACAAATTTATGAACTGAATCTGCTATTTGGTAACTGTTATCGTTGCTTAGGAACGTTTTATGTCAACCCAAGATAAAATCATCTTTGATGGTGGATGTTTTTCTGTTAACGTCCCTGTAACCACTCTAAAGATGGCTCAGGTGAGTCGAAAGCTTAGAACCAACATAATAAAAAATATCCAAATATTAGAGTATTTTGTCTTTATTTTCAGCTGAAATTAAAGCCAAAATACGATGTTTAGAACGACTCATGATTAAACATAATAGAAATTCATTGTCTGTTATATTTAACAATATATGCTTAGAAAATTATCTGCTGCCTCGATACACTAAATATATCTATGACTGATGCCAATTCGGTCGGGTTTCAATCCTGGGTAAAAAGCAATCGGATGTCTAACCGTACTGAAGAGCTGTGATACAGCGAAACAGATCTGTCTGCGGATGACTATCTATTTATCTGTCTATATATATATATATATATATATATATATGGATACGTATTTCTATCTGTCTGTGTGCTTGTGTGTCTCCATTCTGACGAACCCTACTCCTTCCAAACATTTGGTTCGATTTCCACCAACATTGGGTTACATGTTGATCATGACATGAATTTTTGATGTACGCAAAAATTTTTCGAATCGATTTACAGGGTACGGAAGAAATCATCGAAACGCTTATAATTTACGAACTTTTTTCCTCCCAAATGCCTTATGCGAATTAAATTAAAATCGGGTAACTTGAAAATCAAGGTCCGAACTTTTGATGTATGCAAAAATATTTTGAATCAATGCACAGGGTCAACGACAACCATAATTTCGGGTGGTCTTTTGTGCACTTTTATGCATTTCTCCAAGACGCTTCACTCAAACTTAACAAACAGGGTACGGCAAAAATTAATGGAAAATTTTGTTTTTCGCGATAGTTTTTTTCCGAAATGCATAGTTGTATTCTAACAAAAAATCGGTTCTTTTTTGTAACTTCTACTTTATCATATGCTGTAACAATTTCACGTTTTTTAAAAGGTCCCACGTCTCAGACGTTGCAGTAACAATGGAGCCACATTTTATGCGTCACAACGTCATCGCATCACATTACAGGCTTTCGTTACGCCCGCCCCCGTTCCCCCACTTGTACAAACATCATTCCTGTTTATTGGCAAAATTGACCAGACATGAATCCCGTTTTACAAATACAACAACAACCAATACTTAATTCGTATTTCTAACTTATGCGTTACGGCAACATCATACTAGACATAAAACTTTGCTAAGCAACGATAACAGTTACCAAAAATAGCAAACGCCGTTCGTAAATTTGTAATGCGGTTCTATGACGTCACACCGCGTGAGAGCTCGAAACTATATATTTAAATGCAATGTAATATACTATGACCAGATTTAAACGTGATTTTATTAAGTGTAGGTTGTTTGAATTTAATGTAGATGACCTCCAATATCTGAAGGCTCTTTTTACTGTGTGTATGAGTGAGGATTATTGTATTGTTGACTAAAATGTCAACACAAGATAAAATCGTCGCTGATGATGGATGTTTTTATGCTAACGTCCTTGTAACCTCTCTGAAAATGGCTCATGTATGCCGAAAGCTTAGAACCAACTTAATAAAAAAATATCCAAATGTTGAAGAATTTTTGTCTTTATTTTAACCTGAAATTAAAGCCAAAATACGATATTTAGAACGGCTCATGATTAAACATAATAGACATTCATTGTCTCTTATATTTAACAGTATATGTTTAGAAAATTATCTGCTGCCTCGATACATTAGCCCTGAGGTAGAATCGCCGACTGACGCCAGTTCGGTCGGGTTTAAATCCTGGGTTAAAAGCGATTGGAGTCTAACCGTACTGATGACTGATGAGCTGTGATATAGTGAAACAGATCTGTCTGCGGATGTCTATATATATATATATATATATAATCAAAATCCAGCCAGCAATTGTTACTCATCTAATTTTAACTGTTCCATTGGTAAATATATATATAAAGCTCTTTCAGGATGTGGTAGGTATATTCGTAGACATGTCAGGTTCTTTCCTCATTGTAAACCTGGCAAGTTTTCTGTGTACAGAATAATAAATAAGAAAAAATATCCATACTTGATAACGAGTTCACTGTCATCAACACAAAGAGAGAAAACGGGAGAGCGACGAACATGCATCTCCAAGTACAGAGCTCAATAATGAAAAATAACCATCTACTTTACATAAACCCAATTTCAATTGATTTGCTTACAAATAAGTTTAATTCAGTGGCGAATATTGATAAAAAAAAAAGATCGAATATTTCAATTCGAAACTATAGTATTACCTTTAAGCTACGGAATTAATAATTCAAACCTGTATGAATCCACACGCGGTATATATATATATATATATATATATATATATATATATATAAAGATTATCTAAATAGGACGCTGAATTTCAACGAAAAGAAACAAGTAATCAGTTGTTCTCCTACTACCACCTTCCATCGTCAGCGATCTACTTCCGGTTTGATTAGTAACGCTAATTCATATTTCTCATGGCCGACCAAACATTTCGCTAAAGCGAAACATTCGCTTTATTCTCGCCAGGAACGGAATAGTACACATATATTTCTTTTTTTTTTCTTTTTCCTTTTTCTTTATAAACTGCAGAATGCTTGGCTTCATTAACACAGTCTTGTCATAAACGATGAACCGTTTTCAGCGCTTCAAGCCATGACGGTAGTGAACAATTTCCAGTCGTTCACTGATGAATTTGTGCACCTTTTGATTCAGCCAATTACTGGCTGTCGTGAGTGGTGGCCTAATGGGCCGGATAATGGAACAGAGGCTAAATAGAATTGATTCAAGAAAAGCGTAATTAGTACGAGAAAATCGTTCGTCGAATCAGGCGGCAACATTCAAGTGGAGGCATGAAAGGCTAAAATCAGTGTTGTGCAGGAGTTCTTTGGTCAAAAGTCTGCTAACACATTTCCGGTTTTCTTGGCCTCTTAGAGAGCAGTAAACGTAACAAGCGCTGGGAATTCTGACATTATGTGGCCATTTTCCCAGGAAATAATTGATTTCTGAAGACCATAATTAAGATTCACTTCGTTGTGTAGGGCGTGAATTGTACATTTTGAGAAATATTCTTCTCTAATAAAATCTTTACTTTAAGCTTTTGGTAGCCAGGATCGAAACCACCTGCTGCGACAAAAGTACGCGCCTACAAATAATTACCAATATCAAACATTAATGCAAAAGCACTATTATTATTATTATTATTATTATTATCTATCTGTCTCACTCTCTCTCACTCTCTATTTATTTATATATATATATATATATATATATATATATATGTATGTATGTATGTATGTATGTATGTATATAGCATAATGATAATCCACGTATACTGTCTTAATATGTATAGGAAAAACTACTAAAAGGTTGTAAGTTAAAAAGACATTTTTGACTTACAACTTTATAGTAGCTTTCCTATATATATATATATATATATATATATATATATATATATATATATATATATATATATTGTTTAATTACTTAGCTGTTGGTTATAATAAAGTTAGACATGTACACATTTGTATTAAAAAGTGTTCAATACAATTATATTGTAGAACTTTTGAATATTCTTCATTTGTAAACGAGTTATTACGCGACCTAGGTTTCTACCATATATATAGTATAGTATTTACGCTCTCACACCCTGATTGAGTACTCTGGAAGAGTGGGAGACTTTGAAAACAGTAGCTACTCCGGTATATACGCATCTCTCATTCGATAATGAATTAGAGCACACTAGTTATTGGGCGTGTATAAAGATATACGCGCTAAAATATCTGCCTTCTTCTAGCGAACGCTCGTGGCCCAGAGTTAGAATCGCCGACTGACACTAATTCGGTCGGGTTTCAATCCTGTGTTAGGAAGAGGTCGGTGTTTAACCGTACTGATGAGCTGTGAGACGGCGAAACAGATCTGTCTGCGGCTGACTATAGTATATATATATATATATATATATATATATATATATATATATATATATATATATCACCTGCTTTGTTCACATATATCTGTCTATCTTAGATCAAACCAAAAATGAAGTACTGGAGCTGACATCAAAATCATTTACACGGCCCTGTGGATGATTAATTCTTTTTTTTATCACACAACGCCTTTTCTACAGACAAAAGATGGCTAGTGTTTGCTTACTCTAGGGATATTTTTAAGAAACGTTTTCAGATGAGCTACATTCCTTAGTTCAGTCAGTCCAAACGTTTACATCTAGAAATCGCCATGCCACCTCTTCAACTCATTATTAAGGAAGATGCTCCACTCAAACAACTTCTTCAGAATTGTTGCCTCGGGGAGCCGAGTTCGAATTCCAGTTGAATTCGTTGCATTCACTTACGCTCAAATACCCTTGGGAAATGTATTATCTAAAGTTATTTATAAATAGAACTTTGTGTGTGTGCCTGTGTGTGTGTATGTCCGTTACCGATCGACTCAGAAACGGCTAAACCGATTTTCTTGAAAATTTACACAGTTGTACTATAAGTTTCTGCGAGTGTTCTTAGCTAGGTTTTGTGGCGAGGTACCTCCGATAAATATCAAATTTAATACACTCATAGACAAAGATATAAGATACGATATTCAGAAGTTTCAAGGTTGCAGTTCTTACAATAGTGCAGAAAATCGATAATATATCGATATATATATTATTTCCTGAATCGGAATCTAACCGTACTGATGAGCTGTGATACACGAAACAGATCTGTCTGCGGATGACAATATATATATATATAAAAGGCAAGATGTTTCTGTGTGTGTCTGTTTATCTGCCTGTATATCTGTATTTTTTTTCAGCCCTTTTATTTTAGTTTTTGCTTTGGCTTTGGCTCTAAGTAGCTATAATTGTAGTTCTTAGTCTCAGCCATGATACCATTTACTCAGAGGACTTATTTAGCCTTCAAAATTCCGTTTAGAACGAAAAAAACTTATTTGATATTGATACCAGGAAATCAAAATTTGACTTACATCCATTCATTTTTCTTTCAGTCTACGGCTTCGCTTTAACTGGAAACAACTGTTGCTTTTTAGTCTTTCGTGCCAACGTCCAAAGAGTCTGAGCTCCAGGACCATGGATTAGTTTTAAAGCTTTCATTACACCCGAGCAACACCGGGCTATACTGCTAGTTAAAAATAATAACAAGTTTAGCTATCTGTCTCCATTCGCGTCTCTTTTGTGTGACATTGTTTAGAAATTATTTTTCTTTTTTTCTTTTTCTACCGGATCAAATTGAAATATTTTTTCATGGTTTATTTAAATGCAACGTCAATCGCCATCTTCTGTCTTCTTCAGTTCTGTTCATCTTTTGTCCTTCCCTCAGTTCTCCTCATTCTCTTTCAATCTCACTCCCTTCAACCCCCTATGTACCAGTGGAATTCCCGCCTTGCTTGGGGTGAAATGATTGAAAAAGATAATGCAAAGCTTAGCCATTTGTCTTTATTTGCGTCTCTTTTGTATCATATTGTTTAAAAAAAATCTTCCTACCGGAGCTAATTTGAAATATTTCTTGATATTTCTTAAGCGTTGACGCTTTTTTAAAATTCTCCCAGAAATGAAAAAAGGTATATTTTCTTCATTTTTTGTTTTTATTAATCCTCTGGAATCCTTTAACACTTATCTCTTCTAACACCTGCTGCTTTGGTTCAATTAAAATTTAAAATAAGAAGACATAAATATCGAGATTTTTTTTCAACTGAAGTGAAACTTAATTCAAAAGATGACTACATTTTTCTTTGGTCTGTTTCAAATCGTACAGCATGACAGATCAAACGATTTCTGCAATTCAAGAGATCTACTAAAAAAAGGTTAATTTTTACACACAATCAAAATGACGCACAGTCACACATATAAAGAATCTGTTGTTGCCAATTCTACAAACAATTCATGATAATGACCAAGTGAGTAGTATGTACTCGAACAAAACAGAATGAAATTATATATATATATATATAGTCATCCGCAGACAGATCTGCTTCGCTGTATGACAGCTCGTTAGTACGGTTAGACTCCGATTGCTTTTTAACCCAGGATTGAAACCTGACCACCGAATTGGCGTCTGTCGGCGATTCTACCTCTGAGCTATGGGCGCTCTCTCTCTCTCTCTCTCTCTCTCTCTCTATATATATATATATATATATATATAGAGAGAGAGAGAGAGAGAGAGAGAGAGAGAGAGTAAATAAGTAACTTAAAGAGCCAACGAACCAACCAAGGTTTTCACCAAATTGGATCTAGTTTAGTTATTTACTTTGTTTGCTCTACTTGCGTATTGAGCGCTTTTTGTTTTAGGTCTCAGGTTTTTTTTCTTTGACTGATGTTCAAGTGTTTAGCTCGTTCTTGTTTAATCACCATTTTTTTCCTTCCGCGTATGTACTCGGAGGGGTTTTCGAAACGAGTATAACGACAAGTTTGCATTTACATATATATATATATATATAGAGAGAGAGAGAGAGACAGACAGACAGACACACAGACAGACAGACAGACAGAGTGTGTGTGTATCTGTGTGTGTATTTAGGCAGAAATCCCTATTTTATGCAAGTTTCAATAAAAACAACAGACAATGTGCCATGATTAAGATTTTTATATAATTTTTCATACGATCTTATAATGTTTTTTCTGAACATATGAAAAATGTTCGAAAGTTTTATTTATCCAAGCTCTTTCCTCTAAACTTTTAGCCATTATGAAGGATGATTTTTATTTTCCTTATTTTTTAATTGAATATATACATTGCTTTTCTGTATGTACGTACAGTCATAGGAATGTTTTATTTCCAAACACGATGAGCACATTGTGGCCGTGTTCATAGTTGATATTGTTGATTGTTGGTTTTTTCTTTTTTATTTATTATTCTTCCATTTTTATTCTTTTTTTTTTTTACATGTAAATGATGCTATTATATTTGTATTATATTATATATTATTATATTATTATATATTATATTTGTATTATAAAAACTATTATAAGATCACATTAAAATTACATAAAATCTTAACTATAGAACTATTTTTGTAGTTTTTAATTAAACTTGCATATATATATATATATATATATATATATATATATATATATATATATATATATGAAAAACCGTTTCATTGAACGTAGATTATATTATGCGTTTCGCCATTCTAAGCTTCATAAAATGCAAAAACGAAAGAAATTTGAATTTGAATTCTTGTTTTGTTTAACGACATATCAACCTCTGTGGATTATTTAATGCCAAAAAGCTAGGGTTTCAAGGTTTGTTTGTTTTAATTTTCGATTATAGTTTAAAGGTTGATTTAGTCAAATTTTGATGAAATTTTTTTTTTTTAGAAAACTGAAGATGCCTTTTAGTTTTGTATTCAAAAATGTATTGCTGGTAATAATTTCTTTCTTCAAAAATGTGTTATGGCAATTATTTTTTGCTTCAGAAAAGTATTGTTGGTAATATTTTTCTTTAAAATAAAAGTCTATTTTTATGTATATATTTCTATAAAAGTCTATTTTTATGTATATCTTTCTATAAAAGTCTATTTTTATGTATATCTTTCTATAAAAGTCTTTTGTAGTGTGTTGTCCCCAGTTTGGGGTTAACTATTTGCCCATAGGTGGGACCCTAACAGGTGGTACCACTCCAGGTCAGAGTGGACCTGGGAACAACAGCAATTAAAAGGTGGTTCTATGCTCTTCACAACCTCCCAATCATAGGCCTTGCTGCCGGATGCAGTTTAACGTCATACCCAGGACCACGAAAGAAATATGTGTGTTTGTATTTGTGCGGATACTCAAATATTAAATCATTAGTACTTTTTTGTCAAGATGTCAAAAGTTAATAAGAACTTTTCTGTGTTGAATTTAAGATAAATCCTAATCTTATTACCAGAATGGCTAGAAATCAAGAAATTCAAACAGCCTTTTCTGAAATTAATTTCAGGTAAATCCTTATTCAATTTTTAGACATGAACAAAGAATTACAAAGAAAAGATATAGAATAGACATTAACGGCATTCATTTCTTTCGTCATGAAAGACGCCAACTTGATGAAGAAAGGCATAATTATTTATTATCTAAATATACACAAACATTTATTTCTAGAAAGACGACACGCATAATCAAATCTAGTTTCAGTGAAAGGTTTTTCTATTTGTTAAAACTTTGTTGAGATTATTTATCCTAACTTACACAGACACACACACATAGATAGATAGGCTATTTTTAAGCGACTTATAGATGTGCCACAAGTCCGAAGGTACGGGGTACCCAGTGAGGATAGAACTCACTACTCAGTTGTATTAGGTTCTAGCAAGACAAGCTTGCTAACCATTACACTACGTCGGGGTGCTCACACACAAAGAAAGAAAGAAAGAAAGAAAGAAAGAAAAGTAACTTTCTATTTTATGTGTAAGTAGCCAGCCAGGAGTCCCGACTTAACACACTGTAAATTCATTTTTTGGCTTTGGTTAAAGGAGCAAGTCTACTCTACCAAACTAATGTTACATATCAATAAACAGACAAACACGCATATATATAAAAATATATCAAGTGATATTTTTATTAAACGACGATGGACCGTGTAGCCTAGTGAACAGAGAGTGAGAGAGCGCTCTTCTAAGGGCTGACGGGGGGGGGGTGTCGTCGTATCTGTTCTCCTCTGGTCTCTCTGCCCAGACTCGTCTGTCTGACTGATCCGTGTTTTCGCGGTCTTTATATATCTTCCAAAACCGGGACTTGTTTCTTCCGGCTTTGCCTTGATCACGCGACGCCCACGCGACGCCTACGTAATTCTCAGAGTCACCTGTCTGTTTGCCTCTGAGTTATTTCCGCATCTGCCGGAAATAGGGTCAAAGTGACATCCGTTACTTTTCACCGACCGGAAACAACACGGCTTGTATCAGCCTTTCCTCGGGTGGGGCGGGATTGTTATATTACACTAAGACTTTGGAAGAAATTGAAGGGTAAAACAAGAAGTTATATCTTCCATACCACAAGAGTTCCTTGTTAAATGATTCCTGGGCGCCTCGAGAAAATTATAGCGGAATCTGGTGCCCATATCGAAATTTCAATAAAATCTCATGCAAAGCATTCTCCTCTCATATCCATTGCTTGTATAAATTATAGCCAATAAATAAATTATAAGTATTTTAATATGATGAGTTACTTTTACAAACACCCCGTATGTATTATACTTCAAGCGTTATTTGTAGTGCACGAAATAGACGCCCAATGTGTATTACATCTATCGAACTGCTCCCTCGGGAAAAACTCGGTAACGACAATGAATTTACCAGCAGAGAGAAAAGAACTATACATAGCTTCTTTATTACAAATTCCTCGAGTTTTCAGGCCGATAGACATATTAACTAAAAATAACGCTAGAAGAAATAAAATCCACGAACTCTTCAGGGATACACATACAATACATACACATAAATACACAAACATGCACACACACACAAACACGCATATATATATATATATATATATATATATATATATACGCTCTCACACCCTGATTGAGCACTCTGGAAGAATGGTAAACTTTGAAAAACAGTAGCTACTCTGACATGTACGCATCGCTCATTCATTAATGAATTAGATCACTCTGGCTATTGGGTGCGTATAATGATAATATACACGCTAAAAAGTCTACCTTCTTCTACAGAACGCCCATAGCCCAGAGGTAGAATCGCCGACTGACGCCAATTCGGTCAGGTTTCAATCCTGAGTTAAAAAGCAATCGGAGTCTAACCGTACTGATGAGCTGTGATACAGCGAAACAGATCTGTCTGCGGATGACTATATATATATATATATATATATATATATATCCGAGTGAATAAGGAACGAAGAAAAACTGCCAACATTTAAAACATTAATTTAAAACAGTGCTCGATATAAAATAGAGCTATGAATATTTATTATAAATTATAGTTTAGAACATGTACAAATTATCCTCTACTACAAAAGTGTACATTTGGTTTCGATATTGAAAGGACAATGTCTCATCAGGTAGCGTGAAAATAAAATGGAAATACTTTTTCTTATATTTGGTGAATTGTGTGTGAGATGTAGGTGGGGTGGGGAATGGGAAATAACAGTTGTAAGTTATCAGAATTTGAACGAAAAGAGGGAAGAGGTAGTGGATAGAAGTGATTAATAGACGGGTTGAAAATTTTATAGATAAATTTTTTATAGATAAATTTAACATTAGAAGATAAGTTATGGTCAGTACTTTGGGTTTAACAAAAGGAAAAAATCAGGTAATGTATATAGAGCGGGGAGGAGTAGGAGTGGATGCGATAAAGTGGGAATAGGGAATTGGTATTTGGTAGACATATCTTTATTAGTGAATTATACGACTACAAATATTTTTGTATTTAAACTTAGTTTTTATAATTAATCTATTTTTTAGTGTTTTATATATATTTAACCTTAATTTAAAGTTTAGAAACCCTCTTTTTTATATAAAGCTTTAAATTAGATGACAGTTTGTAGTATGAAATAAAGGTAAAATACTATAAAGTTTTATCGTTTCTAGGGATCCTAAATTTGGCTTTTGTAGTTTTAGCATGTTTGTAACGTTAGTTCTTTAATGTGTTTGCAGTTTACTGTGATTCTATGCCTCTGCTTTAATAGCATGTTGCTACCCATGTATTTAATGCTTTCCATTTTTTCTTAAAAATAAAGGAAACATGGTTCTAGATTAGGTACGTACAAAATATCGCTAAAAAACAGCATGAAACAGCATAGTATGAATAAAAAAGTTCATAAACTTAATAAAACTAACTTTTTCCATCAAAATATTTATATTTTTATTAAGAGGAAAGATCAAAGCAATTTCTAATTATTTTTAAAATTTTTTGAATCTCTGCTAACATTTTCGAAATTTTGATAGAAAATGTTGTTTTATTTGAGTTAGCGGCTAAAAAAAAATTACGCCTTTATTACAATAGGTTACGTGGTAATGCTAATACAACCCACTTTTTTCACGGTAACAAACACATTAATTTCAAAATTCTCGCAAAAATCAAATAATAGTCAGATTTGAATGAAACTTTCAGTACTCATTCATAAATGAATGAAATTATTTTTGAAATTATTATTTTTTTAAATTTCTTGGTGAAAATATTTTTTTTTAACTCTGTTACCCCCCCCTCTACGTAAATCCATGAAATTTTAATAAATTTTAATATCTGTATAAATTTTTTTATTAGTTAAATGCAGGACTCATTGGGGCATATAAATCATCTATGTTTTTTATTCTAAAGTGGACAACCTGGCCGAAAATCTGCTCCGAAGAGTAAAATAAAAATGCAATAAATCTCTGATATAATTTAATTTGATAAACTTTTAATTGCTGGAATAAATAATAATTATTAAGGACATTATACTCTGAAGAAAAAAAAATTTTTTCGTTTACTAATAAAATTTTGAAATAATTGTTTTTATTTTTTAATTTTTTATTATAATAATTCATAAAAGTGTTAAAAATATTTTAAAAACCTTTTATTAAAACGTTGTTTAATTTCCTCTTACTTAAGAATTGATTATCACATTGCCTATCGAAAATTGAAAAGTTTAATAAAAATCATTCACCCATTTTACTTTTAAAATAATTAAAAATAATTAAATTTTGGAAATTTTTATTAAGTACGGTGTTCCATACGGATCGAAACAAGTTTCCGTAGAGGTCGTATTGTTTTTAGAAGTTAACAAGTCTTTGGATGAATTCCCCTTACATCGAAAACTAAACAAACCAAACTTTGATTCTAATTTCATTCTTTTTTTATTAAATTAAAATTATTCTGAAAGAAATTTAATTTTTTCAGAAAGCATATTAATAATGTAAGATAAATATGTAATATCTAAACATAAAAATATTTAATATTTCAGAAAAATATTAATAAATAACAGTTCGGTTATTTTAATTTAATTCTTTCTTTTAAAAGAAATTTAAATTTTTATTCATTCAGAAAGCATATTTTTATTTATTCAGAAAGCATATTTTATTTTTATTTATTCAGAAAGCATATTTTATTTTTATTTATTCAGAAAGCATATTTTATTTTTATTTATTAAGAAAGCATAGTCTGGCTATAAATCTAAACTAAAATTCTATAAAATGTTATACTTGCTGAAAATATTATATTAAATTTTTAATTTTACTATTTAGTTAAAAAACAAAAAAAAAATTTAAATTTCCAAATATTACGTTTTAAGCTACACGATTTTTTTGTCACTTACGGCCGCCATCCAAACGTCATTCACACCTGCTACTTGTCAACACGTAATTTATCGCCTAGATAAGCGCTGACAAGAGGGCTACTGTTTTTAAAGAGTGATTTATTTCGTAAATATCAAGTCAGTAAGCACTTAATACTTGTTTGAAATCAGATAAAGGAAGGTTTCAATTATAAAAATCAACTTAAATAACGTGTCAAGGAGGTATATTTTTTTTTTGCAAGATTTTTAAATCAGAAATTTAGCTACTGTTTACATGATCTGTCGATTCGTCAATAATGGCGGTAAATTTAAAAAAAAATTTTTTTGCAGTGAAATTTTTGATTCCGAGCAATATAATTTCGGTTTGAACTAAACCAGGGTATTTTGCTTATGGTAATTAGTAAATTTAATCTCTTGGCTTTCAATTAAAGGTAAAATTAAAGCTTCAAGAAAAAGTTTTTATTTTTAAAAATTAAATTTAAATTGAGGTATCGAAAATCGGCAGTGATTTTTTGTACATACCTATTCTAGATGTTCTGGCCTGTTTGAGGATTTTCCATTTAACTTTAGGTGTCTTATTTTCGTTTTTTAACTTCAAAAAATACTTAGAAAGTTACGTCATATTTTGTTTGTCCTTGTTATTGAGGGATGAGAGGTGATTGTAAAAGCGCTTTTTAAAAATGTTCATTGTGTTTCCGATACAAATTTTAGCATCCTTAAGATTCTCCATAAATGAAATCGAACACATATATATCAGGGATTTTATTTAGCATTTATTAGGTATAGGGCACTGGTTCGGGTTTCTGCAATTACAAACGTTATCATTATGGGGCAGACTTGCATGAGTGTTAGAGTTATTTTTGTTGTATGGTTTAAATATTTTATTGCTATGTAATTTGATTATTTTTTCTAAATTATTGGAGCAGCTATAAGTGAGTTTTATTGTATTCCTATTGAAAATTTTGCTTAAAGGGTTATTTTGGGGGAAATGTTTATCTATTAGCTTAAGAAATTTATGTCGCGATTTAAAATTAACTACTTGATTAAATGGAGGGTTATACTACATGATTTTTCTGTTTCTATTTTTCTTTTTGGGCTCCTAAATTTTTCTACAAAGTTAATCTTGGAGGATTGATAGCCGCTGTCTCTAAGAATTTTATCGTAAATTGTCATGTGCTTATCGAATAAATTCTTTATTTCAGAAGTGTGGCATTCAACTGATGATGGAATAAGTTTGATAAAGGATGGTGGGGGATTAGAGTTGGGGTTTATACAGATTGGGTTAGCATTATTTTTCATGTAAGGTTGAAAAGTGTTAGAGACTAAGTCTAATCTTATGTCTAAGAAGTCAGCTTGCTTTATATTTGTTGAGGAGGAATATCCTGTCTTACCCAGGAATGGGTATTGCCCGGGTTATAAAGGATCGGGACTAGAACGAACTACACAGAGAGTGTTCGTGACTATACGAGAGTCTTTATCATTACACGGGAGTGATCGAGAGTATTCGTCATTATACGAGAGAGATCGAGAGTCATCGGCCTTAGACGAGTGTCAGACGTCACTAGACGGAAGCCTTCTTCTCAAGACGGACGCATACGTCCTATACAGAGACATTGCCTTCTTAAATGTTATTCTTGTTAACTGATCGTTGGTGTACTTGTATTTGGTTTATTGTATATTAAATCTCTATTTATATATCCTCAGTGTTAAGAGTTATTTCTTGCACTATTCTTTCTCTGTTTATCCCCTCCCGGGATTACAACAATATTAGGGTTAATTACCACGCTAAGACCAAAAGATTTAAACACTTTATGAATTAATTTTCTAAGCCTATCAACCTTAACTCCAGTGCATTTATTGACTATCATGAGTTCGTCATCTCTATAAGGTCCTATATTTTTAATGTCGATTTCTTAATGCGCCGTTGTTTAAGGTAAATAATCCGAATAGATCTGAAGAATAGGTGTCAAGAATAGATCCCTAGAGAACGCCTGCATTAATTCTAAAAGATCTAGAGGAGTGGCCATTCAAGATAAGTTTCATTTAGCAATTCGGAAAGACTGAATCAGTTGAGAAATTTGTCCAAAAATACCATAACCTTTCAACTTGTGAATAAGAACAATATACTTTAAAGACATCCAAAGCAACAACCCAAAATTCACCATTGTTATCTAAACCATGATAAACTATTTCAGCAGTAACCGTTAACCCATCAACAATTAAGAAAACGTGAGGCCATATTGCTTATCTGAAAGAAGACCCTGCGAGGTAAGATGCTTAACTAATTCATTGTTGACTAAAGCGTCTCGAACTTTGTCAAAAAGAGATAGAAGCAAATAGGCCGAAGGTTAGATAGATCAGATGGTTCGTTTGAGTTCAGAAACGGTATAAGAGGTTTTCCAATACGCGAGAAAGCAGGAAGCAGTGAGGCAATTCGTTTCTTTTGGCGATAAACTAGTTACCAACCAAGGCTATAGAAACCAGTCTATTCTTCTATTGAGCCTGTAGCTGGTGGAGTGAAGAAGAGATGGATTCATGCCCTTGAAAGAGTACGTACCTGAATGTAACGAACTGGAACTGGAACTTGAATTCGAACTCAGATTAAAGACTGTTCCATTTCGACACACATCCTATCTTCGTGTATCTTCGCGTTGTAAAAAAAAATAATTCTCCGTCTTTTTCATTCACAGAATTTCAATCATGATATCAACAATTTTATTTTCCTTGTCTTTTTCCTCTTTCCCTCCCTTTTTCATTTTTTCCTGTAACTTTTATTCTCAACTCAGAATCTAGTCACGGACATATTCCGACATTTATTTAGGTCATCTTATTTTGGCTTCGCCCATTTGTCAGTCATAGAATCCCCGCATTCTTTATGGCACGGTTCTCCTCGTAGCTGCTCGACACCGATCTATCTCCTTTAAGGTGTTTCAAGCAGACGCTAGCAAATTGGCTTATAATCGTTGCGTGTGTGTCTGTCCTTCAACGCGTGCTTAGTCTTATGTTGAAGAAAAGAAATACGTGTCTTGGCGCGTGCTTCCATGCACGTTCATCGTAACAACGTATTAAATAATTCTTGCCATGAAAAATACAGCCAACAAAGTGTACTTAGCACTGCCAGAAAATTAGTCCAAGAAGTCTATTTAGCAAATGACTGGTGAAATTCTTCTTCTTTATCTACCGGATCCCTTCAGAACGTAGGCAATCATAGACTTCTATTTGCCCCTATCTCTTGTCGCTTTCAGTACTTGTTTTTTTGATATCTCTCCCAGAACCCGATCCTCATCTACCTGCTGATGCCCATGTTCCGTGCTGCTTTCTCCTATCTCTTTTCTTCTATCCGTCTTATGAGTATTAGATTCTTCAAACCTTCTTTCCTCATTACGTGTCCCAGAAACTTCAGCTGTCTCTCCTTGATATTCACTATGTTTCCATTTCGTTTGCATCCTTCCCGAAACCTTGTCGTTGTTGACATATTCGGCCGATGGTCTCCTCAGCATCCTTCTGTAGAAGAACATTTCTGCTGCTTTCAGTCTCTCGTTCACCTTCAAAGAGATTGTCCAACATTCACTGCCATAACGAAAGGCATATATCGCATGAGTCTAGTACTCTTTTCCTACTTTCAAAAGAAATCTTGTTGTCTCTCAATTCTTTGATTAGCTTTCGAATTGCATCTTTGGCCATGCCAATGCTTCTTCGGAACTCAGCGTCCCATTTTCCATTCTCAGTCAGAACATTTCCCAGGTATTCAAATTTCTCCACCTGTTTGATATTAGTATCCCCGACCTGTAGTTGGCATCTTTTTGCTGATGACCATACATTCAGATTTCTTAAAGTTTCTGTCTTTGAGTTGTGGTGCAATAAATATCGGTTCCAAATAAAAAATCGGAGAGCCGAGTTCAATTTCCAGTCGAATTCGTTTGTTTTAAGCACAAATACCATTGGTAAAGGTATTAATCTTTTTCTTCTTCCTCTAGATATGGGCTAAATAGCAGGACAGATTGAGTTCTATAGCCTTGGTTGACAACCAGTCTACCTCAGAAAGTAATGGCAACCTACTGCCGGAAAATGATTGCCTACTCAGTCATGTCTCGAAAGTGTATCACGTACGGCAATTAACTGACTGATGTCCAGTCCTTTTCTTCCTGATTTCCCTTGCTAGCTTATGTAGGAGGTCCTGTATTTTTTTTTTCCGTGTTTATATTTTTGTTAAGAGCTCCAGTCTAAAAAGATACTAGTAGCTGTCAAATCAGATTAAAACAAAATGTGGTTAATTCGTGTGTTCACAAGAGATAACCGTTGAATGTTCATCCGAGTGACACGACGAGTCAGCTACCTGAAAACAAAGTGTTGTCATATTTAAAAGTAAAAAATAGCACATACTTTTTTGGCTATAACTGAAATATTTTATCATGCTAATCTTTTGCTTACTACCGATAAAATAATCCCTCTAGTTAATTTTCTAATTGTTAAACTCGTCTTGTGCAAAATTAGACATGTTTCAAAACAAAGAAACACTCAGTATCATTTTTAACATTTTCAAAATTAATAAACTGATTTCCCTTAAGAAACTGATCCACTGATTTGCAGGGATCATAGTCGTATGGAGCAAGAACGGGAGATTAAGAAGGAAAAGACAAAATGTCCACATTTAGTGCCATAATCTTTCTCTAGTAACTTGTAAGTTGTATTATAATTTAAGAGAATGACGCTTTTACGATTAACCAATAAAGGTCGCTTTCCTACAGTTTAGGAAATGCTTACAATAATTGAACACAATACAGCATCAACTGTTTCGTTTTTGGCTTAGAATTTTATCATCGGCAACACCCTTTCTATCCAACTAATCACAGAGCCTAACATTTGTCAGTTGTAGTTGTAGTTTAGATGATCGAAATTTTTTAGCAGCATATAAACCTCTGTGGATTATTTAACGCCGAAATCTATTTTTTTTTAATTTTATGGCTTCAATTAAATACATTTTGAATCCAATTTTATATCTTTTGCTACAGATAAAATGTCTTGTTCTTTTTTCCATAGAATGTATTGCTTATAATTCTACTATAAAATGTAGTGTTGGTAATTCTACTATAAAAATGTATTTTTATACTTTCACACTGTTTTGGTTTTCAATTCCCTATTTGCCCAAAGCTGACCCTGCAATAAGTGACACTACCCCGGATTAAAATGGACCTGCAAACACCAGCAGTTAAGAGGTGGTTCTGTAGTGAACAAGACAAGTTCTAGTTTTAAAAATTCAAATACTAAGCAATGACTCATTGATTTTGTTAGAAAAAAACGAATTTTCCCGAATTTACAAACTTTGCTTAACACACATAAAACACGTAAAATTTCACACCTTGATTTGAAATGTTTTTTGGTCAATAAAAAACTAGCAAACATCTAAAAACAAAATAGAAAGGCCAGAATCACATCCGGGAGTGAATTCCCAAATGACCTGTTCGGAGCTCCACAACGAAATAAAAGACGGAGCAAACTCGCCAGAAAGAGAAAAGATGACGAGCGTAATTAACACGTCTCTTGACAAAAGTCAAGCGATCGCTATTATTGTCTCTATCTTTCTCTCTCACCTCTCACCTCTCACCTCCTTCATTTTCACCATTCACTCTGTGCTAGAACTTCAAAAACATCCTACCCAACAATAAACGCTCATATATACATACATACATGCATACGTTTCTGACTACGTACACATAAACCCACTTTTGCAAGGACTACTACGAACTCTTGATGCCCTTAACTTCTTCATACTGTTTCTCATTGAACATTAACTTCTACTAATTCATGTTATTTTTTTAATTAATACATTTTTATTTT
Source organism: Ascarosepion bandense (assembly GCA_037127315.1). Classification (NCBI taxonomy): domain Eukaryota; kingdom Metazoa; phylum Mollusca; class Cephalopoda; order Sepiida; family Sepiidae; genus Ascarosepion; species Ascarosepion bandense. Next base: position 7,313,410 of record JBBBDQ010000357.1, on the reverse strand, counting down.
AAACATATAAAAGGTATACGTTTTTCTTCCACAAATCCACTTACTGGTAACCTTCTGATGATTCTGATAAAATCTGTAAGTTGGAGGAAGTTTGGTTATGTATGAGACATGGCCGATTTAATAAACATTAACCATTTCTTTACTTCTTCAGTTCCATTCTTCTCCAAACCTCCAATCTCGTGATCAGAAATCTTGCTACCGGGTGTAGTTTATCGTCATACAAAAGACTAGAAATATATGTATATATACTGAAAAAAACAACAAATATTACCAGCAATACATATGACTTTAGGCAAATCCCTCTTTGCAAAAATGTGTCAATGAAACATGATTTAAAACCTTATCTACGAATTGTTTTCTTAAAAAGAATATATTTACTATTCATAAGAATCTTTCCTAAACATACCCCCACTAATAAACGAGTTTGAGGTCCTCACCTCCTCAGCGGACATGGCTGAATGCTTTGCCCGTAAATTCTCGACCAATTCCACTCTGGATTCGTCTGGAATCCATACACCCGATTTCCCATCTAGAACTGAGGCCCAATTGAATGACGTCCACATCACGCCCTCGCTGATTTCTAGCATAATCTCAAAACTGGACCCTCACAAAGCGAGTGGTGGGGATGGAATCCCAATCATAGTTTTGAAGAATTGTGCCCCTGAACTCTCCTCTATCCTTTCTAAGCTCTACAACCTCTGCCTATCTTCCTCCTGCTTTCCTGCCTGTTAGAAGTCTTCTTCTGTGGTTCCAATATTCAAGAACACTGGTGAACCATCGGACCCCGCAAATTACCGCCCCATCAGCCTTCTTCCGATCTTAGACAAAGTGTTCGAAGCCATTATCAATGCTGAGGTCGTTCAGCATCTCACAGACCACGGGCTCCTCTCGGACAAACAGTATGGCTTCCGCTTCACCAGGTCCACTGCTGATATGCTAACGACCATCACCGAGTATATATACCAGGCTCTCGACAAAAATGGTAAAGACCGAACCTTCGCCTTGGATATCTCTAAAGCATTCGACAGAGTATGGCATGCCGGCCTTCTACGGAAATTGCGAAGCTATGGCATAACTGGACTTTTGTTGGACTTAATCCGGTCATTCCTCTCTAACCGCACACTGAAGATGGTATTAAACGGACATGCCTCCCAGAACTACCCTACAAACGCGAGTGTACCCCAAGGCTCTATCCTAGGTCCTACGCTCTTTCTAATCTATATCAATGATCTCCCCGATGCCATAAGATCACAAGTAGGCATGTACGCTGATGACCACATTTTACTCTCGCCTCGATCAAAAATCTGGTGTTGGTGACAAGGCGAACCTCGCTGCTGAGCTTGAGAAGGACCTCCAATCCGTGGTGGATTGGGGTAAGAAATGGCTCGTAAAATTCAATTCTTCCAAAACGAAGCTGCTGTCAATTAAACACCACGGACAACCGCACATCCCTCCCATTAGCATGGAACAGGCTTGCCTCCCAGAGAGTAAATCACTACGCCTGCTTGGCCTGACTCTCTCAGCGGACCTCAAGTGAAATGACTACGTCGAATCCATTGCTAAATCCGCAGCTATGAAAGTCGGCTTTCTGTGCAGGGCCCGGAAATTCTTTCCGCCTGAATCTATCCTGCAATTATATAAATCCACCATCCGCCCGTGTATTGAGTACTGCTGCCACATCTGGTCGGGTGCCCTTTCTATTCTCCTCGGGGTTCTTGACAAAATACAGCGAAGAATCTGTAATGTGATTGATACCGACTTGGCTGACCGCCTGCAGTATCTCTCTCACCGGCGTAACGTGGCATCCCTGTGCCTCTTCTATAAATACTTTCATGGCTTCTGCTTTAACGAACTTAAATCACTGGTGCCCCCTAGATGTGAATTTGCACGAGATACTAGATTGGCAACTAGGTCCCACCCTTTTACAGTGAAACCGATGAAATGTAACCGCAATTTCTACTCCAACAGCTTCTTTCCTCGCACTTCCCGCCTGTGGAATTCCCTACCGCATGCTTGCTTCCCCGACGGCTACAACCTCCAGGAGTTTAAATGTAAGGTCAATAGACACCTTCTAACACACTAACTCACACCCACTCTCTCCAACTCTCTCCCTATGTACATCCTAAGTCGTCTATCACCCTCCTTCTGACATTTCCTATACCCAATCCCTCTATGTAACCCTCTGCGCTATAGTGGCAGTTGAATGCCTTGATTGGGGTGACACGATTAAAAAAAAACAATCCTGTTGGTATTAAACAACCGATCGAAGTTGAGGTGCCGTAAAACAAACCAAACAAGACTAGTCATAATTTAAAGATGGATGCTCTATTCTTCATTTTTATCATTGCTGAAGCTTCTCTCCAGGATAGTGTTGCTAGTAAGTGTACTCTTTAATCACTAGTTAAAGGCAAATATTTCATTAAGTTAATTAACAAAGTCTAGACATATTTCTGAGCTCATGAATTTTATCATGTAAGATTTATAACATTTATTGAATCGTTTTGCTAATTCTCTTGCAGTTTTCTTAGAATTTTCTTAAACTACAGTTTTGTAAGGGCATAGTATTTGTAGAAACGTTTTGCTAATTCTTTTGGCCATTCAAATGGAGGACAATCTACGAGAGAAAAATATCCCGATTGAAACTGGCAAAGCAATCGTTGGCATATCCGATTAAGTCTTAACGACTATTGATAGAGAGAGAGAGAGAGAGAGAGAGAGAGAGAGAGAGAGAATATTTCTGGCCGCTTCCGGTTGTTGAAGGATATTTTTCAGATTTATGGGGTACACAGTGTCTAATATTAGTTTGATTTAAACGCAATTTCGAAAAGGTTAAAATTGATACAAAATTGAACCACTCTGATATCAAGTAATCTGATAAAAAGTAAAAACAGAACGTAAGAAATTAATGTTTACTTTTGTGAAAATGTTGAAAACCTAATTTCAAGAAGACGCTCATTGTCAAAAACGCGACAGGACTTTCTTTCCAGCCCGATGAAAATGAGATTGATGATATATGAAGAGCTAAGAAATTAAAAAATAAATTTCTATAGAGTAAATGTATTTCAGAGCGGACAAAACAAGAATTAGATTATTGCAATAGTATTTTAAGCAAGATCTTTAAAAGTAAACCAAAGAGAGAAGGTACTATTGCGGGATACTAAATGAGCACTCTATGCTAGTGTTAATATTTTCCAGGTTCGAAACCAAATCTAACTCCAGGATCAACAGCGGATAAATAGATATTTATTTTGTTGGATAGTATCAGACTAATTTTCAGTGTATACAGAAAAGAAATGGACCACAAACGCAAAAAAAAAAAAAATTAAAGAAAAAATACATTCACTCAAAATTTTTTACTAAGAAATTATAAATATGCCACGGTGAACTTACAAGAATAGTTTATGTGGCCAATCAGGCTTACGGCTATATCACATTGAAACTCTGATTCCCGTTGATCGATTGGATATCTAATCTAAAAGTATTTATAAATAGAACTTTGTCTGTATGTGTATGTGTGTGTTTGTGTCTGTCTGCCTGTTACCTATAGACTCCGAAACGGCTGAACCGATTTTCTTGAGAATTTCCACAGTTGTACTATAACCGTTTGCGAGTTTTCTTAGCTAGGTTTTGTGTCGAGGTACCCCCGATAAATATCGAAAATCGATAATTGAAAAAATCGGGTTATAGAAGGAGTGGTCCGATTGTAATCAAATTTGATACATTCATAGACAAAGACATAAGAAACGATATTCAGAAGCCTCAAGGTTGCAGTTCTTACAATAGTGCAGAAAATCGATAATATATATATATAAAAGGCAAGATGTTTGTGTGTGTGTCTGTTTATCTGCCTGTATGTCTGTATTTTTTCAGCCTTTTTATTTTAGTTTTTGCTTCGGGTTTGGCTCTAAGTAGGTATAATTATAGTTCTTAGTCTCAGCCATGATACCCTTTACTCAGAGGACTTATTTAGCCTTCAAATTCAGTTTACGACGAAAAAAACTTATTTGATATCGATACCAGGAAATCAAAGTTTGACTTACATCCATTCATTTTTCTTTCAGTCTACGGTTTCGCTTTAACTGGAAACAACTGTTGCTTTTTAGTCTTTCGTGCCAACGTCCAAAGAATCTGAGCTCCAGGACCATGGATTAGTTTTAAAGCTTTCATTACACCCGAGCAACGCCGAGCTATACTGCTAGTGAAAAATAAAATAAATAAAGAAAAAATACATTCACTTAAATTTTTTTACTAAGAAATTTTAAATATGCCACGGTGAACTTACAAGAATAGTTCATGTGGCCAATCAAGCTTACGGCTATATCACATTGAAACTCTGGTTCCCGTTGATCGATTGGATATACGAAATATTGTAAGCTTGTATGTACAGGTAGTGTAATGAATGACTGTTATATAGCCTTCTTCTCGGGTATATATTTCTTCTTAAACAATGTTGGGTCCAAAGCTGCTGAATTAATGATTCTGGTAAAACGACGAATGTTGATAAATGCATCGACGACTAGTGACGAAAATTAAACTGCATGAATTCGGCAGTTTTCACTGCGACCGCTCCGACGATTATTTTTTAACTTCATGGGCGATTATTAAACTTTACAAATAATAAATCACTTTATCGAGGACCACTCAACACGACATTTTCATCAAAATCTGTTTCACAATCACATTTCATAATTTTCTTCTTCATCTTATTTATCTTCTTCGTTGTCACCATCAGCAATAGTCGTTATGCAATGCCGCTTTCTTGAACCTAACCAGAGCATCACTACCGAAGTTTAGCTCCAACAACTGGATGAAATGCTTATTGATGTGAAAAAAATTGTTATTTAATGCCCCTGCTGTTGCTGTTGCTGCTAAATAACAATCGTCTTGACGGATAACGATAAACACAAACAACGATACGTATATATATAAAAATATAAAACTTATATTTTCATCCTTCGTCAGTGACGGTTGTGTGGGGAGTGGTAGTCAGAAAGAATCACACCCATACGAGGGAGTTGACTAGCGACAGTTGTCTTCTCTTCTTTTGTGTTCTCTCTGCGTCTTCTCAATGTTCTGCTATTGGCCCGAAAAAACCCGAACCTTATATAAAATGAAATTTCCACCAATTTTTGCCATCTTGGGTTTTCGCTTAATTGTGTCATCTATGGCTAGGCACATCTGTCATTCATTGCCTTTTAAGCTGACTGTCTTTGATGTAATCATACTTCCGTCAGTCTTGTTTATATTTTCTGCTTTCGACATCGACCACATTTCTGTCGATCCTTTTGATCCTTTCGATGTCAATTACATTTCTGTCGGGTTACAGAAATATATCACAAATATGGCCAACGACATGGCAGTATTTGTTTTCATTACAAATGATTGACCGCATGTTACCCAGATGACAGTGCAGGAAATCATCAACTTGGAATGCGAAACTGTACCACATCTAGCATATTGCCCTCAACCTCTGACCACTACTTTTTCAATCATCTTGACACTTTTTAAGCCAAACGACAATCTGTTACAAAGAAGATGCAGAAATTACATTGAAAGATTTCTTGACGTCCAAACCTTTAGAGTTTTATTGTAAATGCATAAATAACATTGTAACTCGATGGCACAAATGTATAGATGTTCAGGATTCCTATATTGACTGATTTGAAGAATGTTTAAATAAATTCAAATACATTAGTTCAGAAAGAAAAGTTTATTCTAAAATTAGATATTATTATCGGAACAACTTGATATTATGCCGTAGGTATATTCACTAAAGTGCCTTACTTGATACACGCTTGGGCGATCATGTCTCTTTCGGTCTATGACTGACTACACAGAAGATTTTTCCGAAGTAGATTGCTATTCAACAGGAATTCAACCTCGACATTACAATTTCCCATTCCCAGCAGATATCTACTGCACCACAAAAATTTGGTCGTAGTTCGGTGTCACATTTAAGAAAAAAAATCCTTCTCAGACATTCATAACTCTGCATGATATATTTGCTTTTGACTCTGTTTACATATATCTCTGTGTAACTTGTGTCATTCATAAATATCTCGTATTACAGTGTAGCTGTTGCATTAGTCATCTTTAGTTTTCTTATTTTTCTGAGGTAGGATACAAATTGAAGTTAGATCATACAGTATAAAACTGAGTTTCTGAACCTCCTCTTCTATAAATACTTTCACGGCTTCTGCTCCGATGAACTTAGATCACTGGTGCACACTAGGTACGAATTTGCACGAAATACTAGATTAGCAACTAGGTCCCACCCTTTAACAGTGAAACCGATAAAATGTAACCGCAATTTCTACTCCAACAGCTTCTTTTTCTCGCACTTCCCGCCTGTGAAATTCCCTTCCACATACTTGCTTCCCCGACAGCTAGAATCTCCAGGAATTTAAATGTAAGGTCAATAGACACCTCCTAACACACTAACTCTCATGCATTTTCTCAAACACTCTTCCCATCTGCATCCTTACCCGTCTATCACCCTCCTTCTGACATTTCTTATATCTAACCACTATTTCTCACCACCTTCCCCTATGTAGCGCCCTGCGCAATAGCGGCAGTGGAATGCCTTGCTTGGGGTGAAATGATTAAAAAAAATAAAAATAAAATAAAAATAACAATTATGTAATCAATAATGGTTCTTTGTGTCTTCTCCCGGGCGTCTCCCTGTCCATAGGTATTTTGGTTTTACTATTCTGCCATTGGTCGTTAACTGAGCACCATTAGAGTGCTTTCATAACTATTTTTCTTAGTAACTACGTGATTGTTTGTTAAGTACCAATAGCTCCAGTTTTCGCAGCCTACGTTTTGGGTTCTAAGTTCGAACTTGTAAACTATTTGACCTTTTCATTGTTTCCCGACTTTGGCATTCGATGTTAATTGCCAGCGATTTACATTGTGTTATGCAGTGTGCTTTAAAAGTTATCTATTTTGTTCTTTCGTACTGTTTACCGTATTATATTGCTACCGTTATATACAGTGGCGAGTTAATAAATGAGCTACCCAGATAAAACAGTTTTTATTTTTAATTTTAATTAAGTAACTGTAAGTATTAATCAATGTAGTTTAAGGGTAGTAATTGTAATTATTAAGGTCTGCTATGCAAGCTGATATATTCACGTGAACACCGTACGAGGAGAGATACAAGTTTGAAAATATAGTACATGGTCCACATTAATATTTTGAAAGATTCGTTTGTTTTCTAAGGCTTGACAACTTGTGCAGGTTATTTAAAATATTTTTAAATCGCAAGAATTTTGTCTTTGAGATAAAAATGATTTACTTGTAAAAGTCCTACAAATTAACTGTGGGAAAAGAACTGGATTCATATTTTTTTTTCGTAAGGGAACATAACGAACCCTTTTGAGAACACGGCTCTTTGATTTCCAATTCCGAGACGTTATCTATCTCTATATATAAAAGGCAATCTGTGAATCTGTGTGTGGCTGTTCCCTATGCACGCCTACATTTTTAAAGCTACGCTATTCAAACTTTCTAGGGACACATATCTACAGGGAAGCCAGGTCGACACATACTTTTGAGCAATTTTCCCTTTCACACTTTTTGGCCAGTGGACACGATTGTTTACATTTGCTCTGTAAAACATCTAAGATCTAAGATGGTTGCTGAATTACGTCACAGAAATCAAATCACACGTGTCAAACGCGACTAAAATATATTTTATTAAAAAAATAATGAGCCTTTATATTTAAATTTTATTCCGACGTTTAAAAAATTCATTTGGTCAACAAAAAATATGAAAAATGTTCCCCATAATTTTCAAACAAAAGAAATATTTTTAAAAAAGTGTTTTTTTCAAACTAAAACAACATATGTAAAAAAGCGTAAATTTTCGTTTTAGGACCCAAAGACTAATATCCCTTCAAGTTTTTCCAAAATAGTCTTATTTCCGTGCAAATGAATATGCTGAACTCAAATCCGCAATTAGATATTGAAGAAACCGACTTTTTATGCTAACGACCAGAAAAATTAGGACTTCCTCTCGCTTTTTTTGTTAGCCATTACCTGCTTAGTGAGAGTCATTCACTGCAGAACGATTCTAGGCGTAGGAAGAAAACTTGGGTCTATTTACTTCTTTTACAGAAAAGTCCTTGCAGATATTAGTACGAGATTTTTTTTCGGTACTTAATTTCAGAAGAAAAAATTGAAAGGATTAAAAGTACCGACAGAAATGTGGTCGATGCCGAAAGCAGAAGATATAAACAAGACAGACGAATATATGACGTTCAGTGTTACATTTTCAAACCTCTGTTAAAGTGTTTTCCATATATTTAAACTTATGTGTTCATTCAAATTATATTTGAAAATAAATTTGCTAACCATTCTTCTTCTATGTGCCCTCGCTCCGTCATCCACCTGATTAGGTTCTTCAAATATGTTATCCGCTGCTTTCCCTTGTCTCTTTTCCCCTCTATCTGGCCTGTTAGTATCAGGTTCTCCAAGCCCTCCTTACTCATTGCATGTCCCAGGAACTTCAGCTGTCTCGTCCTGATGCTAAGTATTAATTTCCTTTTTGTTTCCATCATTTCTAAGACCTCATCATTGCTCACATGCTCGGCCCATGATATTCGTTGCTTCCTTCTGTAGAATCACATTTCAGTTGCTTCAAGTTTTTCCTTCATCTTTGATGATATTGTCCAGTATTCACTGCCATATTGAAGAACTGACATCACATAGCAATCCAGTTTTCTCTTCCTTGTTTTAAGCGAAATTGTCCTGTTTCTTAATACTTTGCTCAACTTCTGGAATACTTCCTTCGCCATGCCAGTTCACCTTCGGGTCTCTGTGTCGCACTTTCTAGTCCTTTCTTGTTACTTTCTTCTGCTACCTTCTGTAGAAGGTCTTGTAGTTTCCTTTCTGTATCTGCTATCAGCACTGTATCATCTGCGTATCTTAGGTTGTTTAAATTGTGGCCTCCGATTACGAATCCAGGCATAACTTCTAGGTTCCTCAAAATATTCTCGCTGTACAAGTTGAACAGATCCGGTGAAAAGACACGTCCTTGTCTTACGCCCCTTTCTAACTTTGTATATCTACTCACTTCATTACCTGTCCGTATGCAAGCAGTTTGCTGCCAGTAAAGATTGTTGATTACTCTCAAGTCTTCCCCAAATACGTCCAGGATGCCGAGCATCTCCATCAATTCTTTGTGGCATATTTTATCAAACGCCTTCGCATAATCAATAAAGCACAGGTATAAGTCCTTCTTCATTTGCATTGCCCTTTCAGAGAGCATCCTAATCATAAATATGGCATTCCTTGTTCTTGTGTCTTTAACGCAACCGCACTGTTCTTGTCCTATCTCTGGCTTGATTCTTCTCGCTCTATTCATCAGGATTCGGATGATCAGTTTTGTTATATGGTTCATTAAACCGATGATTCTGTGAAGTTCGCACTAATTTTCTCCTGGCTTCTTAGGTAGTGCTATGAAAATAGACTTGCTTAGGTCCTCTGGAATTGCTCCACTATTATAAATTTAATTTATTATTTCTGTAATTTTCTCTATACCAAATTCTTCCAGGGCTATCAGCAGCTCTATGACTATGCCGTCTGGTCCAGCTGCTTTGTTTTTATTCGCTTTGGCTACTACAGATTCTACTTCAGACTTTAATATTTCCGGTCCGTTCTCATCTTTGCGTATTATTGGTTGCTCTCTCTTGTCGTGGAAAAGATCTTTTATATATTCTTCCCATCGTTGTAGTATTTCCTCTTTCTCCAAAATGATTGTTCCATCTTTAGATTTTATACATCCTGTTGAAGAGCAGATTCTTTGCCCTGTCAATTCTTTTATTTCCTTATGCATGTCTGCTTTATTATTCCTGCTCAATCTCTCTACTTCTGCACATTTGTCATTGAGTCATTCCTCTTTAGCCTGTCTACATTTTCTTCTTATTTCCTTGTGTAGTTCCCTGTACTCCGTTCAATGTCTTGATATCATTTTCTGCCTCCTTTGCATAATTTCCAGAATCTCTTCAGTCATTCACTCATTTTTCTTTCTGTGCCTAACTTCCTTTGGAGCAATGTTGTTTGCTGATGTCACTATTGCTTCCTTTAGCGCGTCCCATTTTGAGTTCCCTTTCCCAATTTGTTCTTTGTATTTGGTTTTCACGCTGTGAGTGTAATATTTCTGTAGATTGAGGTAATTCAGGAGTGCGTTGTGTATCAGTTTTAGTGCTGCACTAGGCTTCTTCAATCTCCGGAGTTTCACTTTTAATTTGCAGATGACTGTGACGTGATCGTATCCACACTCAGCGCCTGGATAGGCTTTGCTTTGAACCACTGCATTTCTGAATCTGCTGTTAATGGCTATGTAGTCTATCTGGTTTTTCGTGTCACCTCCTGGGCTTCTCCATGCCCATAGACATCGTGAGTGTTCTTGAAACCAGGTGTTAGTTATTACCTGGTCATTTGCTATGTACCACTGGACCCATTTCTCTCCTCGTTCGTTGCAGATTCCTAAACCAAAGTTGCCAGTTATCATACCTTCCTCCCCTTGCCTACTTTGGCATTCAAATTTCCCATGATGAACCTAATTTCTTGTCTTTTACATTGAGCCTTGGCCTTCTCTAGAGTGGAGTAAAAAGATTCTATTTCTTCCTCGGTGTTTTATGTTGTTGGTGCATAGATGACTACAATTGCTATGTTGAACGGTCTCCTTTCAGTTTGACTAAGAGAACTTTATCGGAGAACTGGCAGTATCACAAAACACATTTCTTCATTTCTTCGTCCAGTATTAAGCCGACTCCTTTTTCATTATTTTTGCCTTCGAAGTATATTATCCTATGATTGTCGCTGCTGAAGTCTCCATTATTTGGCCATCTGGTTTCACATATTCCCAGAATATCAATTTTAGTCTGTTCATTTCCTACTGACATTATCTATTTGTCCGCAGCTGTTTAATGTCCTGACGTTCCATGTCCCCAAGGTAACCCTTTCTTTGTTGCGCACAGTCGCAGGGTAACGGTCCAGAGACACCTGTTGCTCATGTCGTTTCTTCCCGAGCGAGGGACATACTTTGGGAAAAACTGTCCCCTTTACGCCGTTGTTGCTAACAGTCGCTGGATGACGGTCAGGTGACACCTGTTGCCCATGTCGGTCCTTACCGGGCAAAGAATTGTTCTCTTTGGAACCAACCCCCTTCATGCCGTTAGGTTTAATATGTATTTGTTGTATAGCCATGATTTTACGCAAGATAGATAGATAGTGGAGTGGTATCCTGTTGCCTTTTCCACGGTGATTTATTGAGACACCACCTCTAGTTAGCTAACCGTTGACTCATCAAGAGTTCCTCCGCCCTTTGCAGGTTAATTTTTTTTTATCCTACCGGGTTGCTAACATACCGTATATAAAAAAAGAGGGGTGGAAAAAAAAACAAATATTAAGTATATACTTAGAATAAGTTAAAAGAAGCAGTCCTGTAAAGAAAAAGTGTCACTTCCCATAGTCACTCCTAACTAGCAAGAGAAAGCATCCCATATGCAGTAAACAGAAGATATTTTCTTTGAAATTTCGTCCTTCCTCAAAGAGTGCTTCTGTTTCATTTGGGTAATTCCGGCAAATGCTGATTTTGCGATAGCACGTGGTCTGGGGGAGGTGGGCAGAGACGAATTATGTTATTAACTATTTTACACTACAAAAATCAATTTTAAATTAAACATTAATATATTAATAAACTTAATTTAAAAAAATTCAATTATTCTGAAAAACAATTTTGAAAACAAAGCATGAAAAACAGTGAAATGAAGAATTTTAAGTTGCAAGAATATGCATGTAGACAGTCGAAAACAAATATAAATTAATTACATACATATGTTTAAATACCTGAGAAGGGATTTGATAGAAGTTTGGAAATGCGACAACAATGAAAAATATTAAGTTGCATAGAAAATAATATCCGATTTTAGAATCAACTTTACACATGAATCAGTCAGAATAGAAACCCAGAATATCTATACATTTCTAACATCGAGTAACAAAATTTTTCAGACATTTACAATAAAACTCTAAAGTTATTTTAAGATGTTTGTAGATAAATTCAAAAACAAATATAGCTTGAATGAACACAGAAGTCTAAATATATAGGTATACACGGTGATTAGTTCCAGTGACTTGATCCAAAGAGTTGTGAGTTCAATTCCAGGCTACCGCAGTGATGAACAAGTAATTTAGAGAGCCAAGTTAGAGGAAGATAACTCGTTATTACCAAAAGAGGCTTCGCGCAGTAAATAAGAATGATTTACTCCAGTGATTGTAAAAAAAGAGTTTGATTCGAAATTCCTAGCCCCTGAAGAAGGCAGGAGCGTACAACGGCCGAAACATGGTAAAATGGCTACAAGGATGATGATAATAGTCCGCATAATGTAAATAGTCTATATAGAAACCGCTTTAACGGAGGTTCGAAAATGTGACACCGAACGCTTATTTATGCAGCAAATGCATGCATTTCCAAAAACTAACTACCAAGAGACGGGAAAATTCATCAAAACACAGAATGAGGAACTGCTATATTATGCCTATACTTCTATATGGTAGTAAATGCTGGACAGTTAAAAATGAGATTTAGGGCAATAGAAATGTAGTGGTCTATATTTTTGAGATGAGGTAGTATTTACACTATTTACATTGTTCGATCTATTTTCCTCATCTTTGTTACCATTTGTACGACGTTTCGGCCATTGTACGCTCCGGCCTTCTTCAGGTGCTAGGAATTTCGAACCTAACTCTTTAGAGAGTTATCTTTCTCTAACCCTGTAAGTTACTTGTTCACCACTGCTGTAGCCTGGTATTGAACTCACAAATCTTTGAGTCAAGTCACAGGAACATAAGGACATATGGCCTAGTGAATATAGACGTTGGTTGGATAACTCATGACTTCCAAAAGAGGCATTACTACGCGAGAAATGGAGTTCATATACTCCAGCGATTGTAATAAAAGGTTCGGTTCAAAATTCCTAGCACCTGAAGAAGGCCGGGGCATACAACGGCCGAAACGTTGTACAAATGTCAACAAAGATGAGGCCAATAGTCCCAATAATGTAAATACTAGAAATGTAGTTCTACAAAAGCACGCTGAGGATACTGTTAATGGAGCGTGTTAGAAACTAAGTTTTAAGGATAAGGTTGGTGCATTGGATATCGGCTCGGAACGAGAAATCGGGGAGCCGAGTTCGAATTCCAGTTGAATTCATTGCATTCACTTACGCGCAAATACCTTTGGGAAAGGTATTAATCCGTCTCTTCCTTCCAGTTATGGGTTAAATAACAGGACGGATTGGGTTCTATAGCCTTGGTCGGCAACCTGTCTACCGCAGAAAGCAATGGCAACCTACTGCAGGATAATTTTCTGCACAGTCAGTCATGTCTCTTTCGAGACATGATCGCCAAAGCATGTATCACGTATGGCACATAACTGACTAACTGACTGAACCAAAACAAAGACTTAGAATCAGAGTGAGCTGGAATTAAAATAAAGAATGAGAAAGAATGACTTGGAAAATTCGATACTCACAAGACAAAAAAAGGAAAGAGGGGTTAGTGGGCCACCTACCTGTCAAACCTATTTGAACGTACGGCAGAAGAGTTAGTGGGAAGGATCGTAGATAAACAAATATAACTATCAATCACGTCCTGAAAAGATTCAGAGAATAAGATAAACATAATCCTGGTAACGGTTAAAAAAAAGCACGTTTGTTTATTTGTTTCTTTGTTTTTTATTGCTTTTGGCGTAACGGTGACCGGTGTTTAAATTAGTATCAGCTAGACGAGTTCAAGTTACCGACTAATCAGTTGCTTTCACACTCACATCTTTGGAAAAGGCATGAATCCAGCGCTTTGCAGCCACCAACAGCTATAGGTTAAATAAGCAGTTTAGCCATGGATGTCGGCTGGTCTAGAAGAAGAGCAATTCTAAATATTCCAAATCGGTGGTAAGGCAACGGGAAATTATTCCACTTTCTCTAGAGATCTGCAAAAATATTAAATGCAACGTTATATCGCCTTCTGCTATCTCATTGAATCTTGGTATTTTGTTACTCTCCTCCCCTTCTCTCTCTTTCTCTCTATCCTCAACGTCTTTGCAGTGAACGGTTGCGTCTTAGTGACTTTTTCGCCTTGCTTTGAATGAACCAGGAAGTTTTTCCGTCTGAATCCATCTTGCACAAATGCAAATCAATCATCCGGCCGTGCATAGAATACTGTTGTCATATCTGGTCAGGCGCTCCTGCTGTTCATCTCAGGGTTTTCGACAGGCTCCAAAGGAAAATCTTTGACATGATAGGTCCCGAATTGGCAGCTCGACTCTAGCTACTTTCTCACTAGCGGGATGTGGCTTTCCTCTGTCTATTCGACAAATATTTTCATGGCTTCTGCTTCGATGAACTTAGGTCACTGTTGCCCCCTCCTCAAGAATTTACTCGTGCAACCAAATTGGCAACAAGGTCCCACCCATTTCCAGTTTGATCAACCGAATGCAGCCGACAATTTTATTCAATCAGCTTATTTTCTCGCACTTCTCGCCTGAGGAATACTTTTGTATACTTGCTTTCCTGGCGGCTACAACCTGCAGGAATTTAAATGCAATGTCAGTTCCCTTCTCTTATCCACTTGACTCCTGTCCTTTCTACATCACCCCCGTATATCTTGTTTTTTTCTCTTCTCTTTACCTTCACAACTATCTTCACACTTGTGTTCCCCTCCTTCTCTTGCTCTTTCTCTGATACGCCTTGTAACTAGTTCGCCTTTCTCTTTACTGTCCTCCTGCCTAAACTTTTATTCTCTTATGTATCTGTGCATCAGTGGTTGTACCGACTTGCTTAAGGTGAAACGATTTTTTTTTTAAATTGATTTATTACCGTTGAAAGTCTTCGTATGGCGTAGTTACTGTTATTTGGTTAAATTCTTTCCTTGTGATTCTGTAGACCCTGTCCACGAGATTTAATGACGGGAGGTCCTTTCTTAGAAACCCTTTATTCATTCGATACCTCTTTAAACATTGGTCCGAAAAAAAGAGTCGCATGAATTGATAGTTTGGACAATGTCTTAAAATTGACAGGAGATAATTGCCTATTTTACGCTTTATTTCAAGGCATAAGCCACCATACTTAAAATGTTAAAACAGGTTTTTTTTCTCGTAGGCTTTCAATTCATTCTGTTTCTAAAATTCTGTGAACTGCTTCAGTAGTTTGGAGGCTCAGTTACTGATTATGGTCATTTAGAGGGATTATATTAATAATCCCTCTAAATAGCCATAATTTTAATAGCTTTTTCCTTCAGTTTAGCATCCGAAACACGTACTGCTAAATAGTATTAGTAGTAATATATAATTTTAATAATAAATATAATGATAATGTTGATATAGTTAACTTTTAAATAAGTACATAAAACAACCTTTTTACGATGTGCGTTGTGGTGCAGTGGATATTGGCTTGGAACGAGAAATCGGGAAGCCGAGTTCGAATTCCCTCTGAATCTAAAAAAGATATGCGATTATAATTTTATATACACGTGTTTTTCGTTGTTTTTCCAGATCCAACGGCAGTATATAACATGCCTACTCCTCGTTGTGGTACAGTGGAACGAGAAACCGGGGAACCATGTTCGAATTCCAGTTGAATTCCTTGCATTCACTTACACACAAATACCCTTGGGAAAGGTATTAATCCGTCTCTTCCCTCCAGTTATGGGTTAAATAGCAGGACAGATTGGATTCTATAGCCTTGGCTGGCAACCAGTCTACCGCAAAAAGCAATGGCAACCTACTGTCAAGTTAGCCATGTCTCTTTCAAGATATGATCGCCCAAGCGTGTTTCACGTATGGCACTTAACTGACTGACTGACTAAAGGCTCGTAATAAATGTAAATACTTTCGTTGCACAATTATGATTGCAATAAAGATAACGGTAACTGAAGGGACAATAATGTTTGCAAGGCTATTCACTCTAGAGACGATATCAGCAGATTATATGCGAAGGAAGGAAGGAAGATAACCATCAATATTGAAGACATGCGATAGAAGAATAAGAAGCATGACATTCGCTCGTAAAAATAACGCAAGTGATAAATAAAAAGACGACAAACTTGCGGGCAGTGAAAAAAGCGACTAAAAGAAACAAAATAGAAAAATTTAAAAAAAAATTATTGTGCAGAGAAAATCAGACCCAGCAAAAATGTCTTTCTCTAGGAGGATACTAAAAATTCAGTGGACGGAGCTGGAAACTAAGAAAGAAATCTTAAAAAATGAAATCGGAAAGAAAACTTTAACTCAAAACCAAGAAAAGACAGCTAAAAGACTTGAATATACAATAAGGAAGAAGGATCTGGAAAACTTAACCCTCACAGGGCATTTTGAAGAAAAGAAATATATGGAAAGGCAGCGACTTGTGTGAATGGATGGCAAAAAGTTGGCGTAAGGACCTTAGCAAAGAGAAACTTCTAAGAGTCACATAGAGATAAAAAAAAGAAACTAATACTTAACATTTGGAAGAAACAGTTGAGGTTTCTAGGACAAGAGGAAGAAGGACATGGAAAATTTTATACTCACGAGACAGATAGAAGGCAAGAGGAACAGAAAAAACAACGCATAACATACATAGTGTGCTTGATTAACTGGATGACGGAATAAAATTTAAGAAAAATAACAGAAAGACAAAATATTTAAGAGCTGCAAAGGACATGGAAAGACATGATCGCCTACACTCTGAGGAGAAAGATGAAGCGCTAGTCCTAGAAATTTGTTGATGGATGGTCCTTTCTAAGAGCTACCTGCTTCATTCGAAGCCTTTTTAAACATTTATATGAGAAAAGCGTTGTATACAGCTGATAGTTTCACCAGTAACAACCACCGGATAACTGTGATGAATATGCAGATATGAAATATAATGTATGAAATATAATACATGAAATATAATGTATGAAATATAATACATGAAATATAATACATAAAATATAATGTATGAAATAAAATACATGAAATGTAATTTATGAAATATAATTTATGAAATACAATATATGAAATATAATGTATGAAATATAATACATGAAATGTAATGTATGAAATATAATCTATGAAATATAATACATGAAATGTAATGTATGAAATATAATGTATGAAATATAATACATGAAATGTAATGTATGAAATATAATACATGAAATATAATACATGAAATATAATGTATGAAATATAATGTACGAAATAAAATACATGAAATATAATCTATGAAATAAAATACATGAAATATAATGTATGAAATATAATGTATGAAATATAATACATGAAATATAATGTATGAAATATAATGTATGAAATATAATACATGAAATATAATGTATGAAATATAATGTATGAAATATAATACATGAAATATAATGTATGAAATATAATGTATGAAATATAATACATTAAATATAATGTATGAAATATAATGTATAAAATGTAATACATGAAATATAATATATGAAATATAATACAGGAAATATAATTATCGATGTTTTCAGGGAAGAAACAAATTTTTTTCAAGTGCTAAAAGTAATGAAAGAAATCACTACAACATTCACATTGTAAAGGACGAGGTGGTGTTAATCTCGACTTAAAATTTTATTGTTTGATAACCCGTAGATAGATATTTTATAAATCTTCTTAGCGGCATCCACTTTGACTAAAAGGTAACAGGGAAGCAAAAAATATCGATGAGGGTTGTTTTTTTTCTGAATACCAAGCAACAAAAAACGGGACATTGATACTTTTTAAGTGTTACTCGATATTAATTCATGCTTAGGATTAGGACAGTTACTGTCGGCCCTTGACTGGAGATAGACCTTTCCATCACGTGGTTCTGATGCCAACCGTTCGTATTGCCAGTCAAACATCGAGATGTGTAAATAAACAATAAGTTGGTTAGAAAAAAGCTGATGTGAGATCTATATAACAGAAGTTGTTTAATGTCACTTATCTAACTATTTCGGCGAGAAAACAAGATCTTGGAAAAATGTAGGGTTTGCAATCTTATTTCTTAACGTGGCTTTTGTCTTTTATCTTGTTACGATGTAAGCATGCATCAGATCCTGTCTCACCTTTCGGTGCCCATCAACAAGATCAGGAACTTGGAGAAATTATTAGCCGCTCGGTGGAGAGCTTGGGCGAATGCCACCTTGCATGGTTACAGCCAGTTGAAATATTAGCAAATCAGACTTCATTTAAATATATTTCTGTTAAAACCTTGAAATAAAAAACATCCTAAAGAAGACGATACAGCGTGGGACTTAAAAATAAAACTATTACTAATAAAGAAAATGAGAGAGCAACTAATAAAATACAAATGACTTCAAAATGTCACTCATAAGACAAGAAAATCGAAACCGAAGCGGTTGCCTCGCTTAAACTCGTAAAGATAATACACGCTGTAGACATCGGGTAATTGTAAGTCAGACAACTAAACAATTGAATTCTGAAAGTGGATACAAAAAGCGCTTGATGTATTTATTTCAAGGAATCGAATAATCTGGTCACAAAAAGTTTTGAAAGTTCTTCCTGTAAGCCAGAAGATAAAAAATGTCTTCCTCTATTTTTTATACAACTCCAAGTATATACTATCTCTTTCCTTCAAACATTTGCTTTCACTCTTTTCACTCGCTGTCTCTCCCATATCACACGTGAAAACTTGCAAATTTCACGTATTCCTGGTAATATATGGATGAAGAGAGAAAGAGAAATATTTGTCAATATATATATATATATATAATATAGATAGATAGATAGATAGATAGATAGATAGATAGATAGATAAACATATTTCTAAATGGAACTTTGTGTGCGTGTGTGTGTGTCCGTTACCTATAGACTCCGAAACGGCTGAACCGATTTTCTTGAAAATTTACACAGTTGTACTATAAGTGTCGAGGTACCGCCGATAAATATCGAAAACTGATGATCGAAAATATCGGGTTATTGATGGAGTGTTCCAATTTTAATCAGATTTGATACACTCATAGACGAAGACACAAGAAACGATATTCAGAAGTTTCAAGGTTGAAGTTTTTACAATAGTGCAGAAAATCAATAATGTATATATATATATATAAAAGGCAAGATGTTTGTGTGTTTGTCTGTTTATCTGCCTGTATGTCTGTATTTTTTTCAGCCTTTTTATTTTAGTTTTTGCTTCGGGTTTGGCTCTAAGTAGGTATAATTGTAGTTCTTAGTCTCAGCCATGATACAATTTACTCAGAGGACTTATGTAGCCTTCAAAATTCAGTTTACGACGAAAAAAACTACGGTTTCGCTGTAACTGGAAGCAACTATTGCTTTTTACTCGTTAGTGCCAACGGCCAAAGAATCTGAGCTCCAGGACCATGGATTAGTTTTAAAGCTTTCATTGCATCCGAGCAACGCCGGGCTATACTGCTAGTATATATATATATATATATATATATATATATATATATATAGTTATTACTATTGGTATATTAATAGCATACTGCAACTCAAAAGCTATTACTATTTGGTGTTCAATATCCCACATCAGGCAGTGAAATCACTGCCTGATGATGGTATATTAAACCACTAACAATAGAAAAATAGAAAACTACAATAAAAAAGAAAAAATGATGCAAGACTAGAACAGACAAAACAAACAGGAAAGATATGTCATGAAAAGGAAGAAGAAAAAGAAGAAAATCAAAAAGAGAATCTAAGAGCAAGAAAGAGAAAAGAAGAAGAATACAAAAGTACAACAAAAAAGAAGAAAAAAGGAAAATAGTCAACACTATAATGGACAGAACAAACAGGAAAGTGTCATGAATAAGAAGGAAAAGAAAAAAGAAGAAAACGAATAAAAAAAAAGAAAGTGTAAGAATTACAATAAGAAAAGGAGAAGAGAAAAGTACAATGAAAAAGAAGGGGAAACATAGACAAGACTAAAAGACAGAACAAACAGGGAAATATATCATGAATAAGAAGAAGAAAAAAGAAAAAGAAAAAAAATCAAAGAACGACAATAAGAAAAGAAGCAGAATAGAAAAGTACAATAAAAAAGAAGAAAAAAGAAAAATAATCAAGATTAGAAAAAATAGAACAAACAGAAAAATATGTCGTGAATAAGAGACAGAAAAAAGAATGAACATCAGAAAAACTGAGAGTGAAAATAATTTTAAAAAAAGACGAATAGAATATGAAAAAGAAGAAAACGGAAAAAATCTGAGGCTCGATAAGAATTTGACAGAAAGAGTGAAAAATATTTCATAAATAAGAAAAAGACGAAAAGCAAAAATGAAAGTCAAAGAATGACGATAAGAAGAGAAGAAGAATAGATGATAAGAAAAAAAAAGAATAGACAGAAAAGAACAAAGTTTTCGTTTTTCTTTTCGACTTTTTTTCATTCCTGACATTTTATCTTCCTGTCGTTTCTTTTCATTTTTCTCGTTTTCGTTATACATTTGTATACTTATTGTCATTCTGTTTTTGTTTTTTGTTGTTTTTTTTTTTTGCATTTACTCGTTTTTATTTTCCTCATTCACGATTTCTTTTGTATGTTTCGTCTGTCTATTGTCTTGCCTCAAATTTCTTTTTTCATCGTCTTCTTTGTACTTTTCTATTCTTCTTCTCTTATTTTCATTCTTACGTTTTCCTTTTGTTTATCTTTTCTTCATCAATGACATTTTTCAATTTTTCTGTCTGTTCTTATATTGACTCTGATTTCTTCTTTGTTCTTCTTTTCTATTCTTTTATTATTGTCATTCTTGGATTTTCTTTTTGCTTCTTTTTCTTCGGGCGATAAAATAAATATATTGAGCAGAATCCTGAAAAATAAGAAAAGAGGAAAGGAATTCTAAACTTGAAGCAGAAATAAAAAAACATTCAAGATTACAAACGAAGAAAGAACGTCTTTTCTTACTTTTCATGATCCTTCTCGTTATATTTTTTCTGTCACCTCAACTTTATTGTTCTTCTTAGCTACGTTTGACATTTATATGATTCTTTTCACATTCTTAATCTTGCATGTGTTTTCTATCATTTCATCCAGTTCTTTAACTGTGAATCCGTAGCACCTGTCAACAATATTCGAAGACAGTCTTCACCAAGATCAACAGGCTTCCTTCACTCCAAACCATTTTTCCCCATTGAAAAAGTGGTTATATACCGCTGATAGCTTATATATTTTTATGCATGAGATCCTTGTGGATGTCTCGATCAGATAAAGCTCTTCAAGAAAATAAATCTTGTTTCTGAGTTTTGGTTTTGTAGCAAAATGTGATGTCGGATGAAATTACTCTTAGCACGGCCTCTTCTAAGTTCTATTTCCTTATCTTCTATACTAAATTTGTTATAACCGATTTATACACCATGGTATTTGAAGTGTGTAATATTTACGAACACCTCATCCTGAATTCTTAAGACGAATCCAGATCAGAATTTCTGTTTTGGAAAGGTTTATTTTGTGTCCTAGTTCTTGGAATACTTGGTAGGGGATTTTTTAAAGATCATTTTTATATCTGTGTCGTCAACATGTAGAAGAAGTGATTAAAAGGGAAAATTTTAGAATAAAGAAAAATAATATAAATGGAAGAAGGAAGAAATTGGGATAGAAAAGGATTTATAAAAGCAACAGAAAAGGTAAGAAAAAAGATAGAGAAAAAGCAATGGAAAACATGAGAAACAAATGAAGAGAAAAGTAAAAGAATTTTTGAAGCAATCCGACAGAAGAAAAGATGTTAAGAATTAATGTCGTCAACATGATTGGTTTCCCTATCTAAGTTGGTAAGGCACTATTCATGTAAAACAGTCGATGTTCATGTAAAACAGTCACCCAAGTGTAGGAGACTCGGTATTTAGGATTCATGTTGTTGGAATACTGAGTTTGAGTTTGAGTTTTGTTTAACGGCATATCAACTTCTGTGGGTTATTTAATGCCAAAATTTGGGATTTTAAGGTATTTTTTAATGTTTGGTTATAGTGAGAAGATTGATTTAGTCAGATTATAAGGAAAATGTTTTTGTTTTTATTTTTATTTTTATTTTTTTTAGAAAACTGAAAATGTCTTCTAACTTTATATTCAAAACATTTTTGCTGAGGATGATTATTTTTACGCCATAAATGTTTTGGCAATGATTTTTCTTTCAAAAATGTATTGTTAGTAATATTTCCTCTTCAAACATGTATATTTTTCTATAAAAGTATATTTTTATGTATATATTTTTATAAAAGTTTATTTTTATAATTTCATGGTGTTTTGACCCGAGTTTTGGGGGTTAACTATTTGCCCATCGCTGGTACCCTAACAGGTGCTATCACTCCGGGTCAGAGTGGACCTTGGAACAACAGCAATTAAGAGGTGGATCTATGCTCCTCACAAGGCCCCAACCAGAGACCTTGCTGCCGGATGCAGTTTACCGTCATGCCCAGGATCATTTTCGAATACTGATTGTTCTCAATCTGATGATAAATTTTAGTAATTAGAAATAAGTTATTGGATCTTGTTCGGCACCAAGCGTGAAACGTTAAACTGAAATACGCAAATGCATTATGTTTTTTATAGGCAGGTTATGTAACCTTCGCTCTACTAGTGGTGGAATGGAGAACACCTCAATGTTGGAATTCAGAGAACTGATTTCCTATTCTAGTCAGGAGTGCGATATTCACTAGCGCGTAAACAATTTTGATAATGGTATAAATCTACCCCTCCCACAGCTATGGGTTAATTACTAAGACTAGTTTCATTAAACCATTGTTTTATGAAAGATTATTTTAATCAAAGAATATTTTATGGCTTTAATTAACCCTCTAGGAACATTCGTATCATATTTGATACAGTATGAAAACAAGCCTTGAAAGAAATATTTTCCTGAAAATTTTTTTAAGAAAAATATTTTATAAATTTCAAATGAAAGCAGTACTGACTGCTCAGTCAATGACTACCAAATGTTTCCTTATAGGGAAATACCAAATGTTTCCTTATAGGGAAATACTGTATCAAATATGATACGAATGGCCCTAGAGGGTTAATTCACTATTATCTCAGAAATGGTTTTTTAACCCTCTAGAGCCATTCGTATCATATTTGATACAGTATGAAAACAAGCCTTGAAAGAAATATTTCCCTGAAAAATTTTTTAAGAGAAATATTTTATAAATTTCAAATGAAAGCAGTACTGACTGCTCAGTCAATGACTACCAAATGTTTCCTTATAGGGAAATACTGTATCAAATATGATACGAATGGCCCTAGAGGGTTAAACTGCAAAATTTGATGAGCCTTAAAAATGAATTAATATAGTCTTCATGTCACTGACTTGAAAAAAGTAAAACGGTAAAGTTGTGCCTTGGCAGCAATTACAGAATGAATAGTTTCTGATTACCAATAAAATCAAGTAAATTTTGACGTTACTTGCGATGAGAAAAGCTAATGGATAGCTGACAATTTCGGCCTTTACGTTTTAAAAATACACGTCCCGAGGCCTGTACTACAAGGATTGATGTCAAAATTAGTAATAGTTTTCATGTTATCTTACGTCTTTTTTCACGCTTTCATTATGTTATCATTGTCGGTTTCCTTATTTCGTCAGGTTTGTCTTTATCGCCATTCTTCCTGATCGATTTCATCAGCTTTGTTTTATATTCTGTTCGTTTTATTTCCCTAGTCGCTTTCATTTATTTCCTTTAGAGAAACTTTCCTCACACTACTTTTGCTAGTTGCCATTGCTCTCTCTCTCTCTCTCTCTCTCTCTCTCTCTCTCTCTCTCTCTCTCTTTGCACCCTAACTTGGACTATTTTGTCTACTATCTCTATTTAGATATATTATCATGTATCCATAAATATATTCAAACCGAATTGTACATTACGCTCTCACACCCTGATTGAGCACTCTGGAAGAATGGTCGACTTTGAAAAACAGTAGCTACTCTGGCATCTACGCATCGTTCATTCAGCAATGAATTAGAACACTCTCAGCTATTGGGCGTGTATAATGATAATATACACGCTAAAAAGTCTGCCTCCTTCTACCGAGCGCCCGTAGCTCAGAGGTAGAATGGCCGACTGACGCCAATACGGTCGGGTTTCAATCCTGGGTAAAAAAACAATTGGCTGTCTAACCGTACTGATGAGCTGTGATACAGCGAACCAGATCTGTCTGCGGATGACTATATATATATATATATGTGTGTGTGTATGTGTGTGTAGTATTTAAATTATTCGGATTATTGGCCCCATCTTTCTTGGCATTTGTATGACGTATGCTCCGGACTTTTTCAGTTGCTAGGAGTTTCGAATCGAACTCTCTATTACAATCACTGAGGTATATCATTTTCATTCCTTGCGTAGTAATGCCGCGATTCGAAGTTATGAGTTATCTCCCTCTAACCCTGCAAATTACTTGTTCACCTCTGCTGTAGCCTGGTATTGAACTTACAACTCTTTTGGTCAAATCACATGAATTAACCAACGTCTATATAAAGCCAAAACGTCGTTCTAATGGCAACAAAGATGAAGACAATAGTTCGAATATTGTAAATACTGTGAATACTACCTCATCTCAGAATTATAGACAAAAAATATATATAGTATATTGAGGCAAAGATAATTATTTAAACATATATTGTTAAATATAACAAACATGGATCTCATAGTCTCTAATAACTCTACAGCAACATAACTAAATCCTCTACAGAAAACTAATGTAGTGAATCAATTCACCTGTCCGTTCAGACATGATATCTCTGATACCAATAATAAACCTACTACATATATTGATTTTACTAGAACCACGCTCTCAAGTAGATTTACCTGTCACTTTTCTGATCTTAGTTCTATTAAACAAGATTTCTTAAAAAATATAGCCATGTGTGTAACATTAGACAGATATAGATTAAACAACAATACTCACACATTCACATAGTAAAAAGAACTTTCAGATATTAGGGTTCATTTACATTAAATCAAAGCCATATATACTCAATAAAATTACATTTCAAACTAGTCACAACATATTACATTGCATCTAGACATATGGTTCTACTGTTAATGTTTCGGTCTCTCGTGTGGTATGGCGTCATAGAACCCCATCCAATAATTTACGAGCTGCGTCTGCTATTTCGTGACTGTTATCGTCGCAAAGCAATCTTTTGTGTCAACTTAACAGAATATTTTTGTAGTGAATATCTTTGTGTTAATGTCCATACAACCACTCTTAAGATGGCTCATATGAACCGAAAGCTTAGATCTCGGAACAGCGTAATAAAAAATACCCAAATGTAGGACAATTATTGTCTTTATTTTCACCAGAAATTCAAACTAAAATAAGATGTTTAAAACATGATTAAACATAATAGACATTCATTGTTTGTTACACTTAACAATATATATATATATATATATATATATATATATATATATATATATTCCATTTTTAAACGAGTTATTTCGCTACCCAGGTTTCTACCATGAGTGGTGTCTTTACAAGCCAGAGGTACATGACCCAGATGGCCAAAAACAAAATATATTTGAGCTCAACCAAAGACACTTTTAAGACCATGTGGTTCAATCACAGATCTACATTTAAAATTTAAAAAATTAAAAAACAATAAAAAATTGGCTTACCACGTCTGGAAATTGAAATCAAAATATGGAAAAGACCCAGACATAACGTGCAGCATTTTAAAAACAGCCAAGCCTTGTAACGGTGGTCAAATATGTAGACTCTGCCAAGAAGAAAAATTAGAAATTATGATAATCCTAGATAAAGACCAAACTGTTAAATGAAAGAACAGAAATTATGATTAAATGCATCCACACTAAGAAATGCCTATTAAGTTCATACAACCATAGATGAAAACGTCATAATCCGTTTTAATTTAAACAATGCGCGTTCATAAATTCTATGCCA
>JBBBDQ010000357.1:7282500-7285000 GCA_037127315.1 Ascarosepion bandense | reverse complement strand
GAAGAAGAAGAAGAAGAAGAAGAAGAAGAAGAAGAAGAAGAAGAAGAAGAAGAAGAAGAAGAAGAAGAAGAAGAAGAAGAAGAAGAAGAAGAAGAAGAAGAAGAAGAAGAAGAAGAAGAATTTATGAACAAGAAATGGTTGGTAACTGGAAGAAAGACTCATAAATTATCTATAAGATTAACAGAAATTATTGAGCATTTCAAAACGTTATCTAAACTTATTTATAAATGGAACTTTGTCTGTGTGTGTGTGTGTCTGTGTGTTTGTGTGTCCGTTACCTATAGACTCCGAAACGGCTGAACCGTTTTCTTGAAAATTTACACAGTTGTACTATAAGCGTCTGCGAGTGTTTTTAGCTAGGTTTTGTGTCAAGGTACCCCCGATAAATATCAAAAATCGATAATCGAAAAAATCGGGTTATAGAAGGAGGGGTCCGATTTTAATCAAATTTGATACACTCATAGAAAAAAACATAAGAAACTATATTCAGAAGTTTCAAGGTTGCAGTTCTTACAGTAGTGCAGAAAATTGATAATATATACATATAAAAGGCAAGATGATTGTGTGTGTGTGTCTGTTTATCTACCTGTATTTTTTCAACTCTTTTATTTTAGTTTTTGCTTCGGGTTTGGCTCTAAGTAGGTATAATTACAGTTCTTAGTCTCAACCATGATACCATTTACTCAGAGGACTTATTTAGCCTTCAAAATTCAATTTACGACGAAAAAAACTTATTTGATATCAATACCAGGAAATCTAAATTTGAACTAAATCCATTCATTTTTCTTTCATTCTACGGTTTTGCTTTAACTGGAAACAACTATTGCTTTTTAGTCTTTCGTGCCAACGTCCAAAGAGTCTGAGCTCCAGGACCATGGATTAGTTTTAAAGCTTTCATTACTCCCGAGCAACGTCGGGCTATACTGCTAGTTATCTATAAGATTAACAGAAATTATTGAGCATTTCAAAACGTTACAGTTCATATTTGAAGAGAATTTTTTCAAGCGAAGTTTAAATTTTATGTTATGAGATGTAAATTTCCATCATTTTAGCATCTCATAACATAACATTACACTCCAAAAAAATAAATCAGATCAAAGTAATTCAAATTTAACAGACTAAGTAGCCACACACACATATACACAAGCAACCAAACCTCCTCCTATATACACATACTAACACATATATACTATTATAATAAAAACCGTTGTGTATTTATTTGTATATATATTCTAAGTTCTTTCTCTTTAGAACCAATTATGAAAATTTATTACAGTTATGAAAGCTCTTGCGACTTGTTCTGTCTTTAACTGTGCCTTATTATTTTATGTTTTTCAATAACTTTGCAGTCAAGTAGCGAAGAATATATATATATATATATATATATATATATATATATATATATATATATATATATATCCGAGTGAGTACAGAACGACGAAAGACATTTTTTTCACCGTCCAAAACATTAATTTAAAACAGTGCTCGATATGTGATGTATAGAGCTGTGAATATTTCTTCAAAAGTCTAACGGTCAAAACGGAAGACACATTCCCTTCATTATCAATAACCCCAACCAACCCCACAACAACAACGAACCAAATATAAACAGCGGATGATTCCAGCTCTTGCTTATTCCTCCTGACAAAAAGTTGGACACCCAACGTTGAAACAAACATATGATTGTAGAGGAGAGGACATATATAGAAAAAATTATGTACATGTTCTAAAACATAATTTATAATATATATATATATATATATATATATATATATATATATGTGTGTGTGTGTGTGTGTGTGTGTGTGTGTGTGTGTGTGTGTGTGTATGGATATATACGGCCTATTATAATAAAGATCGTGGTATATATATATATATATCATCACCACATTCACTTACATATCATATTACCAAAAATAAATCATTTTCACCATTTATTTTTCATTTAAACTTATCGCCAGATGAGGGGCAAACGTAGCTCTGAAACGCGAACATTTTTTGTAGTGATAATATGCTTTTATAAACTATTGTAATAAACATTACAATATAAAGCTCTACGTTGTATCGAGCACTCTTTATAAAAGTAAACGCATGAACAGTGGGTTTCAAACCTACGTGTTCCATAACTTTCTTACAGTACTTACAGTACTATATATATATATATAATTAATTTTGTTTTCTAATTTAAAATACATTGCGACACGGAAATTTCTATGTTTCGAGATTTCTACCTCGTCATCAGGCAATGTTAGATCATAGTTGTAAAAATAATTTTCATTTAAATATAAAAACAATACGTTTCTTATTTATGGATATGAGAAGACCTAAAAATGTATGTGTGTTTTCAATTTAACTAATCAAAATAGAGATTCACTTTAAATTTGAAAAAAAGTTTATGTTTTCGGCGAATACATGATTTCTTCTTTCAATCTTAACGGCCAAAGTGTCAACTTAATTTTTAAAACCTCCAAATTGTAAACTGTTGGTTCTTTTCTCCTAG